>CM067367.1:119857073-119958423 GCA_034401795.1 Chaetoderma sp. LZ-2023a
CCACCCTTGGAATGCCTACGGGATATTTTCTGTCGGTCCTTTATTGTAATAACTTCTTGATAGTGCCTATAGGAGTATTTTAAAGATTATTTTCTATTAGGGTGAAAACGTTTTGACATTTCTATTTGAATAACTTAGAATATTCGTTTTTTCTATTATGCATACATTACGCTTAGAAAGCTTTATTGACAGTAGAGTCTGTGTAGGCCTAAGTAAAGGAAGGAATAATGAACGCGCTCAATCAAAAACTATTAGAATGGACTAATTTTTAAGGGGGCGTGTCATTCATCCTTGTCTGTCATTGTGTCCTGTCTAGATGTGTGGGGTGGCGGCGGGGATAAACAATATGTCATTGACTGATAGGTTTAAATGACTTAACCAGAAAGAAAATTAGCACGGGTCATCAATTGTAAATTGGACAAATGGCTGTCCGTTGTGTTATGCGCTAATCACTTAGCTAGCCGTGACATTATGCCCGGGTCACGTGCATCGTAGTCACGTGACTATCAACGACACGAGACTCTGGTCATTTGGCATCGTGTCCTGGTCATGTGACTGTCCTTGGCATTGTACGCTGGACACTTCGTGGCATGACACGTTGGAAAATAGGTTGATTGGTCATTCTCAAAATGCCCAATACACGAGGATAATGCATTGATTGATGACTGCGTCACGCTATGCCTCCTAAGGGTAAAGAAATCACCGCCTTGGACGTAATGAAAACGCATTAATGGTGGGTGTGTAGAGCGGGAGTTTCATGACAACAGATGTGTGTAGAAAGACACGTGAACGAGCAGCTCAGCACAACAGTAACTTTTAATGGTTTTATCCCCTGGCGGGGTTCGATCATAGAAATCTAAATATAGTATCTCGATTTCTATGAGTTCGATTATTCGATAGTTGGATATATCGAGATGTAACCGATAATCGTGATCTTTTAAAATGCTCGCTCAGCTAGAGAATTAGAAAATCCTGAAGGTCGCCATGTAGCATATTTTAGGATTACGTTGCTACCTCGAGTAATTTCAAAATAATCAACGGTTTACGTTGCTTTTCATCTACACTTTTGCCGATGTATGTAGCTGCCTCGACACACACTTCTCCCAATGTTGGGACATAAGAGACATATCGCAATTCCTCGTGCAAAAATTACCACGGGCATGCCGGTCCGTCTCGTCAGTCACCTGTCCTTATAGGCGCGCTATTTTGTCAGTGTCTGCACACGCACGCAATAATTTGGTCATCTTAATTCCAGTTACCCGGTGTTCATTATCAGCATGCACTGATGGCATTCACCTCAGCGTGTTAAGTTACACCCCTGTGACCGCGTCCAAAACCAGTTGTAACTGAGCTGTGATTCTAAAGATAATGCTATTCATGCGGCATGTTTCTGCGTAAGGAAGCAACATCGTTCAAGCTCAAGTAATATTGTCGTGGACTTATGGAAATGACTCGTGAAAGATGTAATCTTCCTTTCACTACTTCCACACATAACAGTCTCCGCTTGGAGTCATTCGATTCAGACCTGCAATTGTCACTTTTGAGTCACTGCAGTTAGTTAGTTAGTTAGTTAGTTAGTTAGTTAGTTAGTTAGTTAGTTAGTTAGTTAGTTAGTTAGTTAGTTAGTTAGTTAGTTAGTTAGTTAGTTAGCATCATTATAGATGAAGGATCCATTCTTGACAGTTGAGAAATGATATTGTCTGTCAGTCTGTGTTTGAACCGCTTGACTCCTTAACCTGATTCGCGAGCGTTCTCCAGGTAACGATGCATCTGTGTTTATGCACAGGAATTCGGCTAATACCCTACCTGTGCGTAATCAGCAGAGCTAACGATACACCCGCATAGCAATAATTTATACAAGTGCAACTATCCCCTCCATAACGAACAATCGCTTTTGTGTCCAGACGATGGCGTTTCCTTTTAACCGGGTGAATATATATGAGCATCCGTATTTAGAAAACACCACCAGCTGACTTCAAACATATTTACCACAGTAATAAACCTTATTAAACGACCACCAGTCTTTGGGGACCACATTTTGATGGCACATGCAATGTTCGCTATAGACAGGTTTAGATGTGTACAGGTAGACTCTCGTGAATACTGATAACTCCTTGTCAGTCTTCACGTTATCGATGAGTGCCTGTATCAATCTGGCCTCGTGATTTACGATACCTGTGTAATGAAATCTGGGTTACGCACGAGCCGTAGTGGTGGCTGGGTTAAACCCGAGTGGGTAATTAATATTAACGAACGTGCCACGAGATGGCCTATGCTAATGAAATAAGACAATTGTGTAACAAACTGTACATATTAGCAATACGAGCCTCGCATACAATGTGAGAGATGAGAATGGATCCAGCGATAGCATTGCGTGAAGCGGAAATGATACCTGACAATACAGTACAGCTAGGAAACAACTTTATGTTTCCAAAAACAACATAAAAACGTACTGTTCAATATTTTGAATATAACTGGATTGGAAGACATTACCGTCTAAAGCAGCAATGTCTTCCAATCAAATTTTGTTCAAAATATTGAACAGAACATTTCTTATTAAACGTGCAAGCTTAATTGTGACCTGTACTGTTGGTGCAAACACATTGACCTCTCAACAATCCTAACACGTCGTCTATTTCGCCATCTTTAGCGAGTAAATAAGTACTGTCCGAAAGGTCACCTAGCGGTCATTTGGCAACATCATTGTCCATGCCACTTGATTTAGATCAAAAGCACATTATGTATAGGTAGTGATCCATTCTTAATTATCAACCATACTTTACGTTACTTTATATTTATTTCTCGTGTTTGGACAACAATAACATTTTTTTCCTAAAAGGCAATTAAGGCAGTCTACTTTACGTATACAGAGGTCCTATATTTGGTTGAATTTGATTTTCAATGTTGATTGATTTGATTTGTCGCTAGATCAGGGGTAATTTACGCGTCGAGAATACCACTATCTTATGGAGCGATGTACTTTTCGTAAGCATATTTCCCAGACTCCATCCATATCGGAAGAAGTGATGCGAATGCGAATGAACTAGTAATTTATTTTTCATTCAATTATTTTTATTATCATTGTTTGTATTATGCTCTTGTTATTGTTGAGAATATCAACATCATATTTATTATTGCCAAGATGATTGCCTTTACTAAATTTGTGTTATTGAACAATAATGTTATTGTAATTAGTATAACATAAAACATCTCTCTAAATCCCCCCCCCCCCTCTCTCTCTCTCTCTCTCTCTCTCTCTCTCTCTCTCTCTCGTTTGAGTATCTTGCCGTGTTATTGATTATTTATGTAGGGAGAGGGTCTAGATAAGTTGCTCGAACGTGTGCCCAATCCCGTTGTATTATTAGTACAATAAAATATGTGGTTTTTTAAACCATTGCTAGATTATCTAATGCATGTCCTTGGTCCAGAGATGTCCAATAAAGAATAAAGAAATAAACTACATTATTAATTACAGCAGCAAGTTACCTAGATCAGCAGGCTTCCTACAAAACTAGGTCAAAGGTTATTCATCTGATTTATGTTCGGTCAGTGAAGAGACTTTCCGTACTATGCCTTTAAATGGTACGTCACTCAATATCCCCATCTATAGGCCTATTTTAATGTTAGAGAAACCTATGCATTATCTCTGTTAGGCCCATGGGTCATATCCAGTGGAGTACTGATTCGCATTGAAGGATGTACGACAACGCCTTGTTCATCTGTGCTCCCACCCACATTTGTTGCTGTCCGACATTATTCATTAACCGTTCAAGCATTGAGTAGCCATTGGAATAATGACAGCCATACTTATCTATAGCGGACAGTTCTCTTTGGGGGACAGAACGTGGTGGTTGTTTAAAGTGAGTGGTTGTATAAACCACCATAATAATACACTAGAATATACATGATATGGCCAATGACTTGTATTAAGTGACCAGCTGTCTGTATGGACCACTTTTTGCTGATGGACCATACGATGTCCATTATAGACATGATTTGGGCTTACTGTTTGGGTTTAACTGTCTGTCTGCTGAATTTCTGCAGACTACATTTTCCATGGGGTTTAACTCTGGAACTGCTGAATATTTTGCAAAGCTACCGACACCTTTCAGTCAAATTGTTTTCAAATTATTCAGCCGTTCCAGAGTTAATGCTCATTCGAATTATTGTTTGGTGATTTGCAGAAATAAGACTTAAGGAGTCTCTAAATCAATACAGTCTCTGACTCTCCAGAGATGGAACTCACCTTGTTTACTTTGCAATTTCCCCATGCTAAACACCTCAGCCTGTAGTATACCAGCAAATGCGCCATCAACACCCCCCTCGTCCCAAACACGAGGACATAAACCGCGGAAATCGTTTAACAAATTCCATTCGATAAAGATACACAACAATAAAACTGAACAAATGCACAATGTAATGTTGAATTCTAAGAATCTAGCAGAGTGGTTCTATCTATAAACACGATTCCTGCTAGTTCCGCCAATGTGGTGAATTATATACATCTACTACACGCACTGTAATCTTTGAAAAGAAACTTTCCAATACTGCATCTCTTTTCTTTTAAAAAAGAGCACTCGGTTTGATTGTGTTTATAATTGGCTGATGCTGCTACCAGCAGACTTCGGAACTAGGTAGTTAATCCTCAAACCACAACAATCATCCGCATCTTCAAACGACGAAACATCGCGGGCTCAAAACACCATCGATCAACTTCACTTATTGGCGGAGTATTCACCGAAAGTCCACCGCAGGTTATATTATGAAAAGCTTACGGCTCACAAGTGACAGCTAGTGACAAATTTGTCTGTAGAAAAGTTGAGTTGAACACTAATTTAGATATATCTATCAATCCAACAGCTAGTCAGCCCGTCTGTCAGTCACTCTGTCACCTGTTTTGCTGATTGTTGAAGATATATACGTCCTAGTAGTTCTTGCTATACACGCGATTAATATACAAGCACGTAGAAATCCAATATAGTAGTTTTCAGTACTGTGTATGCCGCTGCTATCGGACCTTACTGTGCATAGCAGCTATTGGGTCTAAATGTGTACGGGTTTAATGTATATAACGTCGACGTTCATACACACTCTGTACGCTGTGTGCCAATTTTCTCCAATGTTTGTGCAGCTCTCTGTTGTGAATGAGCAAACTGCTCGGCTCTCCGTAGATCCGGGACCCGTTAACGCGTCCGACCATTACCAACCACCGAGATGAAATGGAGGAGGAGGTGCTTGAGAGAGTTTGATTGACAGCGGTAGTGACGAGGACTAGCCCTAATGTTTGAAAGGAGTCTTAATAATAATAATAATAATAATAATAATAATACTACTACTACTACTACTACTACTACTACTACTACTACTACTACTACTACTACTACTACTACTACTACTACTACTACTACTACTAATAATAATAATAATAATTTATTGTGGGTTTTTTAAATTTCTATTTATATTATATCCTCCCAACCCCTTATTCGTGTAGCCTATTCACTTTGGAGAGTTTAATGGATTTCGGAGATTCTAATATATATATATATATATCATCTCCCAGTCAAACTAGTTTCAAAATCTTCCACAGTATGTTTATTAAATTATAAATTCATCAACAACATGCAATTCGTAGCCTTCGTGGCGAACCCTTTCGATTTGCCGGGCGTCATTTTGATTGAATGATTATGACGTCAGCTAACAAGTAACGTATTTGATTATGAGATACTCGAGTGACAAATCGGATCCATCCATTGGATAGCGATAGTACTAGATTATCCTCACTAGTGTTTCTGTGGTCAACGCGTATAGGCTACTCAACAAGCAGACTATCATTGACTTTTACATCCACAGAGCAGACGACAATTTTGTGATATAAGGAATATCGTGCCGAATAGGGCCTATTACTTGTCAAACCTATTGCTACCAATGGCGGCAACAGGTTCATGTCAAATTAGTTTCAAAATATTCAACAGCTCTCCCGTACATCGATGTCTTAAAATGTAGAGAGTGGAGATTCAAGGGTTAAAAAGGTTAACATAATTACGCATACATGTAGCCGTCTGATCAAAGGCTAAATATGCGCGAATATAGTTACCCACCCATCCACACAAGTAGCCTACCAATCTACCCCATCCATATAGGTAACAGCCGGATGTAGATTTATTATTTTAGGAGTGCTTTCGTCTTTCATAACGACGGACAGCTCATATTTGTCGTCATGGAGGCGCGTGTATTGTTGCGGTTTTCCTATTGTAACCTAACGCAGAGAATTGGCACAGCATGTTGCAAATCATTAAATCTCTTTGATGTTACCGCCAGGTGCATTAGTCCCTTGTAGTTGTATTGAAGGTATGCATTGAGACACATTTCTTGCTCGGTTATAGTACAGCTCAGAGATAATCTATAATGTTTCTAAATCACAAACATAAACATTTTACTAAGTAAACCTTTGAACACCGATATACGAAATTTTCTGTTGAACTGTTTGAACATAATTTGATTGAAAGACATTGCTGCCTTGGGCAGCAACGTCTTCCAATCCAATTATGTTCAAACAGTTCAGCAATGTTTTGCTTGGTTTTGGAAACTACGAATTATTTCTTAGCTGTACTGGACTATGGAGCCTACATACGGCGAACATTAAGTGATAGTTCTTCAGAGTCGAATAAATTGTCGTAGCTACAAAGTTGTATCCAGACGATTGATGACGTGTTACCCGAGGTATTAAATCAAATCTCACAGGAAGCATGCGATGCATTTGGATTAATAACTCGGCATGTCACGGCAAGGTATCGGCATGTCACGGCAAGGTATCGGCTTGTCACGGCAAGGTATCGGCATGTCACGGCAAGGTACCGCCATGTCACAGCAAGGTATCGGCTTGTCACGGCAAGGTATCGGCATGTCACGGCAAGGTACCGCCATGTCACGGCAAGGTATCGCCATGTCACGGCAAGGTATCGGCATGTCACGGCAAGGTATCGGCATGTCATGTCCAGGAAGTGGTAACACTAAAAAACAAAGAACAATCCTGTCACAATATTATGAAGATCTTGACCACTCTGAAGCTACACACACATAATGGCCAGTCGTTTCTTTCGGAAACTCAATTCCTCTATAAACTCATCAAAGATGACTGTGAAAAGCATTTATCAAATGTACATCCATTCACGGATGAGGAAATCAGAACAGAAATCCGTCAACTAATTCAGGGCAAAGCAAACGATGAATATCAGTTGTCCGCAGAACACATTAAAACCACAGAAGATAGAATCATACCTTTACTATGCGAGAAATCATGATCGAATGCACGGTCGCAGGCACATTCCGAACATGAATCATCACTCCAGCATGTATGACGGGCAAGGACCAATCCCAAATATGTAATTATAGAGGTATAGCAGTCACATCCAACTTAGGCATGTCTTTGGACATCTTATGCTTAACAGAATAAATGCTGACTTAACACAAACATAATCTTCATTACAATGCGGTTTTAGAAAATGCCTCTCCATCAATTGCTATGCTCCTAATCTCAGAAGCTATAATCAACACCGCATCATCCAAAGACATTGATTACACTGGACATCGAGAATGCATCTGATGTGGTCCATATACCGCCCTAATGAAAAAACTATTTGGTCAAGTTATCGACCCTGTATACTGGTCTGTAATAAACGGCATGTACCATAACCTCAGTGCAAAAATCAAATGCAACGGCGAGCTCAGTATTCCGCCAACCATCAAGTCAGGTGTACGTCAAGGTGCTATTTTGTCCACACATTTATATAAGCTGTACAGCAACGACTTACTGATGCAACTAGAGAAAAACAACCTCGACCTTCTTCTTGGAACTAACTACATAGGGTGTCCAACATGTGCAGATGGTGTACTACTAATAACAGAAAACCTTGCGAGAACTACAGGTCATGGCAAATGTACCCCACCATTATGCAGGACAACATCGATTTTAATATACATCCAACTAAAAGTGCAGCGATTAAGAAAAATGTCACGGCGACGAACCTGAAGAAAAGCCACACGCTTGTAAGCTGGACCTTAGGAGAAGTGGATACATGATCTTAACCAGACTACCCACTTGGGAATAATAAGATCAGCACGAGCAGAAAACCAGCTAAACCTCCGTGACCGAATTAGCCTTGCTTGGCGCACCCTCTACGTTCTAATCAACACTGGGAGGCATGACACCAATGGATCCAATCCTAAGACATCTTATATAATCTACCTTTCTTCCACACATGTACTACACGTATCCCTGTTATTATTTGGTTTGGAAATTCTCTCACTGACGAACAATCAACTGAAACAACTGCAAACAGTTGAAGCAGAAATTCACAAACGTCAGCTCATTCAATCTTAATGTGTGGTAACAAAATTCTTCTTCAAATACATCTAAGGCAGTATTGCCTCAAAACACCCTCAGATATCTTCCTCATCCGAATCTCACATCTGATAAACCTCTATTCTCTACATGGTCGCCACACCCTTCTCTATATCACTCCACCATAACCAAGATGGAAGTAAGATATAAGAACCGATATTACTAACTTCTGGACAACAAACTTAAGACAGGAATGTGAGAGCAAATCCACTATATTACACCTGGACAAGGCAGACTACCAAGTTGGAGCTATTCACCCAATGTGGGATTCTGTACAATAAACAAGAGGCAAGGTAAAAGATGAGCAATTGCAAAAGCCTGATTGCTAACAGACACGTACATTATGCTGCAATCATTGAAAGCAAGATTCTCCAACTCCATTGTCTCAGCAATATGTCGTGCATGCGAAGTAGAAGATAAATCAGTAACCCACTTCTTCCTTATATGTCCAACAACAAACGTCATTAGACAGTAACACAGTAACGTAGTACAGCTACGACTAGTGAGACTACTGCTTGCAGACACCAAACCGAGAGTACGAGCCAAGTCAGTGAAGTCTGTAGAGTTTGAGACATCAATCGGCTCCCCACAGGGAGATGGTCTATCCCCACCTGTTACCTGGCTGCTGCATTGGAATCCGTGCGGGAAAACTCCACAAGACCAAACACACACACACACACACACACACACACACACACACACACACACACACACACACACACACACACACACACACACACACACACACACCCCCCCAGTGTCAATACTGGGCATGCCACTAGAGATGGAATATGCCGATGATGTTGACTTTATAGATGAGGAAAAGAAACCCCTTGACGAACTTCTCCCAATAGCTGCAAGCAAACTAAAATTTAGAATCTCTTTATGAATGAATCCAAAATAGAGTTCACCCACATATACCTATTTACAAAGCATGAAACTAAAGAAAATGACGATCCACTCCGTGATGGCGAACCATGGAGGAAAAGTAAAGTCCTGGGCTCACTGCTTTGCAGTACTGCTGACATTGCTGCACGCTGTATCTTGGGGAACATAGCTTTCCAGTCCTTCTGGAAGCTATGGATTCGTAGATCAAAGATGCCCTTGGTAAAAAGACTACGTTTATACAATGCAACCTACGTATCCTTGATGATGTATAACTGTACCATCTGGGCAGCTCTAGACAAACTTGACGCCTGCCACCGCAAACACCCACGCACCATCACTGGACACCGATGGCCATAGAGCATAATTTCCAACGATGCACTATACAAGATGTGTAATATGCCGGCGCTTGCAAAGCTGTTACAATTTTACAGCATCAGGGATACGCAGGTTGCGTTGTATAAACATAGTCTTTTTGACAAAGGCGTCTTTGACCTACGAATCCATAGCGCCAAGAATGACTGGAATGATATGTTCCCCATGATACAGCGTGCAACAATATCAGCAGTACCACAAAGCGATGAGCCAAGGATTTTACTTTTCCTCCATGGTTCGCCGCCAGGAAGTGGTTCGTCATTTTCTTTAGCTTCATTCTCTGTAGATAGGTATATGTGGGTGATCTCCTTTTTGGATTCATTCATGAAGAGATTCTCAATTTTTAGTTTGCTTGCAGCTATTGGGAGTCAACTAAGTAGGTAAAAAATGCATTAGCATTTAAGTTTTTTATTTCCTTTCTAGAAATGCTACATCCAATATAGAAACTCGGTTTTGAGCTTCCAAGATACATCTAGGAAAATATCTTGAACTCGATATATACCCAATCTCCGAAACACATATTAAACTAAACTCGCATGTCATAAATGCGACTGTGTGTTCGTAATTGTCATCCCTGTTTCAAGCATATTATTGTGTTGCCTGTGACACATGCAGTTCCGGTTCAGAGATGAGCGGAGTATCGATCAGATGAAATCCTCTGCGTATAAGACTGGCCTCGATCCTTTTCTATCCCAAGAGGTCGGCGATATGTTGTTGTACTGGGTGTACTGTGGCGATATGTTGTTGTACTGGGTCTACTGTGCTAGGCCTATTCCCACTTACTGAGATATGTGCTTATCAACAGGTAGCTTGACAACGCAGGTTACATGACCGGACTAGACCAATACCGGGTCACTGCGTCCCATTATTTGCCCAGTACCAGCCCAATAGCCTGCATTATGAGGGTACTGTTATGTGGACCTGAGCATTTAAAGATAATTCCTCAGTACTTATCAGATATCTGTGTTCCGATTCCCTGCTTCCAGCTATATCACTTTCTCTACCAGTCATCTTCTTTCAGTTTCATATTATTGTCTTATGGTTTGTCCTTCTTAACCGATTCCCGCCTTTTTGTATAGCTTAATATCTGACTTGTTACTCAGAACTCAGGCTTCTTTCTGCTGGCTTATTTCTTGTTAACTTCACCTTCCTATATTTCTATTCTCTGAACAACTCTGGCTTCTTTCTTCCAGACCTGAGCCTGCTGCTAAATATTTAGTCTACACTGTGCAAATCTTCCAAATGGTTAGTATATCTATTCTTATCTGTTCTTATGGAACTGTGGAAGTTGGGAGATGATATTCGTCAACTAGATTTGATGAATCCGGTTTCACAACACAACAAACAACAATCTAGAAGGGATGCCTTAATCTTATAATATAATATAGCTAAGTGGGGATTTGCTAAGTTTAGCGTCTGAAAGGCGGCGCTCCATTAGCACCGAATATTATTTTTCTAGCATTTATACCCAGATGTCATTACCTTGCTTATAATCCTATCTAGTAGTGGAATGAGATTCTTGACACTGTTTCTACAGAGAGGTAAATCATCACAAGAACTGCACACAACTTTATATGATACTAATGGGCTCATTCCATACCCGTTGCTATATAGTGCGATCTTCGCCCAGCTGTTAATAGAGGGATCCGATCTGCCACTCACGTATCTTGACACAAGGCCAAATTTAGACCTCAGGGGGCCTTGTGCAAGGTTTCTGAAAATCTTACCCGGGGCCCTCGGAACTATCATTATGATCTCAAGAAAACTAGAGTCATGTTTCAATGGCAACGCCACTGGGGACCTCTAAACTCTGAAGTCGGAGGACTGTTGGATTTGGTCACAGCAGTTTCATAAGTGGGTCATCTATGCATGTAAAGTTATGCAGGGGCCCCAAAAATTAAAACAAAACCTTTTGGGGGTTCCTCAAAATTGGGGTGGGGTGGGGGTGGGCCTCTGCAAATGCACTTGATACACTGCCTTAATGGCGGCCCTATCTTGACATCATAATCAATTACGTCACTAATTAACTGACAAAAATAGCGTAAAGCTCCATCACAAAAATCGAAAAGACCATCGCTGACGACGACGACGACGACGACGATGATGATGATGATGATGATGTGACTGTGTTCTGCAGCTGAAGAAGTGAAAACATCTTTCAGCTTCAATCAGTTTTTCCTCAACCCTCTACTCTGTGCATTGTCCATTACGAGCGTCCTTAGTGGGCCTACATTACGTTCTTTGAGGTCTGATCGTAAAACTCGTAGCGAGTTGATGTTGTTGCATCTTTTGCGTGCCTGATTCCTGTTGGCATCTACCACTGCAAATTCTAGTGCTTCCTGAGCATTTTATGACATTCGAAGAGCGTGTCCGAACAATACATAGACCATCGCTGTTTTGCTATCCTAACAGATAGTGGCCATCTGTTGCGCAGTTTTTAAGGTGTTGCATTTGATATTAGACTGTGTGGCTAGTGATCTGTAATGACCTGCAGATGTTTGCGGTGGCATGCATCAAGTTTGTTCAAGAGGGTTTTTGGAGCTGCCCAGCCGTTGCAATTGTACGGCATTATGGAAGCACATGTAACATCATATAGTTGAACCTTGACTTTCATGGGGATTTTAGAGACATGATTACATAACTTCCAAAAGAACTGGAAGGCGATATTTCCTATTACACAGCGAGCTCCAATGTCAGTAGAGCTGCAGAGGCTTCCTTCACTTTTCACTGCTCTGATAGGGTGCCGTCATTGGCCATTTCTGTGATGTCGGGTACGTAAGTGAACTCTGTTTTGGCTTCATTTACAGTGGTTGTCTTTATTTTCACTGTATTTTAATTATAAATATTTTATTGTGGTATGGTAACTTTAAGTCCTATGACGTACATGTATGGATGTCATTTCATGAATGAGTTAGCGTAATAGTTAACCTGCACTAGTGACGTAGTGATATTTCAGAAATTTACGTGAAAATCCTTGCAAATTGTAAGGCAAGGGTTCGGGATAGGTATTAGTAGATAAATGTAAAATAAGGAGGAAATGTTCGTGCGATTGGTTCAAATGCTGTATTGTGCCGATAGATTATGGTTTATAGATTCCATAGTCAGTGATATTCTGTTGCACTCCCAAGTGTATCACAGTTATCTGCTTAGTAATGTTTAGTATAAGATAAGGTGAGATTTCATTTAAATCGCAGGCACTATTTTGCCCTGTGCATATGGTTACCGAAAATAGTTCGCGCAAGTAGTCTGCAATAGGGCATGTGCTATGTAGCACATGCATTCGCCGTTTTGAAGTTGTTGCGACCACACCACATGCATTGGTAGAGTTTCACAAGGACCGTTGGGAAACATGACTTGTACATCATTTACATGTGAAATTGATCATGCTGTCTGAACCCTTACATTAGCGCAGCTGGAGTTTACCCTACTCTTATTGGTATTAGAACACCAAGAATGTGTCGCTAGCTGATAACTGTCATCGCGATGGCTTAATTGGAGGTTATGAGGCTAACATAGTTTTCCGTGAGAGAAGAGTTTTCTTTGGGTGTTTCGGGGTAACCAGCCTTAGTTTCAACTGACGATGTGGAGTTTCGTTTACCGGAAATGTACAGTTGAATTCTATTCGCGACCTTTCAGAAAGTGGAATTTATGAACAATCAAATCGGAAATTTAGTGTTAGACCACGAAAGACAAACATAATGCCAAATTTGTAGACTTTTTAGAAACTATTAAGATTATATTAAATTCGGGAATTTATACGAAGTGAATATGGTGCAGGGGTTGGGTCATACAATCTAGTGGGGAAACAAGGTGGGGGGACATATTATCTTTTATTATTTTATTATACTTATTACTTTGTGTGAGGTAATAGAAGTTTACTCATTGTCTTAGTAACTTTTCCGCCATTGTAGTGTTTCGCCGTGATGATTTTTATATGAACTCCTTCTTACGAAGGTAGTGTATGTATTTTTTTTAATGTTCTTCATCGTTATATCTCAATTGTAGATTGTGTACACCAGTCGCTTGAAATATTTTATATAAAAAAAATTAATCTACCTGCAATCACGATCTTGTGATTTCCCTTTCCTCTGACGAGGTACTCACGGTTTGACATCTATTATTCAACACGTTAAAGATCCCATTAAAGATCCCATAAAGCTGATGGTTTAACTTTCAATAATTAAATATCTAGCCTTGTCTTGACTTATCAAAAACTCCTTTCTTAGATTTGTTTAGGGTTTTGTCCTAAAATCGATTAAGAAAAAAAAGACATTTTGTATCAATTTAAACCAATATTAAAATAAATGTTTCAACGTTCAAATCGCTGTCTTACACATCCTAAGCTGTTCTGCAGCTATTGGTCCTAGAGCATCAAAGGGCCCTTTTCGTCGTTAATAAAGTCTACATCATCGGCATCCTACATCCCTAGTGGCAACAGTGAGATTGCAGGCTTTGGTCCTATAGAGTGTTCTCGAATAAATGATAGAGCTGTGGTGAGGTAGCAAGTGAAGAGCACTGATGATAAACCACCACATTGTGGTGATCTTATTGATGTTTCAGACAGTACAGAAAACGTTGATTTGACGCAAAAACTTAGTTTTGTGTTTGCCAATAAATGTCTCACCAGGCGCAGTTCCTCATTATCACGGCTAGCTTAATGGAGCAATTGAAGGTTCTGCGGTCTCTTGATGGTATGAAATGCACGTGACATGTCGATTCCCATCTTGTAGAAGTCCTAATGTTTTAGTAGTACTGATGATGCCAACACTCATTATTCCCAGACTTTGTTAGCACAGCTACGGCATGTCTTAAAACCACTCTGCCAGTTTCCAGTAAATTTGTAAAATTTATCTCTGCTACGAGATATTGTCACATTTGATAGAATTTTTCGGATGGTGTTCAAAGCACTATTGGTCTCAAGTTGGAAAGAAGCTGCAATGGGGATGTTATTAGGCTTTGGGAATGCGATGATTGTACGTTCTCACATAGCATCGATAGGGAGGCATAGTTGACGATGCATGCGATTTGTGTCGAGATGGGATTACCTACATATTTCCTGGTCAGAGGTGAAGAAATTACTATCAGTTATGTAGCACAAGGGTTGTTGTGGAGTGCTTTGCTTGCCCTACACATTTTTCAACAATCATCGGTGGACGTGGTCTCGATTACCAGGTCATCTGCTCCTTTGAGTTCTTTCAATCATTCACTGATTTTGTCTTATTGCGATTCTATCTGTGTTCAGTTTGATGTTCATCTTGATATTTTTTGTGTTGTTTGAAAAGCTTTGTAACAAGTGGATCATCAACATAGGATTTACTGTCGTTGGTGTTCCTGGCTACACTGTCTCAGCACATTTTAGGACTTTACTTAGGTCTTCCTTTGTTTGTAGTTGAGGCCTACGCCCGTGCTACTGTATGATCATGAACCTCGGAGTAAGTTCCTGCATTCACCTTGAACATTGTATAGTTAATCTGATTAAAGAAGGCTTTTATGGTTTTAGTTTTCTTGTCGGCTATGTGTCCTATTCATGTTGTTCGATGATGATACGGGTGCTTAAACGCTGTGTTTGTTGCATATAAAGCAGAGCTGCAGATGAAGGCAGCTAATGCATCTCTATTACTGTTGTGTCTTCCAAGGATCCAATATACCAATGAACCCCCGTTTGCTTGTCTGCTCTGCTTAGTTTTACAAGTTTGGAGTTGAAGGCACCACATAGGAAGAGGTGCCATCTTGGTGGAATGTAGAAAGTTGTGCACAATTCATCCTAGAAGGAATCGAGCATTGAAGGATCGATGCCATTTCTCAGCAATTCGCTCACATGCATTCACAATCCAACATTTTGTTGTGGTGCCGTTTCTCATTGGTGTGGTTAGATCAATAGTTGCAATACAGTCACTGATGTATGCAAAACTGAGGTCATGGTCCAACAATCTTGGTCCAATTAGACAACCTAACCTCGGTGATTGGTTTGTTTCTGTTCGAGCAGAATTTAGTTTATGGCCTGCTAGCAAGAGGTGTTCTGAGTGAGTGGATATTTTTGTTTCCTGGATAGATGCAATATCAATGATGTAGTAACTCTTCCAAGGGTTTCTGTTTTCGGTGAACTGGTTAGACCACAAATGTTCCATGTTGTGATAGCCAACTCAATGGACCTTTCCAGTTTTAGCTATGCCCAGCCTATCCCTATAGTTAATCTTCGCCCACACCTCACTCGTGTTGGGATCGATCGATCCCTGAACTTCTTAACTATCAATTCCCCGAAAAGTATACAGGGAACCCTGTTGAATATTTTGAAACTAATTTGACTTGCTGCTGTTGCTGCACATGGCAGCAACAGCGTCCAGTCAAATTAGTTTCAAAATATTCAACATCATATTTGATAAACAGCAGACATACAATTCGTACAACGTGTCGGACTATTAAGCGTTAAAGACTACATATAATCATTCATGACGTCATGATTATGACGTCAGCCTACACGTCGCGTAGTTGATTTATGACGTGATATGATTGAGCCAGGAAATGATTCATGAATTGAATGTGGTGGAGCTGGAGGGTGTCGAACATAGCGGCTGTTTATGTTTGATTACTGTATTCTGCGACTGTAGTGGTAGAAACATCCTGCAGCTGCAATCAGTCCTTCTTCGCTTTTGACCACTGTGTCTTGTCCTCAGCCGAAATCCTTAGCGTCCTCAGGTCTATTCTTGATTTGAGTGTACCGAGTCCTGCTTTCGCGAGGCCACCTCGTAGCACTCTTGACAGATTTATGCAATGACGTCCTCTCCTGGTTTTATATGTGCTCGCTCCCAATAGAGCGAATTCCAAGGCTCACTGTGCTGGTGTGTCTTCTAGCATATCTTAGCACATGGCCAAACATGGTCTTGTATGGGCCATCTTTGTTCGGGCGACTTTTACAGACAGGGCGATGTATTACACATCTTGTATATAGTGCATCGTTTGAAATTATGCTGTCTGGCCATTGGTGCTCTGTTGGCACATATCATTGCAAATTCCGGTTCTTTCTGAGCAAGCATATTTTCTGGCATGCAAAAAACATGTTCAAATATATACCATTGCTCTTGCGCAACCCTCACGGAGAGTAGCTCTGTTGTAGAATGCTGCATTTGATATTAGACAGTTTGGCCAGGGATGATTCCTAATGGCTCGCAGATGCATCTGGTGATATGCATCAAATTTGTTCATGAGGGCTTTTTGGAGCCTTCCAGGACATTACAATTACACAGCATTAAGGAACATAGCATCATATAGTTGCATCTTGACTTTCATGGGGGTTTAGAGGAACGGATCCACAACTTCCGAAAGGACTGGAAGGTGATATTTCCTTCACTCCGCGAGGTTCAATGTCAGTAGAGCTGTAACTAAGGGAACACAAGAGTTTTGCATACTAGGTGAAAACATGGAAATTGTGAAACCACGTGCACGCACGCACGCACGCACGCACGCACGCACGCACGCACGCACGCACGCACGCATGCATGCACGCACACCAGCCGATTAATGTCATACCCAGGACTAGTGATCGTGGTGAATTAAAATAGAAATTCATTGATGAGCTCTCTGCTACAGAAATGTTAGACGAGTTGCAATGTGCATGTCGTGGGTATCACCCATGTTACAGCTGCACAATTAATAACATGTCATGTACAATTGTAATGAGCGCTATATGAATGCACATACTGATTAGGAATCAACCTTTTGATCAAGGCGAACAAATATAGATAAACGTATTATTTATAATAATCGGATTTTCTGGATTTCTTCGGATCACGCCCAAAGTTGTGGGATCCTAGTGTATGGTCAGACTTTCATTTGTTAAAATTTGAGCAAATTCGGGTCAAGGTTTCCGAGATACGCATAGATCCAGAATTTGATATGATCCGGATCCGGGTGAAATAACCCGGATCACGGTCAAAGTCTGGAAATCCCCTTGCACGGCAGGCAAGTTCATTCGTGTGTTAAAATTTGAGCCACATCGGATCAGTAGTCTTTGAGATACAGGTGCTGCCTGCCTGCCTGCCTGCCTGCCTGCCTGCCTGCCTGCCTGCCTGCCTGCCTGCCTGTCTGTCTGTCTGTCTGTCTGTCTGTCCGCATGCCCGTCTACCTGCCTGCTGCCTGCCTACTCGCCTGGCTGTCTGCCTGACAGACGCCTGCCTGCCCACCTGACTGACCGACTGACTCGCTCGCGCACGCGCGCACGCACGCGCCTATACGCGATGATTCATAAATTGCCATAGTAATCTATAGGGGTCTATGCAATTATTTTATACACCACAAAAGCTGAGTTTCCTGTTTTCACCATTGGATAGATGTTGTCAGGTGATCTGTAATTATATTCGTTGATAACTAAGTAATTATAATAAATATATTAATAAAAATGTTTAATCATGTTGACTGCATTCAGAGCTCTGTTGTTTGTCGTGCGCAACACCTGTTATAGATATCGATGTTTAATAATGTTTTAGGTTTAATCATGACGTCATAATCAACGGATGACGCTATAATCACGACGTCATGAATGACTATTTAGTTCGTCTTAAGCGCTTAATAGTCCGACACGTTGTACGAATTGTATGTCTTTGCTATTTAATAAACATACTGTTGAATATTTTGAAACTGATTTGACTGGGCGCTGTTGCTGTCATAGGCAGCAACTGCACCCAGTCAAATTAGTCCCTCGCTTAGCTAGAGATGGGCGGGGAATAGCTAAGACTGGAAAGGTCCATTCAGCTCAGCCATGTAAAGGTCGATGCAAAACGAGAGAAGCAGCATATTTATTCATCTTTTACCTCCGCAGCCATGACAGACATGCTTCTGTTGCCACATATTATGACTGATCCCTGAGATGGTTGATCATTGGTCATACGATATCAACATCTTTTGACTCCAAAGAACTATATAGAATGTTATTATTGTACCATGTCAAATGCATTAAGCTCTCGCCGTCTTTAGTGATCACATTTCTTCTTCTTCTTCTTCTTTTCTTCTTCTCTCATCCTTCTTCTTCTTCTTCTTCTTCTTCTTCTTCTTCTTCTTCTTTGCGTTCACCAGCACATGACATATTCAATCAAATAATTTTTTTCAGAGCGAAGAACAAAGGAAAACTGTTTGCACCAACCTTCCATGTATCTTTTCTTCGAGACTTGACTGAAGATGTGTCAGTGAGCACATTTGATGTCCCATACACAGTAGAGACGTAGTCAAGAATGGGTCTGGGGCCATTTGGCGACCCCTCACCGTCATTTGGGACTCCGGCTTTTTTAAACGGTCAAATCTGCGGAGAAATTTAGAGGGATGTGCGAGGATGATACATTATTTCATTTTTATTTCAAGGGTAAAAACCTGTTTTAAACCTTTTACATCCAACGGATTGTTTCTCAGATAGTTTACGTTCGTATGGTGGGACGACGATAACTAACTCTACACCCTCTCTTGACTTTGTCCCAACTCCAATATCAACACCTTGACGACGCCATTTTCCATATAGAGGTTTGACTACATACATAAATTATGACAAAGGTGATGGTCGCATTATTGTACCGCATGCACTAATTTGTTCCGGTAGGTTTCAGAAATTGAAAGTGTACTCTATCTCATTAAGCTGCGTAATTAGCTTGTACCCTGTTTTCTCACGTCCTGTGGGGATCTATAGTGTTTGGTCAGCGCTGGTCAGTACTGTCAGGTCCAGAGTCTAACATGGATTTAATCAGTCCCGGGTGCCTCTGGGTCACAGTCGCGTTGGAAGCGGTGCCTCGTTCTCGATACCTCTTCCTATCCCTCGGGGTTAGTGTGTGTGCAACGAGATGGGCCAGCTCTATTAATGGCACTGACTAATTAATGACAGGGCATGTGTGTAATTTACGCAGTTTACAGAGCCGGCAAGCGGACTGAGTCAGTGTTGCTTGATGAGTGCCGAGTCTGAGACAAACGCACGAAGCTAATATTGAACGACCGTGAGACTGTCCTGGGAATGATTGTGAATGGTTTGTCAGCATGTGAGTGTCGTCACACAGTCATCAGTCCGTGTCTTATTGATTGACATGCTCTTAGTCGAAGCATGTACCATCAGTGAATTGAAAACATTTGCCAATTTCAGAGATGTGCAATGGATGAATCCAGTTTTATCTATGCCACGCCCATATCTCGCTCGGCTCCGCCCACGCTTCGCCCGTGTTGGGATCGATCGAACTCTGAACCCCCTGAGTATCAATTCCCAGAAAACTATACAGGTAAGCTGTTGACTATTTTGAAACTAATTTGACTGGATGGTGTTTCTGCCTATGGCGCCCAGTCAAATAAGTTTCAGAATATTCAACAGAATGTTTATTAAATAGTAAAGGCATACAATTCGTTCAACTTGGCAGACTATTAAGCGTTTATGACGGACTAAATCGTGTCATTCATGGCGTATTTTATTATGACGTCAGCCTACGTGTAACGTAATTGATTATGATGTCATATAATAGATCGCTAAACTGGATTCATCAATTCACAAATATGCATAACTCCCAGCTAGATCTCGCTGACAGAATCATGACTGTATTAGTTTATGTCGCTGGTTTCTTAGCATGCTCCGAGTTACACATTGCAAATGCTATAAAAGCCCAATGTTAGTAATTATGATACTCCATCAGTCACCATCACCGCACTCTAAGGACATAGTTCCATTTTAAAACATATCAGCTACTATGCCTACATGTCACATTAATCTAGGATGCAATCGCAGATTATTGTCTTCTTTTCGGATCGTTCTTATTTTTCTTCTTCTTGCTTTCATTATGTTCGGCTAAAAGTATGGACTACACCTCTTCCTACAGTTTTCAGCCGATACGCCCCAAATTAATCAACTTGTTGTGGGCCTACAAATTGAGGCATCGTGCGCTACTCAATAGAATTTTGATTTTCCTAACGGTTGTCGAAATACACACCTTTCCCTTTCAACTACACTATACACCTAGAGATTTGATCGGATCATCACCATATTTGGCTAGGATGTATCCCTTGGTCCCAAAGATGCCATATTATTTTGGGGTAAAAGGTCAAAGTGACCCTTTAGCGATCAAAGCTACCAATTTTCTTTTTGCAGAAATGGCCTCTCCCTGGTCAGAGACGGTCAGTAGACATATTAATAGATACCCCATGTCACCCCGTAACCTCAAGATCGCCCCTTTACCAGTTACATTACACCCTAAATGACGTAAAAGCTACCAGGTTTCTCTGATCGACTTGAAATTTAGTCAACTTCTAGGTCTTAAATTGACTTGATTCCGTAGCAATTTTAAAGTTGATCCGTGCAATGGTTTTCGAGAGATCTGCTTTTCCATGTCAGAGGTGTCCCCATAGGGAATGTATGGGAATTTCAAGTAGCCCCCCCCCCAACCCCACCCCTATGCATATTTGAACTGTGACTGCACATAGAGTTTATATCGGAACATGCCCAACTTTTGGTAATATTAAAATTACCAGTTTTCGTTTTTGGCCGAAATGAATTACCAGTGACATAAAAGGTCTGTGTTATTTCATATGAAAACATGGGCGGATACTCATGTAGAAGAGATCACTGGTGAGTAAGGCTAATGAAGCGGT
This sequence comes from Chaetoderma sp. LZ-2023a, assembly GCA_034401795.1. NCBI lineage: Eukaryota > Metazoa > Mollusca > Caudofoveata > Chaetodermatida > Chaetodermatidae > Chaetoderma > Chaetoderma sp. LZ-2023a. Next base: position 119,878,339 of record CM067367.1, read on the forward strand.
GACTTCCACTACATTGATAAGTTTGAATTGGTAACGTGGTACAAATAGTTGAAGGTACCATACGTGGATTGTGTATATAAATGATCTCTGATTCTTCATTGTGTGGTCGGGTAACGGGAAGGACTAGCCAACCCGGAACCAGTAAACCGCCTCCCTGGGCTATGCTATGGCTGCCCTATGGACCGCTATACTCAATGCACGCACGAAGGCAAGAATATCTGACACGATTTCCCCCATCTGCGCATGCGCCGGGCTACTGGGAGTACCATGTTATGGACAGGTTTTCTTTCATAGAGCGGGTCACGGCCACGTTCGCGTGATGCCGATGACTGGAGTGGACACTTTTCGGTTGTATATATAATCTTTGGATAATTTCCTCCTCGAAATAATGGCCATGACCACAAAAGTTCCCGGGAATGTTTGATACCATTAGAAAGCCTGAAGATTCTGCTTCCTCGGGATGACAACAGCGAGTCAAGACAAGAAGAAAGCGACCCCCAAATTCCTGAATCGTTGTGTGTACTTGGAAACGGATAGTATAGAGTAAGACCGCACCATTCAATGGCTGATTCATGCTGGACGCTGCTGAGCCTGACACAGGATTGGAGATATTGTAAGAAAACCAGCCATTCGTTAAGAAATAATGAGATGGCTTTAAGCAAAGATGGTGCGGTAACGAGCAGAGCTGTGAAACCAGGGATCGCGTCTCCGTTCGGCCAACTGATGATCGCTGGAAACATAGGCAATCTCGTTCACTCCTCCTCGCCTGTCTCCATGTACCCAGGGGTATAAATGGTTACCAGTGAAAAAACTGGGGAAGTTACCAGCAATAGACTGAAATAAAACAGGCCTAGAATGGCGTGAATGGGACGTGTACTCAGGGACTCGATAGACACCAACCAAACCAATAACTTCTACTTTAGGCACTGCGACTATGATGATGATGATATATATATATATATATATATATATATATATATATATATATATATATATATATATATATATATATATATATATATATATATATATATATATATATATATATATATATATATATATATATATATGATGTACATATGTATAAGACAGAGGTTAGAAACTGGCTACCTTAGCTGGTATAGTAATGAAAGCAACCCAACCCAGTGGAGTGATGGGGGTGGGTGGGGCTAGGGTACGATGGGGTGGATAGTCGTGCTAGTCATTTATGGTGGTCTCTCATCATACTCGTGTATCCAATGTCCATTTCGTTCACACGTATATTCCATTTCGTTCACACATATATTCCATTATCTTATAGACGTATTAGATAAATATTTTTCTTTTCCACCACAGTTACTGAAGTATAAGAATTTCTCTCCGTCACTCATGTAACACGACAATAATACCCGTAATCCAGGCAGCGTTATTCAGATTGATAGTTTTGTAATCTATAAGGTCGGCGTCTGGTTCTTAGAGGGTTCAGGCCATCTCATCCAGCATTTCATCGGGTAGATTCTAGTCGTCGTCATCCGGATCTCGTACTGTCATCCATGTTAGAGAACTTGGTCGAATCTTCTTGACGTGTGATGAATTCCTCGCACTCGTGTATCTTCCCGTATCCTGCAGAATCAACATAGATCCCTTCTAACGAATAACTGTTTTAGGTTCTGGTGCAAATGGTGTTGACAGTTTGCGTAGATTTTTCTGTTCAACAAGTACCACATCATTCTGTTTTATCTCCAAGTCTTTGGGATGGACACGCCGGTCTGCTGTATGTTTCATTTTGGCTTTGGCTTTGGCATCTCTTAAATGCAGTTCGGCATCATTTTAGCTTTTGACTATTTCTGGAAGTTTGGTTTTAATTTTCCTGCCAAATAGTAATTCTACTGGAGAAATTCCTGTTGTGGAATGTGGTGTCACCCGGTAGTTTAGGAGAAACTGCCAAATTTCTGTGTTCCAGTTTTTCCCATCCGCTCTTGTTGTACGAATAGCTTTGCCTGATGTTCACATGAAGCATTCTGATTCTGAATTATCCTTTGGCCAGTATGGTGTTATTGTACGGTGCCGGAAACCTTTACTTGTGGCATATTGTGCAAAGTGAGTACTGTTGAATCGCGCACCATTATCTGATTGCAATACATCAATGATACCATGTGTCGCAAATATCCTATCCAGCTTAGGTATGATGGTGTCAGCTGATGTAGTTCTGACCACCTCCAATTCTGGATATGGGGAATATTTATCTATCACTATTAGAACATATTTCCAAGGAAACTGGCAACAAATGCCAGCACTGACTTTACTCCAAGGTGTTGATGGAAGTATTGTCATCTTCAGAGGTTCTGGCTTATTGGCTTGGTATGGGATGCATTTGCTGATCATATGCTCTACGTCTCTATCAACATTTGGGTACCAAATCTTCTCCCGCAGTAAGGACATTGTCTTGACGATGCCCTGGTGTCCTTCATGTGCTAATTTCAACAAGTGTTTTCGTAAGGATGTTGGTATTTATAATAAGGCACGCACCTCATAAGATTACACAATTCGTCGTTGAAACTGATAGTTCCAATTTAAGTTTTCCATATGGTTGAAGATCTGGATCTGTCTTATCCCATTTACCAGAAAGGTCTTCGGTTTTCGCATGATTGGATGAGTGTCAGTAGCCGAAAGCATGTCATGGGTATCGTGTACAGATTGGCATTGTTAGTTAGAAAGTTTATGTAATCATCAGCTATGTTTCTAGTTGAGGCTGTACTGATAATGGATGACGTTAAAGACAGTCTGCTGGATTTTGTGGTTCTGGGCTATAGGAAACCGTGAATTCGTATGCCTGTAATCGGAGTTGCAATCGTTCAATCCTAGCAGGCAATTTCGCTGCTGTTTTGTTGAAGAGTGATTCAAGAGGATTATGATACGTTATAACCGTGAACATAGTTCCATACAGATACAGGTGACATTTTTCACTGGCCCACACAATCGCTAGAGATTCCCTTTCTATCTCTGAATATCGTGTCTCCACATCTGTCAGTGATCAGCCGGGGAAAGTAAATTTAAGATATTTGATGTTTTCATAGAACCGTGTTGTGTTTTTTGCGCGTACATTGATGACAACTTCCACCTCTTTACGGGGATCATAGTAAGACATGACCGTGTCACTTGTCAGACAACATTTTTATTCATTTAAAGCCTGATCATGATGCTTGCCCCAGTGCCATTTCGTGTCCTTTCTCAACAGGTTGTGTAACGGCTCACTTACTGTAGCATAATCAGGAATAAATCGAGATACAAAGGTAAATGTTCCTAATAAACTGCGAACTTCTGACACGGTTTTGGGAACATGTATTTGTTTAATGGCGGACACTTTTTCTGGGCTCGGTGAGATGCCATTTTTCGAGAATACAAATCCATGAAATGCAAGTGTTTGTTTGTTAAATCCGCACTTATTTCTATTTAATGTCATCCCATTTTCCCGAAGTCGCTGCAGCGTAATGCACAATGCTCTATCATGACTCGCTTGGTCAATACCAAACACAATGATAGCGTCAGAAATGTTCTTAACACCATCTATCCCACTGAGTACTTGTTGAATGATGTGCTGGAATATTTCGGATGCGGATGATAATCCAACATTAAATGTGTAAACTGTCTAAGAGCTTTATGTGTGGCAAATGTTGTGACACATCTTGAGTCTCTGTGCAGCTCGATTTGGTGGTAGCCTTGTACCAAGTCTAGTTTAGAAAACACGGATGCACTGTTCAGGTCGTGAAGTACGTTACGTTGGTGTATGATGCCACTGTCTTTGCACTGCTGTATTCGTTGCTCTCATATCATACACATACTTGTGAAGGGTCGTGCTTTTCAAAGAACGTGACAATTTGTTATACCCATGGTGTTGGTCCACATCTACTGGTTCAATAATTCCAGTGTTTTCTAATTTATCCAACTCAGTTTCTACTTGTTGCCTGATGTTAAACGGAATGCGTCGAGGTGGCTGCATGACCGGTTTAATGTTGTCATCAATGTCTATCCGAAATTGGTAGTTTTTCAGCTTCCAGGTGCCATGAAAAACGTCGCTATATTCCGATAACAGATTGTCCAGTTCTTGCTAAGTACACTGGGTATTACACGCTGGAATCGAGTTTATATCTGGTAGTGTTATTAATCCGAGATCTGTGCCCGTTTTATATCCAAGCAATGATCTGGCACCTTGGTTGATGACGAAGAATGTTGCTACTGACAGTCGCGATTTTGTTTCTGCAAGAGCTTCGAATTGTCCTAGTACCAGTAAGGGACTAGTCCCTCCATAAATGTATATTCAGTCATTCGAACTTTGAAGTTTTATGCCTCTTGTGTCCTGTTTAATCATTTCATAATGTTTAGAGTTAATCAAATTAACAGATGCACCAGTGTCAATCAACATTTCGACGTCTACACCCGCCACTGAGATGGTCGTTTTTGGACGCTTGTTGTCGATGGAAAGAATGTGATCATCGCATTCTTTCCTTTCGCTTAGAATAGAGACGTACTCGTCATCAGGTTCCGAAGATTCTGCACTCATACCATCCAATTCCTGAACCGCATGCACGGGTCTAGTTTTCGTGAATTGACGTCTGTAGCTTTCCGGATTTTGTGTTTGTATGTGTTGCAGTTGCTGCTCCGACAACATTTAGCAAAATGGTTATTTTTCAAGCAAGCACCACATGTCTTTCCACGAGTTGGGCAAGGATGTTGGCTTGGGTAAGGCTGAAATAGTGGATACAGGTTCTGTCACGCCAGATTGCATACTTTCGAATTGCGAATCTGCACGTTCCATTTCCCGTCCTAGGTCGAGGATGCTGTTTGGTGTAGAATCCGTATCCCGTAAGACACAATATTTCAAACATGTTGAAGCACATTTTTCCACTACTTGGTAAGCGATTGCATCATCTTCGTTATCGAACTCGCAAGTCAGAGACAACGTTTTCAGTTGATCACAAATTGGCATCGTCTGCTTCCTGTCTTGCTTGTTTAAAGACAAACCGCTTGTATCTCACGTTTCTCTTAGGGATAGAATAGATATCAAGTTTTTTACAGGATTTTTTGTAATACTCTCCTGTATCTGTTAATCCTCTGAATACTCGCTGGATACCTTCCCCGCCGATGTGGAGTAGAAGTGCTCTCTTCTGCGTGTCGCCCATTACCCCTGCTGTTTCCAAGTAGATCACAAAACGTTCTCGCCATGCTCTCCATTTTGGCCCCATGGACGCATGATCCATATTTGTATCGAAAGGAGGAAGCGTTGTCAACACGAGGTCCATCTTCATAGCCATGGATATTGTCCACTGGTAGCTAGAATTGACCATATAATTCACACTTAATTCTTATTTGAGGCTAGTCAACAGGAAGAAGAAGAAGAATATATATATATATATATATATATATATATATATATATATATATATATATATATATATATATATATATATATATATATATATATATATATATATATATATATATATATATATATATATATATGGCAACCAACGAGTACTTTGTTAATTAATCTATATACGCAGAGAATTTAGGTTAGGAACTGACTGCCTCAGCTAGTTTAGTAATGAAAGTAACCCAACCCAGTGGAGTGCGGGGTTATGATTGGGGTAGGGGTTGGGGTGGCTGGATAATCGTGCTAGTTAATTATGGTGGTCTCTCATCAGACTCATGTATCCAATGTCATGCACTGGCTTAATCAGTATAGTTAGATTTATCGTCACCTCCGGTTTTCATGATATCCCTATCCGGTGATCACTCAATACATCACAGCTATACCTGTCCAGCACCTCGCCAACGATCCTTCTCTGCTCTAATACATGACAGAGAATTAGACATCAACTCCATGGTGGCTGAACTGGCTGGATTTTCCTGCGCTGTAACATCATCAAGAAACACCGCTGATGCCCACCACTTGCTGCAAAGGAACTCAGGGAACCTCAATTCTCTGACTGAGTTCTACTTCTGCCGCTTCGTCTTGTTCTGAAGGACATTTCTCCCATGACAAAAGATCATGCTCGTGAAAGTTAACTACACCGGGCCACTTTCCCCACTTTTCGACAGAAACATCCCATAAGGACTAACTCCACTGCACTGCTCTCGTGACTAGAACGCCTTACGAACCTTCAGCTCTTCTAAGAAAGTACCGCCCGTACGGCTTTTGTGATCTCTGGCCATCGAGGATTAAGTCACCGTGTGATGTGGTGTCTTGGGATTATACCTACCAAGGCTGGTTAGAAGCCAACAACACCTGAAATAGAAACCTAGACCCCGCAACTGCGAGGCTATTTCTGCTGTAACTGTGAACTTTCTACTGCGCATCTAGGACTTGAACTGTGCATGATAAATCGCAAATGTACTCACGAATCTAGTTCTCTATTCTTTACATATTCCTAGATATATCGCCTTAAGCGCTGTTTCGCCATTTCTCCCATGCTTTAGCAGCCATTCCATTTTTTATCTTAAGGAACGCTCTAAAGAGATCACCCGTCTTAGTCATAACATGCGGATGATGATTTCATGCTCTGCTCAACATAAAGATTAATACTAGCATATCAGCTGTGTCGCTTTTCGAATACTCATAAACACAAATAAGGAAGGTCACTCATTTTGCTACTTCTCTAAGCGGGTGATGCCCTTAGCGCTTCGAAGTGAAAATGAATTGACGCTGTGATTCAAGACGGGTTATCCCCCTCACCATGTGCCATAAGGGCTACTTCTTTCACTGTAGATCTATAGGTCCCTCGCATTCCACTGCCATTTTTCCCTATTTAGCTCCCATTCAAAGCTCCCTCAATCGGCGCCTTTCCTCTGACACCTCGATCTGTGCTGCTCCGGCTTGGCCGTGAGCCACATTGGGTAGGCCTTACCCGTGACAGAAAACGTAGCAAATGGTTTCAATGTCCCAATATTTCATCATGCCACGTAAGACCGCTCCCAACGAATTCTTCCCGTTCCCCCCCCCCCACCATGCTTTTCGACCACTCCAACGGGTCTTGTGACCCTTGCTTTTTCTTTTCTTATAGAGGTTTCGCCGCCTAAGTTACCACCTGCTAAGACATATTAGGTGTATCTCTCTAGGCAAAAATAAACACCACAGCTTAATCTTCTCCATTGATTAGTGAACCTTTTCTTTTTAGACCACTTGGCCGGTGGTCAGGATAAATGTAGTGATAGGTAAACGATCCTGGTTAACACAGGTTCTTAGCGACCAAACCAGATAAGCGCCGCATCACCAGAATCTTTTCCAAGTTTGTCGCGCCTTCTCATCATGTCACCATTTTAGACTACAGCAGCGCCCAAACTCGGCAGATGTTCCACTAAACTCTTTCCTCTTTAATTACATGGGCAGGTTCCCACATCTGCAACTCAGAAGGACCGCCCCTTGGACTGAGTCACAATCTTTTTTATGTCGCTCAAGTCAATCTAGGCTCTGAGCCAAAGATTCACTATACCTTGCGAGCATAGAGGTTCTCACTTAATCTAACCGACCACGTCCTTCTGCAGTCACCTGAGGCCTTAAACCACAAAACATCTTAGATTACTAAACCATCACCTCGTGCGGGATCCCTTTTATTGCTAGAGTTGGGCATAAACAGAAGGTCCGCCTCTGGACGTCTGCTGAGAGCATCGGATCAACTTGGCGGCAATGACTAAAAAGCGCCCCCACCCCACCCCTACACACGTCCACTCCTGAATGTTCCTACCCTATAAGACACTAAAGTAGGATTCTTCTCCCGCTCTGCCTTAAGCGGACCATTAGGAAATTGTTAGCTTTCAGCACCAAATGACTTTCACGACGAACTAACCTTAGATATATAGACCGACGAGACGAATAGCAACCGCTAGCGATGTTTAGTGACTGCCTGGGATAGATAGAAATACCAGCCGTCTCAAGCCCTGAGACAAGGAGAGATCCCCGAGAGTTGACCTAGAGAACTCACAGGCATAGGCAGCCTCCATCTCAGCAGACCGACCTCGCTAGACTGACACCCTGGCTCGGGGCTTGAGAGGACAGCTTGCGTGATGATCGTACATCCGTACATGATTCCATTCCACATGTATGAGACACCGTCTATTGGAATCAGTAGCCTACTTTAATTCTTTAGACATGATCTGAATCAACTCTGAACCAGCCCCCTCCCATAACATATATATGGGTACACATGGCGAGGTGTTTTTAAATATTAGTAATGCTAAGTTCACAAAACAAGGTGCCCTGTTTAAATCATGATGCAAGCGTCCCCTTTGATATAGAAGTTCCTTAGGGCCATAGCAACGAATATCCAAAGACAAAAGTTGTATCTTGAAATCCTAGATGGCCGCCATCAGACTGAAACATTATCACGATACCAAGTTAACAATTCAATTTGATCAATGCATTCATTTGCATGAATTTGATCAAAATGTCAACCTTGTGTATTATTTCCCGTGATCGGCATTTAAATGCATTCCAAATACGAAGTCGATGCAAGAAATCAGTTCATCGTCCTCAAATTCGCTGGAAAACATGCGTCATAATAGGTTTAATGACAAAAGGTTCCTGGGCTATAAATCGGTCATGCTTTCCAAGTTGGCCATCTTGGACTTTAATATAAAACGTATTTTTTTCTGGAAAAAGTTTTTTCTATTACCGTATAAGTATGGCCCTAGTAAACTTCCATAGCATACCTTTGCATTGTGATTTGAAGTGAAAACACTTAACATGTCTGCTATGTTCAATCACTTGGATGGTTTCATGGTGTACATATGACATGCAGTAGACCTAATTGACTTACCTTACAATAATTATTGTATAATTGATAATCAGAATTTTACATACAAAATGCATCCCTGCATCACTGCCATAATTCACCTACCGCTAACACCCACTGTATTTCATATCGCATATGATCGCGGGTAGAATACTCTGCTTGTGTATTTAAACTATGATGGTCAGTATATTTTGGGTATTGGTCATTCTGACTACGCCAGTATAGCCACATCATAATCGTAAGTCCAGCTCAGAAAAGGTGTTCGTTAGAACAATTTTGAACACGGCATAAAATGTTCTGTTAAATATTTTGGATTTAATTTGATTGGAAGCCAGAAAAAAGCTAGCCGCTTGCCCGCTTCCAAATAGATTAAGTTCAAAATATTCAACGGTAGTCCTACGTTTTATTTTGTTTTGAAAACGTTCATAGGTTTTTCTGAGTCACGTGTCAGGGTATCTAATTACTCAACACTAGTCGATAATCAATATGAATAATTGCCGACTATAAAATTAAAATTACTCCGGATTAAGTCACGTCGTTTGCTCACATGTATCAGTTTTCATTAGAAAATTGTCGGTACACAAGTATTGACTGGGTGGTAATCTGTCCCATGAAACATATATGTGCCGGCAATTTCAATTCATCACCAGCGCACGCGCAAGGCATATACGGTGAGAGAACAAAGGGTTTTATGAGCATAATATGTCCTTTATTTCTATCCTTCAGGTATAATTGCTGAACTCAAAGCAAATCGTACACACCTGAATGGAGATCAAAGAGAAACGATCAAAGAGGAGAATGATAGACAGCTTACATGAGTTAGATATCGTCGAGATATGGATATTGTTGTTGTTGTATTTCATCCAGCAATAGTAAAGAGACGGACGCTGCTCTCCAGGGAGCGGATTGCATACGGTAATTAAACTATTTGTTAGACATCATTGATCATCGTGTAGAATGATGTGTAGGCGCGCATGATTAGTGACGTAGTCATAGAAGCACGTGGGCAGGTATGAAGGCTTCAGGAAGTAACGTTACACACCTATCCTCAGATGCAGGCACTTTTCTACAGCTCTAACTATAAAATAGGAAACTTGAATTATCATCAATTATTTTGACAATAGTTTTACCTGAAATCGTAGCTGCCGTAGTCTTTCAGTAGGCCCCCTGTCGTTTTTCTTTTAGACGCTAAATATAATATACGATATACTGAATGAAATGGGTTAGGCCCTGTATTAATTATGTTCGCTGGATTGTTATGACATAGAATGCAGTCTAACTTCAAACGGGAGAAAAGAACAAGAGAATAAAGCGATTATTGAAAAGCATAAAGGTTTCCATTACAGGCACACTGTCAAGGTATGCCTTGATCATTAATTATTTGCGGGGTTGACTGATGCATGCGCTGCTAAATGCTAGCTTGTTATTAGTCAGGTGTAGATAACATGATAAATGATGACTCCATAGACTTGGCGCACTTCCGGGACCATCTGTTTATTAACCATTATTGTTTCCACGTCTCAGTCTCACATTACAAGCAACCAAGATAACGCAGTTTACTGGGCCAATGCTCGGCCGATACCATATTCGGTCCGGTATCGCCCCAGTAAGCTCCGTTTTCAGGGAAGGTGTTGGATATTTTGCAGCTAATTTGACTGGAACAACAGCTCGTGGTGAATTTAGTTTCCCCAGATCTACATCATAACGAATGTAATGGAGGACTCCAGTTTACCTATCAATCATATAACGCCATGATGATCTACGTGACGTGGAAAATAACGTCATAATCAATTACGTCATGAATGATGTAGCTAAGTTCGTCACGAAGGATTAATTGATGACGGACTAAGAGTTGTTGTACGAATTGTATGTCTTTACTATTTAATAAACATGATGTTGAATATTTTGAAAAATTGATATTCAGGGATCGATCGATCCCAACCCGGGCGAGTGTGGATGGAGCTTAGCTAAAGATGGGCGGCTAAACTGGATTCCTCAATTTCTGGTCTGTAAGGGTTAAAGGGTTAAGCCATGGGCTTGTTAAGTGATGACGTATTTCCGGGTTCAGCTTAATTGTTAAATAGACAAAACAATGTTTTTGTTTAACAACAAATGATGACGTCATAATCACCTACTTATGATGTAATATAGCAAAATACACACTTCCGGGTTGCGAATCACGCGCAGTGACGTCATACTTAACAAGCCCATTGTTAAATAAAATCAATGGTCAAGTTCGACTCCTAACCATAGTTAGCTATAGCTAACTAGAGTACCAGTCGAACTTCAAATAGTTAACTAGCTAGTCAACTGTAGTCAACCGAGCACCCGACCTCGGTTCAGATGGTTAGTCCGATATTTGCGTAAATTTCAAAATGGCGGAGACCGATCGCTTACCACGAATAAATGCATATAAAAGTGTAAATATTTCACTAAATAACTTAGGTTTGATGAAATTATGCTTTCCCATTGTATGCCAATGTTTCCAAGCCCATATTCCTTCCCACTGTATGCCATATGGACGCTTTTTGACGTCTTAGCGGACAAAAATAACCCGTAGGTCGTCAAAACAGACGACAGAAAGGGTTAATGGAGACTGGTACCCGGTTCCAAATTTTCTGCAATAGTAATTCAATAGCGAACCGGGTACCAACGAACGAAATTCGACTACGATCGAGTTCGACTGGGCATAGCAACTGCGCATGATCAGTAAACCATGAAACTGACTATGGTTAGCGAGTCGAACTTGACCATGTTGTTGGTCGACAACTAATGATGGCATCATAAACACACTACTATGACACAACAAAAGACCAAATACTACACTTCCGGGTCCATTACATATGTTAGACTAAGTTCAAATATATTCTATTATGGAAGGCCATAAATCACATGCAACCTGGAGCCTTATGAATATTCGTGACGTCGTAAGCTCTTTAGCGATTGGTCAGTCAGATTGAACATTACAACGATTCCAGTTTATCGTCTGACAAACGGACTCGATGTGTGAAACATCGCAAAACATTTATTTTCTAAGTTCTAACATTGTTAGACATTGAGTAAAACTGTTGGTAAAATAATTAACAGTTTTCTAACAAAATAACGTATTGATTACTCCTTTGCATAATCTCATTCTATATATGGCACAACGCATACAACGCAGACCTTTTAGCCGTCGTACAAGAGCTATCACGGGGCGGACGTTGGATGAGGAGTCGGGTCAAAAACAGTACCTTGTTAGAATCATTTAAAAATCAATGCAAGACATGTTCATTTGCGTATCTTGAATGTGGGTGGATCGGAAGACATTGCTGCCTATGGCAACAGTGCCTTCCAATTCAATTATATTCAACACATTCAACAGAACGTTCTTTATTTTACTATTGAGATGAACTGGTTATTTCCGATGTGTACTGTATAATCAAAGTCAACCAAAAATATATATGTTTGTGTTGTATTGCAACATCACCACTACAACTACTACCACTTAGACATGTATTAATTTTTTATTTAACTTGTCTACGTCCTGTGTTTGTATGCTGCATGTACTTAGGTGTCCTGTTCGATTATAGTTAATATATAGCATGCATAAAATAAATCAATTAAAATAATAAAACATGTGATTAACTTAGAACGTGTAAATGTAATGACTGAACTGTAGTTTGTTATGTAACTGTCCAGTTTAATTTATTTGTATAGATGTATGTATATATGTGTAAGGTGTCCGCCAATACAATAGGCATTCCCTTTAGCGGACAACCTGTAGTTGAATCCATAACGTATATATATTTTGCTACTGAATAAAAAATCTTGAATCTTGAATCTTGAATTTTAGCATAGAAACCATTCTCGCAACACCATCGGACCGTACTAATCACGTTGTAATTCATCGTACGTCACCTCTGGCTGTTTTCTCCCAGAAAAGCCCGCGCGCAGCCACAGAAAGTGGTTTTCACTCAGCCAATGAAAATGCGCGTTACGGTTTTCGGTCCATTTTGACAGTCACCTAGCTAACAATTTTACGTTTTTAAAGCGTTGTCACAACGTTTCACTTACGTTGCGACAACGTTGTAATGTTACGTTTTAAAAACATAGATTTGTAGACTCCCGCTGTTTCAACTTTTTAATAACGTTATGGTGTGACGTTTCTGCTAGCATCCTACAGCCTTGTGACATCCCCACAACGTTTTAATAACGTTTCAGATATAGCGTTATTTTACGTTTTAATGACGTTGTATCAACATTTTATCAACGTTTTATTAACGTTGTAGTTCATCATATGACATTCCCACAACCTTTCATGAATGTTTCAACCATAACATTTTGGTAACGTTGTGATTTTACGTTTTAAAAACATAAAATCACAACGTTGCCAAAACGTTATGTTTGCAACCATATGGTTGAAACCTAGGATCCCAGCCATTTTATAGCCTACTGAGCGAGGCCCCGCTGGCCTATCAGAACGCATGCCTTGGTGTGGTCCACCATAAGTCCTGACACCTTTGACGCCAAAAGAGCCACAGTCAAGGTTAACCTAATAGCTAGCAGGCACCTATATCATTTTCAGGGGCTTAAAAGTGCCAAATTTATTCAACACGAAAACAGTGCCTGCCCAATAATTCAATTGTCTGCCTTCGCAGCTGTCCGACCTCCCAAGCGGGGAAACACGTTGTTTCGGCGTTGAATCAATGTTGAAATTACGCCATGACGTAGAAGATCGTCTAAAGTGTGTTTTACCTGCTAAGAAATTAAAAAATAGTGTCCTTTGTTATTTTTACCAATTTTTTTCACCAGTATTTAAGACATATACAATGATGTGTGCTCTAAATGATATCTGGTTTTGGTTATAAAAGAGTTCAGTATAGTTGACTAAATAAAATTGAATGTGGCTTTGAGTGTAGTTGTCACGATCACTGCCAGCCAGCATCTTGTGAATGTGTATATGCTGCTTCTTCTTAAACTTGACATGCTTGATGAAGATTATGGCAGATGTGTTACCGTGTGTGCATGCGTAAAATAAACAGGATGCCGAAAACTCCAAAAGTGAATGCAGGTGAATGTTATAAGCAGTTCAGCAAGTCACATACATGTATATACGTTTAGTATTTGGTTGCTAATGCATGTCGCGAATGCCTGGGTGGCTTCTCTATCAACGCGTTGTGGTCCATCGTACTAACATACGCCCAGTCACATAGCTACGCTGTTCGGGAACGTAGTGGGAGGGCGAGGATCGTGCAATAGGACGATGGTTGTGGTCGTGGTATACGCTAGGTTATTCCAGTTGACGGCGGTTCTTGGAAAGAATATAATTTTTTCTACAGGATGTTCTTGCCGTCTTGCATCAGTTAGGCCATAGAGTGTGTTTCGGTAGATGAAATTCCAATCTGAAATTGAAACAAGAGACTATATTTAAATAATTTAGCCTCAAACATGTCCTTAACGGACACCTGTCGGGTATAGGGCGTGTGTTTATGGAAGTGTGTGTGTGTGTGTGTGTGTGTGGGGGGGGGGGGGGGGGGGTGGGTGGGTGTGCACAAGATGATAAATCATCGCAATATGATGTGCCACGCGTAGGCTACATACGCTTACGTACGAACATAACCCATCGGTGCGTGTAATATTGTCAACGCAATTAATGGCTCAGATTTTACAATAACTGAATAAGGGAACAAATTCTTGTTTAGTTTAGCACTTGCATGTTGAAGCCGGTTCTGCAGTGGTCTTGGTGAATGTCAATTCACAGGCCAAAGGAAGACTATTTTTGAAAATTCACAACTGGAATGACTGGATCTGTAACCGATATAAATTTATGGTCATAAAAGTGTTAATACCGAGCTGAGACTGATTCTGGATAGTTGTTTTAGATTTGCTTTTACCACGATGACAGCATATATTCCGATTTTCTTAAATTGGGTGCTTTCAGATGGCTTTTCCAGCAAAATCTGAATGTGAATATGAACCATCAGTTGGCTGTTAAATTATCATAAGTTTTACCCATTTTACTTTTTTTCTTTATCTACAATTTTTTTTATTACGACAACAGTGGACCTCTCAGGCTAGTGTGCAAAATGCGTGTGTGCGTGGGTGCGTGCTTGTGCGTGTGTGTGGGGGGGGGGGGGTGGCGAGGGGGTGGGGTGTGTGTGTATTCCACATACACACGCCCCACCTCATCTCCCAGTATGATCTTACGCCGCTGATTACAGTTATTTACGCCTTCATACGCATGTACATATGCACTCACGTAACATGTAATCTTAGGAACTCGCAACCTCACACTAACTCACACATGCATACATGTATGCGCCCACACACATAGGCGTACACACGCAAGTGCTCACGCACGCGCTTTCTATATTTCTTGCAAAATTGAAAATTTGTTATATCTTGTAACATATTTACCAATTTGTGGCATTTGTTTGTCTGTATGCGTGCGTACGTGCATGGGTGAGTGCGTACAACAATAAGATAGAATACATACCATATGCCGTGTCTGACTGATGCTTTACAAAACACACTCACTGCACTGATCACATGGAAGCGCAAATTCCATGCTACCTTTGACATATTCATTTCACATTTCCAGAGTATCCATCCATCATCTGACCTCGTATGACGTCATAATCAGCTCAGCGCGTGTATGATGACGTCACAATCATTACGTCACAAAGGGTTCCATATAGACCGTCATCAAATCTCAAATACTTGGGTTGTATGAATTGTATGTCTTTATAATTCTTTGCTATTTAAGAAACATGCTGTTGAATATTTTGAAACTAATTTGATTGGGCGCTGTTGCTGCCTTAGGCAGCAAAAGCGCCCAGTCAAATTAGTTTCAAAATATTCAACAGCTTACTTGTGTAATTTTTTGGAAACTGATAGTCATGGTGTTCAGAGATCGATCGATCCCTCCACGAGCGAGGTGTGGATGGAGCTTAGCTAGAGATGGGCGGGGCATAGCTAAAACCGGAAATGTCCATTAGCTCATGTTCAGCAATACAGGTACTGTGACGTCACACCCAGTCAATCACCGTTATGACGTCACAACTTCAGCTCACGAGCTGGTTACGTCATCGCTACAACGTCGTGGACTTAGCTAACATGTAGCCGTACGCATGAAAATGGCGGACCGTAGTATGGGGGGGGGGGGGGGGGGGTTGGGAGGGGAATGTGTGATTGGTGGTAAGGGGGAAGGGGGTGGGGGCATAAAACCGAAAAATGCGCTGGTGTCGCAGAGTTTTTCATTCACACATTAATAAGAAAGTTCTGTTAGTAACATTTATAACTTGTTCAAGAATAGGTAAATTTTAGATTGTGTCCGATTTACTTTGATTAGTGTTCATTGACGTATTTATACAGACACAATTGCCTCAACCAATTGTGTACGTTTGAGGTGCAAGGCATAGCAGAGAAAACGTGTAGTTTTCGCAATTTTGAGAGAATTTGCTGGGGACAGCTTAATGTTCAATCTGGATATCATCATTGTATGATCAAGTATCAGCTGAGTTGTATTTTCGGGATCAGCTAATAACGTGTTGGTGATGACTGGGTCATTTTCTAGGTACATGATGGTAAGTTTACTCTTTAAATATGGTTTTCTTGACTCCTCCAATGCTGTACATAATGTAATGAAGTGATTCCTGTCCTCGGGTGCTGAATGACAAAGTAAACACTTGTCAGAGACAACATATTGGTTGAAACGGGCACGATTTGCTTGCAAAATGTATTAGCCAGTCAGAATCTTTGCCTTTATTACTGCTCGTCTAACATCCTTGGTTGTGTTGTCAAGTGAGTTCCAACAGTGGTGAACATTGACATTTAAGTATTTTGTTGATGTCTTCATGACAAAGTCTTCTTTCCAGACGTTGTGTACAGCACAGTTGATGTGCTTCTCTACTTGCGCCTTCCAAGCTAACTTTGCAGGCATGCTGTTAATTAGTTGGTAGACACTTGGGAGCTGATACTTAAGAAGCGTTTCTTGGCATTTCATAAACTAACTATTGCTCTGAATATTCTTTACAGCAAGTTGTCTGGCTGCTATCTGGAATTCTACAGTATAGTCATTTCTGAGGATGTTTCCTAGTAGTTTTAGTTTTCTGGAGTCTAGATTGTTTAAGAATTGACAGTTGGAATAGTTCCAATGCACTAATCTCAGCCTTTGTCATCTGAATGACGTCTAGACCAAACAGTAATTATTATTACAACTATTATGATACTGTTCTAAAAACTGTTGTATCTCGGAAATGTTCGTCGAAAATACAAAGTTGAAAATACAACGTTGTGCCGTCGTTGTAGAAACGTTGTAGCTTAACGTTTCACAAGATCGCGAATACAACATTATGCAAACGTTGTAAGCGCATTGCAATACAATGTTCTTATTCAATCTAAATAGAACGTTATGCAAACGTTGTGAAAACGCTGCAATATAACGTGTGTGTATTGTCTAAACGGAACTAGGCTGGTACCCGACTCCTCATTCCCTCGCTGACGATTCTCTGGCTCAGGATATGAGTTTTGTGGTTATTAGCAATGGACCTTTCCATTTTTAGCTATGCCCCGCCCATCACTAGCTAAGCTCCACCCACACCTCGCCGTGTTTGGATTGATCGATCGCCGAATAACCTAGCTATCAATTTCCTGAAAACTATACAGGGAAGCTGTTGAATAAGCGCCCAGTCAAATTAGTTTCAAAATATTCAACAGAATATTGATTAAATAGTAAAAGCAAACAATTTGTACAACAGCCCATAGACCGTCATCAAATATGCGTTCGTGACGTACTTATCGACGTCATTCATGACATCATTCATTATGATGTCATTCTACACGTCACGCAGTTCATTATGACGTCATGTGGTGGGTGGGTCCTCTGGAAAGGTGGATTGGAGTCGTGTAGCAGCTTAGCAACAATCGGGCCGGGCCCTGAAATATGTCATCACTTAACAAGCTAAGTATTAAGCGTCTTTCCATGCCCTTCGTTTAGCAGGGCTGTTGGAATGTACCTTTACCTTGGGGGTGGGTGGCGTTCTCTAAACTATGGATGGTGAAAACCTTATGGGGACACTATGGGGATACACTATGGGAGAGAAAAAGTATGGAGACGATACTTCCTACGACTCTCTGTTCGTTGTTACAGAATAAGGCGCATACCGTATCTAGCGATATGTTATATGTAGAACTAGAATTAATAATCATTAGCAAAGTAATACAAAATAATACAATCATTATCAGTATTATTAATATTCCGTTCTACATCCAGAATGTCCAGGATCGGATAATTCATTTTCATGATTCACGGAGGCATTAATTATTCCTTTTATTAAATCGATGATTAACGAATACCGAATTTAAATCTTAGGCAATATTAAATAATAAATAAAAGCCTAGTATCTTCTGACATGAGCCCAATGCGGAAGCTTATCTTCGCTTGTGATGAATATTAGAATAATATGTACGCCATTTTGCGTTTTTATTGCAGTTTTTCGTAATGACATCTGCGCTGCTTTTTGTTTGAAGTCGCTAAATACAAAGAGAATGGTAAATTAGACAGATATGACACGCGGCTGTAATGCAGGTAAACTTGATCACAGTATCTGTCTCGCCGGAGTAAAGATCAAACAGAATATCCTACTCAGCATCAACTACTATGCGGTGTGGGTGTGTGGGAGTGGTGTGCGGCGTTTGATCTATTACCTTGTGTTTGTGCGTGCGTGCGTGCGTGCGTGCGTGCGCGCGCGCGTGAGTTCCTACACCCGTATCCTCCGGTCCATGATTGCGTCGCTATCCATGGAAGTGCACTCCATGGAAGTGCTGTGATCATTATTTAAAAGACAGATGCTAAGCATCTAGGGCCATATATGGTACTGGGTGGGTGAGTGGGAAGGGTGGGGAAGGGGTGGGGTGTATCTAACTACAATCTTGAGAGCCAGTTGGTATAAGGCCGGTATACCGTTTAAAACTGGATTCATTTAATCTTATTAGGTCAAAAGCTTTGGGTGTCAACGAGATGAAGGGAGGCAACTTCTTAAGATATATAGAGAATGGCTATGAAAAGTAAACTTATCTCCCTTAATATATCTTATACGCCATAGCTGGGATCAGTTCCACACCAAAGATGCCGTAATAGGCATAGTGATTAGGTAGACGATTAAGCATCCCATTCATCTTCCATGATACGGTCATTTTAATACTAACTTGCATATACTTGTATGCCTGATATCAAACAAGGGGAGACCACTGCCTAAACATACAGCAAAAAAACCATACAGGGAGTAGTCTAAACAAGTACCACCGGAGTGTCATCGCAATCAAAGCCGTAGATACAACTCCTGTTGGTTGTCCACACCAGGGACCCATCAACCTGACTGTCCTGCCATAACTTTTAGCGCTGAGGTGGTAAAGAACCTCGCACAACTCACAGTAAATACGTCTGATGTGCGTCATCGTCTGCACAAACAATTGCAACTCAAATATTTAGAAGCAAAATGGACTTCTCAAAAACACACATCTTACAAAATGCCTTTTTAGGGCAACAAAGACGTGGCGTGAATGGCAGCTGTCAAATAGGGACGCAAACAATACGCCAACCAACTAACCGGTAAGAGGGCCGCCCGTGCTCCCCTGGATCAATTTAACGACACCTACATTTATAGTCCTAATTCGAGTGTCCAGTAAACAAAAATCGATGTTAACAGCTCTAAAAAAATGTCCTATTGTGTCCATTAGTCCGAGTTCTCTGACTCCACCCTATATTGATACTGATATGCCCAATAAGGGTCTCCATTTACAAGCAAACGTGCCTTGTTGGCGTGTCTCTTGTTTTTATTTTTCAGGTCCACAGACTTGTAGCTTAGTATATATATATATATATATATATATATATATTGTCAGCCCTAGTATTCATGAATGTCCTATCCTACATACTGAAGGTAGAGGTCCTCTATATCCGGTAGAATCACAAACATGGATGAAGGAAAAAACACTGGCAAGAGTATTGACACAACTGACCAATCAGAGCGTCTAAAGAATGCTCCTGGGTGTACTATATGTACAACTGGGATTGATCCTGGTCATTTCACATCTTTAGGACACAACAGAGCTGATCCCATTGAAGAATTATCCTTTTTGCATATAACCCGTGACAAGCGACCTGTCCAACCTCTTTACCCGAATGGAAATTGAATCAGATACCTGAAACTCTCAATGGCGGTGATCTTGAGAAGTGAACATGCGTTATCACAGACAGTATTACCAGATTTTCACAGCAAATCTACACAGACTGAATGGTACTCCTGATGAAAGTCCTGAACTTTCAATCGCCCAGAGGCACACCTTTCCCCGTAAACAGTATCCAGCAGCTGCTATGCGATCGCCCATTTCCTCTGCTGAATGTATATTTTACAAGTGGATGGAAACAAAGGTTTTTTGGTAGAACGGAAAGGCCAACCAACGTCACTCTACAACATGCCTGCAATAAAATGTAACTACGGGCAATGGCGATGGGGAATATTAACATGTATCGCAAAGTGAAGGACTTAAAACTGCGTGCTGTTGAAGCCCAGTTCCACCCATGCTGTTAGGTGAAGTTCGTAACAGATTATCTTTACCTTATTTATACCATGCAGAGGGCACAAAACCACCAGAAAACACACCAATCTTGTAAGACAGTAGCCCATAATGAAGCCTTAAAAGCACGTCTAAATTGCATAGATACGCATATCATTGAGCAAGAAGAATTTGCCCAACTGTCATCATTGCGACTGATAAATATATATATGCATCGGATGAGCGTGGCTTTCATAATAGAGACTGCAAAAAGGAAAAGCTGATGGACTGTCTCCAAAAAATTCCTGATATCAGTTCGAACATTGTCTTCACCAAGGTCAATCCTGGTGGTATGGGGTGTGTTTTATTCTCTGTAGTATACAGTAACAGTATAACAGTGGGTGCCGCAGTTTCTCTGACTTATAAGTTGACGAGTACCGATAAGACTACATATAAGACTACAGATGTCACACTTCTATGTGAGTTCATCAGGCGTTCATTCAATGAGTCCAAAGCTCTTCCTTGGCCCCCAACGGCTGAGGACTTAGGTATCAAGTCTGATCTTCTGCCTAATGAACTGTGGAGGTTCCTGAATGTAGTAATGGTTGGTAAGCTTGAGTTCACTTGTGAAATGAGTGATTGCTTAACTGTGTCCATTGGCCAGGATGTTTGCCGTTCTGTCACTGATAGGGAGTGGAAGTTTCCCGAAGCATATCTTGCTTTGCACACTCATCAGACACCTCAGAGACCTGTATCGTAGCAAGAACATAACTAACATCCTCTATAGACTTGGTCATATGATTTTAGTCTCGAGCTTGAGACTGCCCAGGCCAACACCATTGACGAAGACTCGACCCAATTGACTCCACAAATTGTGACGGACAGAAACCTCCTCTTCTATACTAAATGGGACAATCTGAATAAGGAAATGACTACCATGCATTAGTTCAATGTTGTGAACCCAGCTGATGGAATCCTGATTCAAGAAACCAAGCCTATCTCTGATGAAACTCAACAGGCGAGACTTTCAAACAAATAACCGCTGCAAAATGATGTGTCTTAAGATAGGCACACCAAAATCTCTCTCATTCTCTTCATATATAACAGAGCTGGTGCGAAGTTCTAGGTTGAAGCTTCATTTACGCCACCAGCTGGAATTGATGAGCAATGGATCACTGCAGTACTGGTGTACTATGTGTGGCTCCTTTCAAGAAATGTTGGAACACATCGTAAAAACATGATACCTGCTCTTGGAGGATTTTCTGCCACCAGAAAGGCTCCAGTGAAGAAAAGTAGTATAAACAATTACACCCCAATCAATGAACCTATCACAGAATATAATACAAGTGTCGAACTGTTGAGACGATCTGTAGAAGCAGCTGCTGAAGTTGGTCACCTTGGTGTGTGCATGAAACATTTGCCAATGGTATGGAAGTTGCCTCAGCAGTACAGCGCTCCTCTTATGCTTATTGGACAACATCGGCATGTGGTGTGCTCATACGATGATCGAGACTAGATACAAGGAGATCCTGATTGAAGTTCAGTTCGTGACGAGTAGATGCCTAAAACGTGTGCTTAATGAAAAAGCATATACCAAAATCTCTTCTGTCTGAAGACTGTCTGCGAAGCAATTGATCTACTTCTCATGGACAAGTTCGTAGAGAACAAGCAATTGAAGCAAGACGGTCCCATTGCTATTCTCAGCATGGTAATGTCATGTGTTCGGGGTATACTTGATGGTGCTCTGAACGATCCCACAACCAGGAACATAATCGCAGAGTACAAGCAGTGTGGGAACAACGTTCACAAGGGATATCTTGCAGTCTTCCGGTTCTTTTTCATCGAGCGTGCCCAACTATCCACTGCTGCAATCTGATCATCTGCTATTCTCATTGTGAAGGGCAAAGCTCGCCGACTGACTGGGTCCAATGGAGTGGTGGAAATGTCCGAGATTCATGAGCTATATTCAAAGCAAGAGGAGACCAACACACATGTGATTTTGTATATCAATCATGAGGTCAAAGCAGGTTTCAAGTCCGCTATGGTCTGTACTCCGGAGACTGACATTTTCGTCGTTCTTCTCTATTATGCACATACCATAAATCTTACCATATACCTGGACACGGCTATTGGGAAGCATCAACAGATAGTGTAGTGTGTCTGCTGTTGCCAAATCTTAAGGACGCTCTTCTGAGGTTATATGTTTTCCTCATGTTGCCTCATGTATGGCTATTTTATGTGATCCCAGACCAAATGAGATTAAAGCATTGCTGCTGAAGAGGATGGTGGGTGAAGATGATGGAATTACTAGCAAATCTAAGGTGGAATTCACCTTTCCAGAGTATCCCTCTATCATCTGACGTCATATTCAGCTGAGCGGCGTGTAGGATGACGTCATAATCATTACATTATAAATGATTCTATTTGGCTCGTTTTTAACTCTTAATAGTCCGACACATTGTACGAATTATGTATTTACTATTTCATAAATTTTCTGTCGAATATTTTGAAACTAATTTGACTGGGCGAATTAGTTTCAAAATATTCAACAGCTTACATTCTGGAAATTGATAGTCAAGGATTTCAGAGAACGGTCGATCCCAACACGGACGTGATGTGAGTGGAACTTAGATTGAGATGGGCGGGGCATAACTAAAATGGAAAGGCCCATTGTCTCGGCTTTCACTGTCTGATAACTCCCATGCACCTCATGTTGACTGTGACAATAACCGCGTTGCCTTGTTCAGAAGTCACACAAGTCGCTCTAATGACTTCCTAAACCACATGATGGACGAATATGTGTGGGGACAAAAAATGTAGGGGGCACTATGGTGATAAACTATGGGAGAGTACACACCTAGCCACCACCCCGCCCTTTCGTGACGCCTGTGTGTTATCCTGGAATAGGAACAATATTACGCTTATCTTAAAAAATGGTAATGATGATGATGATGAAGATGATGATGATCTTCAAAAATGGTAATAATAGTTTGGTTGTAAACTACATACCAGAATTTTAAGCTAAACTGTCATATGTTGATAAAATATGGAATTCATTGTTCAGGATGATAAAACACGCGAGGTACAACGTTTCAGTTTCAGTTTCAGTTTATTTACACCCAGATCACAAAGTGACATATGGGGAATAATGATTTTACAGGATTTACACGTTGTGGCGGCTAGATATTGTGATAATTAACATCATCTTGGTCATAATTCATCAATTGCATTATTGTCATTTATATTAGCAGTATCATCACATTCATCCGCATTGTCATTGGCACTAATTAACCCTTTTATGACGAGGCCGGTCGTAACCGACCTCTGCAGTTGTATCGAGGAGTGTACATTTGTTGGTCAGGAGAAGACGATCGCCAAAAATCTATCACCTAAATGACTGGCTCCATGTCTGAACCAGACATTCCAGTGGTAGATTTCTCAACAATAGTCCCTGCCGGTCCGTAAACGGACACTCGATGTGCACAGATTTTGCTTTTTGACCACACATTTTAGACATTAAAAAGGCTAATGATTATATTTAACAAGCCACGTCGTCGTCGTCGTCGTCGTCGTCGTCGTCGTCGTCGTCATCGTCTTGATTTGTGTTCTTTTGCATTTGGGTACTTATTTGTATGCGTGATATGGTGTCGGTACTATGTATAGGGTTCGTCAACGTTGGAAATATCATGTGGCATAGTTTTATTAGCAGATTTTTGTCCTTGGTTGAGAATAGTTTTAAAAATTTTAAGAAGTTTGGTCTATTACAGTAATATTTAGGTAGGATTTCTAGTCGTTTATCTTTAAAAAAAATCGCATATATATATGTAATGGTATTCGTCTCCCATTTCGTTATGATTGCAAAGATGACAAATTCTTTCTTTTGTGGCAATTCTTTCCCATCGTCCCTTTTCTATCGGAAGTCGATGATTACTTGTCCTAAACCTTGTAAATAACATTCTGTTGCGATCATTTAGCTTTAAAAAATAGTCTTCCCGTTCCCAATTTGGCTTAAAACAGTTATATACTTTTCCCTTCCTGGAGTCGCTCATCTGTGTTTGCCATGTTTAGATATATTGGTCTTCAGGCTTTTCGTTATTCTTATTTTTATTTCATTAAAATTATTTATTACTTGATTTGTCCAGAGATAACTGTGTCCTGTTGTGTCTGGTATTGTTTTTATGGAGTTTAGCCACTTGTACTGCGTGCCGTTGTTTCGATATTGGTGTATAATCTGAATGCCAGTTTTGGTTTTTTCCTGAAATAAGCTTAAGCCAATATGTTATCATGCGTTTTCTTATAACTATTTGAATTGGAATTTCTCCGAGCTCGCCATATATCATATACTTCCGTGTACTCTTTTTAACTATTAGAACATATCGTAGAAAGTCCTGATTTATTTTCTCTAGTAAGCTGCCATTTTCTATTCCTATGACTACAGCCCCATATAATATATAACAACTTCTTCTCCAAAGAGCTCCGCAGCATGGATTCATTCAAGAACAGTCCTGCGTAACACAACTGACATAAGTAATGGACGCCGCGCGCCCAGACAAAACTCTCGGATTGTGTTACGTATATCGACACGACATACTTGGACTTCCAAAAGGTTCTTCAAACTGTCTCACAGAACAGATTACAAGCAAAAAAATCCTTAACTATGGCATCGCTTTTAACCTATCGAGTTTGATCTCGAATTTCCTCAATTTTCCAGAAAGCGGAAAGTTCACAGAAGATTTATTTACAAATATCAAATTATCTGTAAGCGAAAGCTAAAGTGTGCAGTTAATATAGGATCGAATACATGGGGAACATGCACACGCAGATTGCATATTAATATATGCTTTCTGTTGAAACCTCTGCACTGGTTCCCCTTAATAGCCCCTTTGATGCTTAGATACGGCTTCTAGGTAGAATCATATCCTCTCATAACAAACCAGTGATTATTATTCACCAATTAGCGGACATAGCGATGGGGGTGGGGGGTGGGGGGTGGGTGGGGGGATTAGGCACTAGGCAGGTGGCAGGGCATGGTGTTAGGCCTACCTACTCCAATATTGCAGTTGGACGCTTTTATGCAAACAAAATCACTGGTGTACGATCAGTTTTTCAATGGCTGCTGCTGTTAGTGTTGCTGCTTCTGGTGCTGTTATTTGTAAAAGCTACATTTTCCGAATCCTTGTATTAATAACATACAATCCATCAGTACATTAATTGTCCTTTATTATTTATTTCAGTAGTGTCTGTTTGGAGTGAAATATTAGCACACACACGCGGCTTTTACGCAGCTTCCCGCTTTATGACGGGATAGTTTTTATGATACTGCCGAGGATATGATGGACTGAGGGAGATGAAAGGGAACGACCGTTTGATGTCCTGTAACCAATTGGACATCAAAGAAAACTAAATGGACACGCATGGCAATTACTTACTTAGCAAGTTAGCGGAGAACGACATCCACGATTCCAGATGGCTTGTTCTGTGTAATCGACATGCTAGGGATGAGAATTTCGGGCATTAGATTGCGACAAATATGGCTGGTGTTATAGACGAGTAAACATTTGATGCCCGCATCGATGTGTGGTTAGGACAGATAATTGTAGGCCTAAATCTACACCCACTGCTATTCCGTGCATGCACGTGCTTGGCTTGAAGCTCCGTGCATGGGTTATTTTTGAAAATGTGAACGAAACCAGTCCACATATTTGGACTTATACATGAGTAATATAACATGTATTGCCTAATCACCATCACACACGCACGCACGCACGCACACCTATTGCCATTTCGACATGAAGGACCGTCCATCTGCAAATGCTTACTCATGTTGGTGATACAATGTAGATCAATCAAGAATAATCGGCTCCTCAGTGGTTAGTAATCTTAGCAACTAACAACACTGGCGCTAACAGCGAAAGAAAGTCACTGACTACGGGGGAGAACACTCCAGACTAGTTGGAAAACTGGAAACACCTATCCAATAATTGTCTCCCTTTTGACTACACATGAATATCCAGCCATAATGCGAATGTAGTTCGTTTCGTCTACCCTATTCGGCGGTAATTACCGCCACAAACATTTGCCGATCTAGAGGTGTTAGTGAGTCAGGACCCACACCTTGAAAATATAAACCGGTGCTGTTGAATGGATGACTCCACTGTTAGCTATGCCCCGCCCATTTCTAGCTAAGCTCCGTACACGCTTTGTCGGTGTTGGGATCGATCGAACCCTGAATTCCCAGCATCCCAATATCAAGGTAAGCTGTTGTACAGGTAAATTGTTGCATATTTTGAAACTAATTTGACTGGTCGCTGTTGCTGTCTATGGCAGCCTGCAACACGTATTGAAACTAATTTGACTGGGTGTTGTTGCTGCCTATGACAGCAACAGCGCCCAGTCAAATTAGTTTCAAACTAATCAAAATAATGTTTATTACATTGTAAAGACATACAATTCGTACACTCGATGAGTTATTAACCCTTTCATGCCGAATCCAGCCATAACCGACCTCAAACAGTGCTCATTTTGCATGCCCATTTGCTGGCAAAGTGAAGACTGGTTTTTTTAGGATTTACCACTGGAATGACTGGCTCGGTAACCGAGCCAGCCATTCCAGTGGTAAATTCTCAAAAACAGTCTTCTCATGGCCTGCCAATGGACATTCAATAAGGAAATATTTGGATTTTCTTGACCAAATTTAGACAGTAAAGAGTTAAACGTTCATGACGGACTTAGATATGTCATTCCTTATATATTTTGATTGTGACGTCAGCCTACCTGTGACGTAATTGATTATGACGTCATGTACTAGAGTGACATATCGTATTCATCAATGTTCGGATGCAGAATGAATATGTAGTTTATCAACCAGAATACAAGAAATGGCTTCTCAGAGAATCTCATTTAAATTCCTGGGGTGGTGGGGGATTTAACCTTGACACCTGCCCCACCCCTCCCAAGCCATTGGAATGGGGGCACATGTTGCCAAATCCTCTCTCAGATTGAACCAAACACACAGTATCATCCTAGATCCTCTGATGAATATGTTGAAACTAATTTGACCGATTATGCCGTCCCGCCTGTGTATGTCCCGTATGTCTCTCTGTCACGTCTCTGTACCCGGAAATCGATTGTAACGCAACTCCAATACCATTGAATTCAACCAAATTTGGCATGTGAGTTAGTCATATGATTGCCGAGTGCAGGAAGACATTTACATTTGGTTCCACCTTCGAGTGCGTGCGTGCGTAGGTGTTTGTGTGCGTGTTTGTGTCAAGAGGTCAAAGCGGGGAATGTGGGGATTAGGGATGACGCATCAGTGATCGAGCAATCATTAACATTTGTTTTCCTGAAGGAAATGAGGTTGTCTTATGAAGTTGTGTTGTATATATTTTCAGGTGACCGATGACTCATGCTGTTGATGTGGTGGTGGATGGAGGAGACTTATGTGCGATGGGAAAGGTGCAGGGTGGTTTAATATGTATGCCAGAGATTTTTTTATGTTTGTTAGCAGTTACAAATAAATTTCTTAACAGGCATTATGTAGGCCTACTGTTGCTAATATGCATTAACTCTCTTCCATAGGTGGCGGGTTAATATATAACACACAGCGTACATTCTAGACAGTGCGTGTGACTGACAAATCTTACAATGAGTAACTTTGTGATTAAATTTAACTGGAAAAACATCGATGTGAAACTGCTTCAACTTCTTTAGATGCTTCAAACACCCTGTCCGCAAGTAAAACATATGTCCAGAGATATAATTAAACAACTTGCTGAGTCAAAAATTATCTGTCATAGCTCACGTGTATTTTATATGAGGACCTAACAAAAATATTGAAAATTAGCAAAGGAATAACAACAAAAAACATTATAGCGGCACAATCCAGATACAAACAAAACCATGACAAAAACAGAATAGAAGACTTAAAGAACCCATATTTCATTTAGAACAACGGGTATCGCTCTACTGCACAAACCGCTAGTGGGGGCTCTCCCCAAAATTACATTGCAAATGAGTAGGGCCATATTATATAGCAGATGTAGGCACCAACTATACATACCACCAAGGCGAAGCAGTAATAACAAGCACGTGCAATCACGAGTCCGTGCAAACAGATTGAAACCATTTATAGACCCACAGAATAGACCCACAAACACACCTCTAGAGCAAATACAAACGGATGACCTTAACCAAAGCAAATTGATGATCGGTTAGTCATGCCTCAAAGAAGTGAACAACAACAAACAGTTACTACACAGCAACAGAGACAAGACACAGTAGACACCCATACTGACCAACAAACACAGGACAACCAAATACCAAACACAAAGCATGCCAGCACAAACCAACACACACCGAATGCCAGAGGTAGACCATTACATACAAAGATAAATAATGGTAGAAATATGAGATGAATTAAAGCAAATAGAAACACTCAAGAACAAATTTCGGTTACAAAACTTATTGATGGAACTAGACACCTTAAGGTCAAAGGGCAAGGTAACTTTCCTAATTCATGGGAGCCACAAGATAACATTTCCGAAGCCCTATTAAGAACATACTAGAGAAACAGAACATAAAAATGTAAAAAACGTAAGCGTCCACCCCAAAAAGTTCTGCAACAGCTAAATATTATAATGCACCCACAATCACAACAGTCAACACATACAGGAATAAGCGGACAACAGCAGATACACAGCGAATTTAGCCCACAATCACAAGGCAAAATGGAGACTATCAATAAAATAGTAACTACTTCAGTCATAAATGGAATGGCACATTAAAAATGTAAACTCGAACACGCAGAGTCGCCCCCATGTGGAACATAGGTGAAGTTTCCCTACGGAACTATTATGTACGTCTGGATAGCAAGGCAAGCGAAAAGGCTGAACACAACAATATACATCTACAGTCACAAGAAGAGAGACATGAACAGATGTATATCCTATTATCAAGGAAACGATATAACAGGTCGATGGACCGTTCCACTTTATCCATCCATCATATGACGTCATAATCATGACGTCATGAATGGCATAGATAAGTACGTCAGGGACGCATATTTGAAGACGGACTATGCGTTGTTGTACGAATTGTATGTCTTTACAATTTAATAAATATTATGTTGAATATTTTGCAACTAATTTAACTGATCGCTGTCGCTGCCATACGCGCCAGCACCCAATCAAATTAGTTGTAAAATATTCAACAGCTTACATATATAGTTTTCAGGAAATCGATAGTTAGGGTATTCGGGAATCGATCAATCCCAACACGACGAAGTGTGGGTGGAGCTTGGGTAGAGGTGGGCGGAGCATGGCTAAAATTGGAAATGTCCATTAATCCATGACAAACTAACACATATTTTTAATATAATGACGACTCTGGGACTCGTCGCTGTATAGGAATAGGTGTGAGAAAAGGTCACGTGATCACATGAAAACAAATGAATATTGTGATTATAGTAAGTACAACAATTCAGCACAGCATAAATACAATGATACATGGGTAAACGGTGGAAATAATATTGAAAACAGATCCGAAGTTAGTGCATGTCCTGGTGTAATGTATCCAAATGCACTAAACACCCATAGTGAAAGGTTGAACTATTTGAATAACATGGCGAGCATAGCACAAATGAATGAAACTAATGGTAAGGTCACAAGGACGGGCATAGAGCTATTGATACATATAAATGATGAAATTAACATTCTTACCAAAATCTTGGGACAGCCCAAGACAAACCCTTCAGTAGCAGATATTCTGAGGGGTAAAGTCCAATCAATGAAGTAGGTGCATCTTTAAAGAAATCTCCCTATGCCCAATGTAGACCTGTTAGAATGAATCTATCACTGGTCAATACTATTGCTAGATGCAAATGATATGGTAGAATAATTTAATTACATGGCACTACTAGTGAAAATCATGGTATCCAGTAATGAAAAGTGAATAGTACTTGCATAATAGCCTGGTATCTAGGATGGGGGTAATGGGTGCACATAATACTACATCCGCTGATTCCGTGAAGAATCTTTCTGGAATTTGTATTCAGAAAAGATATTCCTAGAAGGTTGTAAACAATAACTTTTGATGTATTTGTACCTCTGTTGCTGTTACCAACTTGAAACCATATATCAGGCACATGATAATCTGACTGATTCAGCCTCTCATAAAAACGTAACACAAAATGGGACAATGAATGAGTATTGAAAGATGAGTGAATATTAATGGATGAACGAATCATAAACTATGAATTGATACTAAAGGGGGGATGAGCAATCACGGATGGATGGAACAAAATAAAGGATGGATTAGTAATAAACTATGAATGAAGACTAAAGTATGACTGTATATTAAAGGAGGAATGAGTACTAAAGTATGAATGAGTAATAAACTAGGAATGGATACTAAAAGTATGAATAAGTAATAACAAATGAATGAGTAATAACAAATGAATGAGTAATTACAAATGAATGAGTAATAAAGGATGAACGAATAACAAAGTATGAATGGATAATAAAATATCAATGAGTAATAAACTATGAATGAGTAATAAAAGTATGAAGGTGTAATAATGAATGAAAGACTAATAATAGATGAATGAGTAACAAAGGGTCAATAAATAGTAAAGGATGAATGAAAAACCAATAATGAATGAGTGCATCATCAATGATGCACGAATAATGAAGTTGATGGAGAGTGGCAATATTATTAGTTAGTATCCGAGAATATTATAATAGTGCATGCTACTTAAAGGAGGACACAAGGTGAGTCCCTCCCTCCCTCCCTCCCTCCCTCCCTCCATCCTCTCTCTCTCTCTCTCTCTCTCTCTCCCTCTCTCTCTCACTCTCTCTCCTCTCCCCCCCCTCCCCTCTCCCCCCCCCCCCCCCCCCCTCTCTCTCTCTCTCTCTCTCTCTCTATCTCTCGCTCTCTCTCTCCTCGGAGGCCTTCTCTTAGTGCATGCTGCCTGTCAAAAAAGAAGTTCCTTTGTTAGGAAAGCAAATGAATGATCTAAACTCTTCATCCACATGGTGCAGTTTGTAGTACAGATGTTGTTAGCCCCTAACATCTGCGAGCCTTGAGCTTGGTGCGAGCATTGAGCTTTGTGCGAGCATTGAGCTTGGCATCTTTAGCTTGGCTGCAGAATGAGCAGAAACCCAAGCCAGAATATGATCAGATTGAAGCAGTGTTGCATCCATGTTCCCAGAATTAAAGGTAACAACACCTCTGATAATGTCATCAAAATCATATATGTTTCCTCCGGTTTGGCTTTTCATTTCCTTCTCAACACCGCGGTGATCCGAATCCGCACTCATATAAACGTATGTCTACGCTAAAAATAGTTCACGGTAGAGTGCTTATGTTTACACCATTGACAACGCACATCAATGTACTAAACAAACACCAATTATTATTCCAACCAGTAGCCTATATTGCATGATGTCTAACTACCATAACGCTATGATTTTAAAGCCTTGACAAAATTAATGTTGACGCTATTTCTTCTTGGTATCTACCAGCTACTCCTTCGTACCAAATAATTGAGATTGGCTAGACCTGGGAGATGTCTAGTTGAGCTGGACATGATTCAGATAAATCGTCACATTAAAGAATGTTGCTTTGCATTCCTATTTGTAGTGGGGCGGATATATGCCCAAAACCACCAGAGTAGTGCACTTCTGGCAGAAAGCGAGAAATTTGGTATGTATGGTTTTTTAGTGTGCCGAATCCAAAAATACGAGGAGACAAGCTGTAAAATATGCTCAAAATGGCGGATATTCAAAATGGCCACCATGCAAACCCAGAAACAAATGTGGAATAGGCAAATGCAATATACAATATTTTCTAACATCGTGTTCACACATGTACTGCATACACCGCTATCAACAGATGAATGCTTACTATTACATCTATCATGCATTCTACTGAAAATAATGTCAGCTATTACTGTTCTCAGTCCAGGTAACATTGTCCAGTGATATGGATAGGTATGTATCCTGAGTTTTTTACTCATATAAAATGAAACGGTCCCATAGCACTCACCGACTCAGCAAAAATAGCAATCAATAATTGAAAATCTGTATTTGTATGTCTAAATTGAATTGATTAAATATTTTTCATTCGCGAAAAAAATGTTATTCTGACATACACAATTGCACAATCGTGCTAAGTTGCCAGAAATTTATGTATGCGTTCAATCTCAGATTTATTTGTAGCCCGGACATGATCGAAATTTGCAGACTAGAACCTCTCACGGAATTCTCGGAAATTGTGAGATTTCGTATTTATTGTTGAATTATGTAGTACGCTGACAATCAAATTTTAACTTTCCATCCTCTATTCATGGCACTAAATAAAAAGGTCGAATACTCCGTACCTAAAGCTGGAACAAAGGTGGAGACTAACCAGTATACAATACTCTCAAACATGCAGACAAATCAGGATAGACTCACATTTTTAGATACTTGTTAAAACAAGAGTACAGATTACAGATTACAATTTGACTCTGGAAGCGGAAATTTACAATGAGATTTTCGTCTACTTGTCGGACCACACTCCGTAAGTTTGTATTAATCAGACAAGTTAGTATTGGCACAATCACACTCTAAACTCTGGAGAGAAAATTTGATATTTCTAATGTGCGCGAAATATAAATAATTTTCACGTGTTATTGTCATCTGCTATAGACGTATATGCCACCAAGAAATTTAAGCATATTTTGGGATAGCAAAATGAGTGACTCACTGCCGGTGTTATTCCGTAGAAATACCATTAAATTTCTCAGGGACATATTCACCTAGTTACCCCTGAGCCCCTGGGACTCTTCCATTGCAAACCTATCATAGTCACTGCATTGCCCCATACATAAAATATAAGTGTCTCGGTCTGCGTAACCATCACAAAAAATATTATTATTCTAACGCCACATAACATTGTCCCGCATATAATATATGTGTTGAGTTATCCACACGGTGATCCAGCTGTCACCAGTGTCTCTCGTCCAACTTCAATCTGGAGGTGATGGTAGTGCTTGTCTCCAAACGTGAACAGCTTGGTGTGCAGCACGTTTACATGTTGCCTCAGGGCCCCCGACGAGGCTAGCTTTCTGTTGCCATAGAAAAACAAATGTTGACGAGCTTCGTTGGCTACTCTCAGTTAGACTGTAGACCAACACAAAATACTGCTTCATGTCGCTCACATCAAACTCAGATATCACGCTAGGTATACAAGACAGGTCTAAGATGCTGAAGAGCACCAAAACTACCATGCTGTCTTCTTCCCAACACTGTGGATGAACGAGACTCTATCATACCCTGATACAGCATGCATGCCCACCAATCCCTATCATCACTATGCTCCTAACTTAACTGCAATAATATGGGCGGGAAAATATTGAAACGTGCTTCCAAGCCAACCAAATCTCACACCTATCAGGAACACTGGCAGCACCGATTGTCGAGTGTCAGTCGGCTGAATTGTGATGTGTAGATACCCTGGCTTACATAACGCGTAACAATATTCTGTAATCTGCTCCTTCACGAGTGAAACGGTGGATGGCAGATATATCAAACTTAGATGTCAACACCATATCCTCATCATCTGTTGACAGTAGCACCTTACTTTCTCGGACAGGACTAGCAGATCCAATTTCATTGGCCAAGAATGTAAACAACCATGTTTTGATTGAATTAACATGCAGGATGTTTGCCCAGTTTCCAGGAATTATTGTGTTGCCAGCAACCCGGAAGGCTATATCATCACCTCTACTTTGTCTGACATGCGACTTCAAGCTATTCACCTTGTAGACATACCAAACCAATTTTCAATCACTTATGGATCTGAAGTTCTTTATGCATGTGTGTCATGAAGATGTGTTGAGAATAGTCACCAAATGATGCGATTATAATTGTGCATCTATTTGGATCTAATCTATGTACTAAGGCATCACCATCTATAATAATATTCACCTCGGCCATATGCATTTCCACAGGACATGGAGCGAGATCTTCAAAGCGTACACACAATTCAGATGTATTGCCTCATTTCGCTGTATTTTCTTGAGGTAACGATGTTGGCCACGTATGGTTTTCAAATGGGAAGAACATTTCTAGATACCCCTCACTACATTGACAAGATATAGACATTCTGGAGAACAATGGAACGTCTGCTTTCAGGCTGGCCAGCTTCCTCTTTGATTTAGATAATATATACTTCCCAGATATGAATAATGGTTAGTTGTTCTTGGTTATGATGTCATATACAGGCGCGTGTCGCTTTACAATTTTGTAATCAACAAAACTCTTGTACTGGGTTTGGCCAAGCTGTTCTGCAGCTCTTATACTTTTACTCACATTTTTCGACATGGTTACTTTCTTATCTAAGGAACACAATTCATCACTTTAATCTAAAAATCGGTTGTGCAATCCTTACACCTGAAGCAAACGATCGTGTGTTTGCTTGATATTTGTTCATAGTGGCAGCTATCTGTACTTCCTGACATTTGACTGTCCTCATACTCGTTTACAATTCTTGATATCTCTGTGCCAACTACCACCAACCGTAGCTAGGCACTTTCATTCTCGACTATTATAATTGCACCTCCTTAGGCTCATCAATCAGGTTATGTGACATCACTGAAATGTGTGACATCCTTTCTGAGTCACGAAATGTCCTATGCTGAATTGTGAAAACGCACTCGGGCATTGGTCCGGGAGCTGTACGAGCTCACAGATATGAACAGTGAATTAATGGGACTAATGATGGTGTTCCGAAGCTAACGTCCATGGTATAATTGGCCCAAGTGTTTCGACGTACTTTTTGAAGTCCCCTTCTCGTTGTGATCTAAGAAGCTGCAGGAAGAGGAGCTCTAATTGGAGATTGTTGCTCCAGTCACAGTGCTGTGGCTGCTTGCATTCTATCTGCTTACATCATTCCGGAAAAGGTCAAATATCATCTGAAGTGATTGTCTCTTTTGCAGATATATGAATTCATCTGCAGCATGAACATCGCAGCGGCTATTACCTGGTGTGATCTACATGTAGATGTATCAGACATCCTCTGCAAATTGTCAGCTTGATCTTCGGATGTAATTTTCACTTGCCAAAACAGGCACCCAGACACTTCTTCCAGCCCGTCTCCCATGAGGTCGAGCATCACCATATCTATTTAAAGACCACCGCACCCCCTCCTAATAGCAGACTGTACTAACCCTCTATATACAATGAAGGCCATGACCTTCTTTACAATAGCATATAATGGCTGATCAAGGGTTCCAATTCTGCTAGAGCCAGTGATTTTTGTGTAATATTGTGAGATTTAGTGACTTGGTGCCGTTCGTATCATTAAGATGTGTGGCCGTTACTCCAGCATTGTAGTCAGTATTCATTGTCTCTACACAGTCGCATATTTGTTTAGGTTATATAGCATTATCGCAGAAGGATAATGTAGTGCCATCTGATGTAGTGTATCAGCACAGCATAGGTCACTGAGGGCATCTGACCTCTCCTCCACTGCACCATAAATCTAACAGTAGGGGTAAATTTAAGTTCTTTAATTATTAGTCCAGCACACGGGTATACTATTTCATCATGTCAGCAACAGCCACATATCTGAACACTGCAAAGGACATTCGGTTTCTATCAAGCGCGCCATACACATGTATTTCAGTATCAGTCTATATTAAATTTTCATCCATGCTAATTAACTTCACTGTGTCTTGTAACAACAACATACATTATAGTGTCCCACAGTTTACCTTTGACAGATGTTGACGCTTTGGACGAAGTGCCCATGTCCAGTTTGGCTTTTCATTTCTGGACACTATCAATGTGATATTTGCTACATGATAGATATCATGTCGTGTACAATTAGTGTTATGCTTAGCAAGGATGTTTCAATACCATCTCCATTTTCTAATCTGGCAATGTTCATGGTCGATTCTCTGATAAAGTTTTGTATTGTGTAGATCTATAAGAAGCCTTGCGATTCTTCATTGGATTTGGTACTACTTGAGAACTAGCTTCTTGACATATAACACACAACGGTCAGTCTCTGTATTGGCGATCCTGGTAACGCGAGCCTGATTTGCTTTGACATAATTTTAATAAAGCAAACATGCTACTACTATTCACCAAGATCAATCGCTAAAAATGTTAAGCATAGCTCAATGGAGCGTTCCGATTTTAGCTATGCCCCGCCCATCTCTAGCTAG
The DNA here is from genome assembly GCA_034401795.1 of Chaetoderma sp. LZ-2023a. NCBI lineage: Eukaryota > Metazoa > Mollusca > Caudofoveata > Chaetodermatida > Chaetodermatidae > Chaetoderma > Chaetoderma sp. LZ-2023a. Next base: position 119,914,861 of record CM067367.1, read on the forward strand.
GCTCCACCCACACCTCGCTCGTGTTGGGATCGATCGATTTCTGAACACCTTGACTATCAATTTACAAAAACTACACAGGTAAGCTGTTGAATAATTTGAAACTAATTTGACTGGATGCTGTAGCAACAGCGCCCACTTAAATTAGTTTCAAAATATTCAACATTATGCTTATTAAATAGCAAAGAATTACAAAGACATACAATTCTTACAATGTCTCGGACTCTGAGATTTGATGACGATCTATATGGAACCCTTTGTGATGCAATGATTGTGACATCAACATACACGCGCTGAGCGATTATGACGTCATACGAGGTCAAATGATGGATGGATACTCTGGAACGGTGAATTCAGTAGAGATGTAAACTATTAACGGTTTATAATTAGCATCAGAATCCGTAGAAATAATGCTGAGCTTTATTAGCACCTAGATCATTGACATGTCTTATTTCAAAATCACATTCGAGTGTACACGACACCAGTTGTACATTTTAAAACAATGCTGCTGAAAGCTATTGTTATCTTAGCCGGCTTCAGCTGACAGCAACATGGTTTCCTAAATACCCACCAGCTGTCATATACAAGTGAATGCGATTTATAAATAAGCCATTTCAATGGTCTAGGTGCTAATAAAGAACAGCATCATGTATACACCTGTGCAAAAGTTAAGCACCAGCAAAAACAATAGAACGTAGAAACATGATGGTACAACTAGGCTGCCATACTTTTTGTCCCCGCGTTAGCTGACATAATTCCAAGTACGAAATGCACATGCATGCATGACTTCACGCCGCTTGATGTCCGTGCGTGGCGGGAAACAGCACACGTGTTCAGTTATGTAAAAGTCCAGTTTGAGGTGTAGAACATTACATACAGATGTAGGCGACAAGATTAGGAATTTTGTGTTCATGACCGTGGTTTATTTGTACAGAGAGAATTAGCTCTTGATTGTGAACCGCTATGGCAAGACGAAGGTTAAGTGATCGTGTGAAATGGCAAATCATAGGCATGCATACCACTGGTATGTCATGCAGAGAGATTGGCAGACAGCTGAACATTAACCATACTGTAATCAGTCGTTTGATTGCAAAACATGGGCAAACTAACGAGGTGAAGGACAGGCCTAGATCTGGAAGACCGAAGAAGACTACTGCCCGTGATGATCGAGCCCTAGTACGCCTTGTTAGGAGATCTCCATTCACCAACAGCAGAGTGCTCAGCCAGCAATGGGAAACGCGCAATAGAGTGTCAATGTCTACCGTCAAAAGGAGACTGTATGCTGCTGGCATGAAAGCTAGGAGACCTGTCAGACGTCCTCTCCTCACTGCACACCACAAAGAGGAGCGTCTGAGGTGGTGCAACGAAAGAAGACACTGGAACATGAGATCCTGGAGACGGGTACACTGGTCCGATGAAAGTCGGTTCCTGCTTCATGCCACAGATGGTCGAACTCGTGTATGGTGGTCCAGACGCACGGCGTACGACCAACGTAACATCATGGAAGAAGTTCCATTTGGTGGAGGTTCCGTTATGATATGGGGGTGCATCTCATTTGATTGTAAGCTGGATCTGTTGACTGTACCTGGAACACTAAATGGACAAAGATATCAAGATTCCATACTGGATAGAGTTGTGGTCCCTCATTTTGTAAATCATGCACCTGGAACCCACCCTATATTCATGGATGACAACGCCCGACCACATCGTGCTAGAGCTGTGCATGAATACCTCCGCCAGAATGCCATCGAAACCCTACCATGGCCAACAAGGAGCCCTGACATGAACCCTATTGAGCATATCTGGGACATTCTGGGAAACATGGTGAGAAGGAGGGATCCTCCTGTGCAGAACCTACAGGAATTAACAGACGCACTCCATCTTGAATGGCAACGAATACCACAATGGCGTATCAGTCGGTTGGTGACCAGCATGAGACGTCGTGTCCAGGCCGTCATCCAGGCACAAGGTGGATATACCCGGTATTAATAATGACAGTCTCAAACTCGTGCACAGATGTTAAACTTCGTTTTCAGACACCATTAATGACAATCTAGCCACGTGTGTCAACTGTAGGACAATAGTTGTCAGTTGTGTCAACGTAACCATATTCAGGCCTCGTTTTCAAGTTCAAACAAAAACATACAGTGTTTCCCCACCATCATAATCAGCATTCCTCTAGTTGCATTATTACCTCTTGCACTAAGATGGATGGGTACATAAATGTTTATGCTATTGCTTTCTTCATAGCACATGAATATACCCTCGCATGTGCGTAAAAATAGGGTGGTGCTTAACTTTTGCACAGGTGTATATTATGTATATGCCAGTGCAGAAGACATGCGCAAACAGGTGCGCTTCTGCCAGAAAACGTGTAACTTTACTAATTTGAAAGCTAAACAATCTAGATCAGTTATGAATGCATGTTACACTATTTTAATGATATATCACCTATTTTGCTTTTTGTAATTCCATTCATATGTGCCAGATATATAAGAAAAAACACTTTTCTAGGTATAAATAGCGACCATTTTTAATATCCACCATTTTGAGCAGGAAGCGCCCATTTTACAACTTGTCTCCCTTATTTTTGGATTCAGCATACTCAAAAAACCCTAATATACCAAATTTCATGCTTTCTGCCAGAAGTGAATTACTTTCCCACCTATCCTCACCCCCACCCCACCCCCACCCCTAAGGAGGGCACATGGCATATAGTAATAAATTTCACCTGCAAGAAATTGTGGTTTCCTCGCAAATAACTTTTTTGAATGTATTTGAGAGAAATGCCATGTAGTGCATGAGATGTCGTCTTAGAGCGTCTAGATTTCAAAATCCTCCGGGTGTGGGGGTGGTGTGTGTGTGGTGGTGGGGGGGGGGGGGGGGCGGGGCGGGGTTCCTGGTCCCAGATCAATCGCAAACACGCATCCCATACTGAGGTCAATGGGCAAGAACCAAAGGGTGCAATGTCGGAAATATTAGGAGATGTTGTGGTTGATAGGTTCCTTTGATATTAAATTTTAAGTATTCATGAAAAATTCTTATTTACCAATATTGCATAATAATTCTCTGGTTTCGCAGGTGCACGTGGTGGCGCCACTCTTGGATACGGCATGTCGCGGATGATGGGCGGCAGCGTGGGGATGGTGGGGATGGGTGGAACGGGGGGGGGGGGGCAGTTTCGGTAGTTTTGACTATAAATGTTCTATTTAAATGTTTAACAAATTGAATATTGTTTTATATTTGTTGTTCCTCAGGTGTAGGTGGCGCCGCTGCTGGATATGGTCTGAAACGTTTCCCCACCATCATAATCAGCATTCCTCTAGTTGCATTATTACCTCTTGCACTAAGATGGATGGGTACATAAATGTTTATGCTATTGCTTTCTTCATAGCACATGAATATACCCTCGCATGTGCGTAAAAATAGGGTGGTGCTTAACTTTTGCACAGGTGTATATTATGTATATGCCAGTGCAGAAGACATGCGCAAACAGGTGCGCTTCTGCCAGAAAACGTGTAACTTTACTAATTTGAAAGCTAAACAATCTAGATCAGTTATGAATGCATGTTACACTATTTTAATGATATATCACCTATTTTGCTTTTTGTAATTCCATTCATATGTGCCAGATATATAAGAAAAAACACTTTTCTAGGTATAAATAGCGACCATTTTTAATATCCACCATTTTGAGCAGGAAGCGCCCATTTTACAACTTGTCTCCCTTATTTTTGGATTCAGCATACTCAAAAAACCCTAATATACCAAATTTCATGCTTTCTGCCAGAAGTGAATTACTTTCCCACCTATCCTCACCCCCACCCCACCCCCACCCCTAAGGAGGGCACATGGCATATAGTAATAAATTTCACCTGCAAGAAATTGTGGTTTCCTCGCAAATAACTTTTTTGAATGTATTTGAGAGAAATGCCATGTAGTGCATGAGATGTCGTCTTAGAGCGTCTAGATTTCAAAATCCTCCGGGTGTGGGGGTGGTGTGTGTGTGGTGGTGGGGGGGGGGGGGGGCGGGGCGGGGTTCCTGGTCCCAGATCAATCGCAAACACGCATCCCATACTGAGGTCAATGGGCAAGAACCAAAGGGTGCAATGTCGGAAATATTAGGAGATGTTGTGGTTGATAGGTTCCTTTGATATTAAATTTTAAGTATTCATGAAAAATTCTTATTTACCAATATTGCATAATAATTCTCTGGTTTCGCAGGTGCACGTGGTGGCGCCACTCTTGGATACGGCATGTCGCGGATGATGGGCGGCAGCGTGGGGATGGTGGGGATGGGTGGAACGGGGGGGGGGGGGGGGGGCAGTTTCGGTAGTTTTGACTATAAATGTTCTATTTAAATGTTTAACAAATTGAATATTGTTTTATATTTGTTGTTCCTCAGGTGTAGGTGGCGCCGCTGCTGGATATGGTCTGAAACGGGCGATTAGTCGAGGCCTGGCTAGTTGCTTTAGCAAAGGTCGCTCGGGCAGCGAGAGCTCAGAGGCAAGTGGTGAGAGTGGTGGCAGTATTGCGAATTTTGGAAGTTTTTGTAGTGATATTTAACCGTTTTCGTTAATTTTGCTATATTATATAAATTGCCGAAATTTCACTGTTTAGAGCCACTTAAAATAGTCCTTTTAGCACTATGTCTCTGATAAAATTATTTATAAGTCAAATTATTTTCTAAATATTTCCTAGGCTTCCACTATAGTTGCTTGAAATTGAGACAAGACTATTTAATTAATAAAATGGTTAATTACTGCTGATTTCTGACAAAAACTTTCGACTTGCTGAATATTTTGAAAACAATTTTACTTTCAATCAAATTTTATTCGAAATATCTAGCGTGTCCAGAGATATAGCGGATGGAATATGTCAAAAACTCAGCAGTCAGACAGTTAAATATTGCATAAAATACCGAAAATATACATATATCTAATGTGCTCTGTGCATTTCCTCACACATTCTGTTTCCATTTCCTCTCCCCCACTCCCACCGACCCCCACCCCACCACCGTTGCCATGATTATGCATTGAAATGTGTAGGCTATGTGCTGGAAACTTAGGCTCAATTAATGTATGATAATAGTGTTTAGATATTTTTGTATTATACACAGTTATTGGCAGTCAATCTGCTGTCAGATTTTAAACTATAATCATCGTAATTATATCTTATGTGAGCTGTGTAGCTTTTCACACATTCTGTCTTCACACGCACGCACGCACGCACGCACGCACGCACTCACTCACTCACTCACTCACTCACTCACTCACTCACTCACTCACTCACTCACTCACTCACTCACTCACTCACTCACTCACTCACTCACTCACTCACTCACTCACTCACTCACTCACTCACTCACTCACTCACTCACTCACTCACTCACTCACTCACTCACTCACTCACTCACTCACGCACGCACGCACACGCACACCCTTTGTTCACGTTCCATTCTCTTGTTCTATATGACTCACTTTCTACCCTCTCTCCTGTCACTTGAGACACTGGAATGGTTACAGGGTCAACATATACTGATGAATGAGCGAGTTAGCATGGTTACAGCGTTAGCACGTACTGATGAATGAGCGATTTAGCATGGTTACAGCGTTAGCACATACTGATGAATGAGCCACTTAGCATGGTTACAGCGTTAGCATATACTGATGAATGAGCGAGTTAGCATGGTCACAGGGTCAACACATACTGATGAATGGGCGAGTTAGCATGGTTACAGGGTCAACACATACTGATGAATGAGCGAGTTAGCATGGTTACAGCGTTAGCACATACTGATGAATGAGTGAGTTAGCATGGTTACAGCGTTAGCACATACTGATGAATGAGCGAGTTAGCATGGTTACAGGGTCAACACTTACGGATGAATGAGCGAGTTAGCATGGTTATAGCGTTAGCACATATTGATGAATGAGCGAGTTAGCATGGTTACAGGGTCAACACATACTGATGAATGAGCGAGTTAGCATGGTTACAGCGTTAGCACATACTGATGAATGAGTGAGTTAGCATGGTTACAGCGTTAGCACATACTGATGAATGAGCGAGTTAGCATGGTTACAGGGTCAACACTTACGGATGAATGAGCGAGTTAGCATGGTTATAGCGTTAGCACATATTGATGAATGAGCGAGTTAGCATGGTTACAGGGTCAACACATACTGATGAATGAGCGAGTTAGCATGGTTACAGCGTTAGCACATACTGATGAATGAGTGAGTTATCATGGTTACAGCGTTAGCACATACTGATGAATGAGCGAGTTAGCATGGTTACAGGGTCAACACTTACTGATGAATGAGCGAGTTAGCATGGTTACAGCGTTAGCACATATTGATGAATGAGCGAGTTAGCATGGTTACAGGGTCAACACATACTGATGAATGAGCGAGTTAGCATGGTTACAGCGTTAGCACATACTGATGAATGAGCGAGTTAGCATGGTTACAGGGTCAACACATACTGATGAATGAGCGTGTTAGCATGGTTACAGCGTTAGCACATAGTGATGAATGAGCGAGTCAGCATGGTTACAGGGTCAACACATACTGATGAATGAGCGAGTTAGCATGGTTACAGGGTCATCATATACTGACGAATGAGCGAGTTAGCATGGTTACAGGGTCAACACATACTGATGAATGAGCGAGTTAGCATGGTTACAGCGTTAACACATACTGATGAATGAGCGAGTTAGCATGATTACAGCGTTGGCACATACTGATGAATGAGCCAGTTAGAATGGTTACAGCGTTAGCACATACTGATGAATGAGCGAGTTAGCATGGTTACAGGGTCAACACATACTGATGAATGAGCAAGTTAGCATGTTACAGGGTCAACACATACTGATGAACGAACGAGTTAGCATGTTACAGGGTCAGTACATACTGATGAATGAGCGAGTTAGCATGGTTACAGGGCCAGAACATACCGGTGAATGAACGAGTTAGCATGGTTACAGCATTAGCACATACTGATACATGAGCGAGTTAGTATGGTTACAGGGTCAGAACATACCGGTGAATGAGCGAGTTAATTTTAAGGGAGCTAAATATGAAATCTCATCACGAAAACAATTTGGTCGACTGTTACTGATACCGTAAGCACCAATAACTTTCAATGAAATAGTTTTTTCAAAATAATCACAAGATTGTTAGCAACATCATTTAAACATTAATCTAGGCTGTCATAGAACAATGGAGGACAGCCGTATCCATGTTAAGCTGAAACTCTTGACAGTCACTTATATCCTGCAGCAGCATCGGACTCGATTCAGTTCAGAAAAATCTGTGCCACGAGTCTGACATTATGCATATTATTATGGATTGTACTGCGGTGCTGAATGACAGATCAGTTGATAGTATGGTGCTCTATCCATTGGAGTTTCAGATTAGAAGGTTATTGTACAACCTGCATACAACCAGACATAGTCTGCTTCTGCAATAACCTGGTTGTTCATCGCTGAAGCAATAACAAAATTAAATGCCATAATACTCTCCTGATATACCTCTCCTATACTGATGTGGTATAAGATTAAAAATGATAGATACCTGCATCTTACTGTCTTTGAAACGTGTTATTCATTTATTGCTGAAGTCGCAACGGGATGCTAATATACATAACTGTAGATGTGAATGCTAAGACTGATCACAGGATAACAATATAATCACTAAATTAATAAGTGATGGAGTATCGCATATGTTCCTACAATTGCTGCACCAATCCACACATCTGTTGGTAATGTAATGAGTTAATCTGACCATTCCACACACACACACACACACACACACACACACACACCCTAGGCGCTTTGGATACCTGGTCCAAGGGGAACATACAACATCTTGTGTGGCTCACATAGTTTCTCTCGGTACTAATCATTATAACAGATACAATTGATGGTTGTATTCTTAGAAGTTAGATAAATCGTATCGGTATCTAATAACAGTTTTAGGGGTGCTCCTTATAAGAGGAGGAGTATCTGAAACATTAACCAATCAATATGCGAATTATTAACACAGGTCAGATATCATACGTAAATAATCGCACAGTTATTTTATACCCATCTTGTCTCACTGAATATATTGTTTTGATAAACATAAGTATACAGCTATTGAAAAATACTAAATAGTCATGAGAATATAAATAGAATGTACAGCTAGATATGGTTGCTAATATGTTAATATAATGTATGGTTAATACAGAGTACTTATTCTGACATCATCTCTTTTGTGTTGATAATGTCAGTATACTAACTCTGTAGAGTTGATGTATAGATAATCATCATAATTAAACTGTATAGTTAGAGACCACGTTGCACTAACACCTCACAAGTTAACTTATAGCCTGACACTAACATTGTACAGAACTGGTGAATTCACAACCGTAACAATCCACCTGCCCCTCATTAAGATTTAAAAATAACACAATTTTAGGTCATCAACTATTAAAGGTTTAACAGGTATATAATATATAACTGTATGTGTTGGAAACAGTAAGCACCGTGCTTCTGCAACTTACATAAATTATCAAAATGTAAAAATTATATTATGGACAAATTACACACATAGCCTCTAATTGATGCAAATATGACCTTGGTGTTTGAATTGTGCAACCTACATAACTTAGTGAAGGCTAGTTCGGTTACCTACATTTATACGGCAGAGCTAAGAATGTGGTGTAAATAACTAAATAATCGTGTGCTTAATGTGTACTATAAAGAAAATAGGTCTCCAAGCCCATAAATTGCTATTATGATAAAGTCTTGGGAAATGTGCTATGTTAGGTGCATTATTCTTGGCAGAATAAGGACATATCATATTGATATGATTTGACATTAATATCTAGGCATACTTGGTTAAAATAGGCTCCAAGGCGTATACCATTAAATTATCTGCTAATATATACATGAAGTGAAGGCTATTTTAGACCTTGTAATGTAGGGTAGATTAGATTTTGATTAAGCATGTGTAATGCAGTTCTTTTTGAAAATAGGTTAAGATTGCATGCAAAATACAAGATGATAGAGTGATACTAGCATTTTCTACTTCTAAATTGGAACTAGCAGATGGGATGAATTTAGTTATGTTTGATTGATTGCTTGCTATCTGTTTTTTAAAAGTGGATTTAGTGGATTCTAAAATATGTGTATGTTTACTTTTAAGTGTTTGTGTGTGACTTCGGGTAATCAGTGGCATTTTATAATTAAATAATGCATCCTGGTTTCTCCAGGCCTTTTCCAATCTATTTTTAAAAGCATTCAAGCTAGGTACAATAACTACAATCGGTTGGCAGATTATTCCAAATGTTTACTATTCTAGACAGAAATGCTTTAAGTCTTATATTCGTTTTAGATCCTTGTTAGCATAATTTATGTTTATGTCCTCTTAATAGGCTCCGGTTCGTTGATGTTGGCAACTTTAATTCTCTAAGCCTATTCTCATATGGCATTTTTTTAGGGCAGGTAGCTGCTTTGTTGCCCGTTGCTGGACACCCTATTGCATCAATCAGGTTTTGCCTCCGTGGACTCCAGATTGGAGTTGCATAGTCAAAATGCACTCTGACAAGTGATTTAAACAGAGGGATGGTGGTCTCAGTATCTAAAAATGTGTATGATCTTCGAATTAGCCCTACCATCATGTTTGCGGTTTTGATTTTATAATTGATATGTTCATCAAAGCTGAGCATTTTATCGAAGATCACTTCGCAGTCTTTCTCTGTGTTCTCTATTCTTCAGTGATAATTTATAATCAAATTCATTATGTGGATCAGAGTTTATATGCAACACTTTGCATTTGTCTGGTTGTAATGTTATCAACTTCTTCTTCTTCTTCTTCTTCTTCTTCTTCTTCTTCTTCTTGTCGTTCGCTGATCATACCGCCAGTCCTGTAAGTGACTATCGACATGATCATAAGCGTTAAGTGCGTGGATCCATGGTTTATTAGAGTGCGCCGTGTGGCCTGGAACCTCTGTCTTCAGCACCCGAGGTTTCTGTCAGGGTTACCTCACCCTTACCTCCTTTAGTCGCCTCTTACGACACGCAAAGGATACGGAAGGTGTATTCTAAGCCCCACCTACAGGGCAGATGTTATCAACTATTACTCACTCTAATTATGCAATTCTTGCAGATTCTTTTGGAGTTGCTGTTTGTCGTCCTCAGCCTTGATGATTTTTACTTTATGTAGATAACAAAAAGTATGGGTCCCAAGACTCTTCCATGTGGGATGCCGCTTGTTACCACTCTCCAATCTGACTCTGCTCCATTTACAATTACTTTTTGTCGCCGGTCATTTAGAAAGTCTTCGACCCATCCAAGTATGCTATTATAGATGTCATATGATTTTGCTTTTAGGAGTAATCTTTTATGGGGAACTGTATCGAAAACTTTAATAAAATGGAAATATATTGTGTTTATTTCATATCCCTCATCTAGTGCTTCTGCTCACATATCTATCAACTTGAATAGCTGAAGTGTTGTTGATCGTTTGTCAATGAATACATATTGTTTGGTTCTAAAAAGTGATTTGTTCTCATGTATTTGCTGATATTGATTTTTTCCTTTAGCTTGCAGACTATGCTCGTTATAGTCACTGGTCTATAGTTTTATGCTAATTTTTTGCCTCCTTTCTTATAAATTGCAGATATGTTAGCTTCTTTCCAAGCATCTAGGAGTTTTTGTAGCCTAATGGAATTGTTGAAGATGATGCAGAGTGGGATTTTGAGTTCATTGCTTAGAGTTTTGAGAAAATATGGATGTAATTGATCTGGTCCTCCCGATTTCGATATGTTCAGCTGATTCTGCTCCTTTTCCATACTCTCTTCCTCAATAAGTATATCTTGCATGGTATCTTCTACTTCCTTCACCTCAATTGTGGTTAGATCATCGGAGTTTTCTTTTGTGAAAACACTGCAGAAGAATTCTTGAAGCGTGTCTGCCTTTTCTTTCTTCATTTTTGTATGTTCTGGTGTTGGATCCTCTGGTTCAGCAATAATGGCCGTATCCCATCTTTGACTTTGTACTGTGATTTACTGTACTTCCATGCTGATTTAGGATTGATTTTATGTTCATAGCTGTGCTTCTTTCAAATTTCTTTCTGACCGTTTTTATCATTTTTGTACTTTATTTCTGGCTATGCAGTATAATTGATAAGTCACCTTCATTTCTCGTCTTTATATATTTCTTCCAGAGTTTGTGTTTATTCCTTACATTCTTTAGCTGATCTTTGTTAAGTGATACATTGCCTTTATTATTTCCTATTTTGACTTTCTTGCTTGGAACATGATTGTCTTCTCTTTCACGAACTATGGTCATAAAGGTTTCCCATTGCTGACTGATGTCTAAACGTTCCAGTTTGTCCTGCCAGTCTATCATGTTAATTTCTTCCTTCCTATTGTCATAGCTGGCTTTATCATGCTATGTCTTTATTCTTGAATACTCTGTCCGATGGAGATAGCAGTTGTATGTGAATAGGAGCGCACTATGCTCGTCCCTGCCATATGGGCTCTTATATTCTAGGGCTTATATGTTCCTTTGTTCTAATGTGAAGATAAGGGCCATTATGCTCGGCATATTTGATTATCTACCTCTGGTTGGCCTGTCTATATGCTGGTACTGATAACAGTCATGGATAGGGTCAATGAATTTGTTTTCATTACTGCTTGGGATTTGAGATTCTGTTGTCCAAGTCTCCCAGTTAATGCCAGGGTAATTAAAGTGACGCATAACCTGATAATGTGTTATTCTTTTATGCATGTACATGCTTCCTTCAATAATTCACAGAGATTTGTATTGTTTTCAATTGTTTCGCTTCCACTTGTGTAGATGCACCCCACGAAAACGTCTGGCTAGTTTTGACATTTATTCACAGAGATTCCTGAGAGTTAACTTTAAGTTGTAATTCATGGCCTTCACATGCGTTGTGCAGGTATATCGCTATAACCCCTCCCTTTTTTGTTCTCTAAGTTGATGGTGTATAGTTCATATTCTTGTTTAACTGAGCTTTTGTTAGGGGGAATCGTGAGTTTTTAAATCAATTCTGTAACTGTGATAATGTCGGGTGTGTAGTCTGGGTTGCCAACTTCAAATTCATCAAATTTGTTTACTAGACTGTCTGCATTTGTATATAAACATTTACGGTCTTGGTGTGGCTGACGGCACTCATGATAACTATTTACCTTAGTATTTAGACATATAAATTTACTCTGCTCTCTATACTTCTTTGGGCATCGTGTTTGGTAGCCTCTTTATGTGCCAGTTCCACTGTATCTCTGACTCTGTATATAATGATTCCAGATGATTTATCTGTGTGCTATTTGCTTCTGCGTCTAGCTTCTTACGCTCGTCTCTTTGCAGTGGAGTTAGGTCATAGACAATTGAGATTTTTTGCCTCTCGTGAGTTTGACATCTTAAGCTTATGTAGGCTAGTGAAGATGCATTGCTTTGTTACTACTGATTTTGTTGTTATTCTCGATGATCTTGGTTTGCCATCATCCCTACGCATACCCAGTCTAACTGAAAGCCTGCATGCGTCATGTTCCACATTAAATTCCAGTTCTTCTTTGTATAAGTTTGTAAATGCTTCAATATCCTTCTTGTTAGTTGTATTGCATATTCCTCCTCTCTCTTCTAGGAGAACCATCAGGCGGCACTGAATTCATAACTGATGTAATGATAGTGTCATTCTGACATTTCAATGTGTTACCATGCCTTCTTGTTCGGAATATTGTGTACTGGGACGTTCCAGTAAGTATGCAGGATCTCCTATGATGGAGTCTGAAGCAGATGTACTGAGTGTTCTCCTCCCCAGTGTGACTGAGCATTGATTGTGTGTGCTAAATGTGTGATGTATCAAGGATGAGTTTTACAATATTGTGCTGCTGATATTCTTCCAAAGTTTGGCGAACATGATATGGTCATTCTTGTGGATGAATGATCTGCGTGTTTCTTCAAGACAGGGACAAAGTAAAATGAAATGTTCGGTTGTCTCAGGTTCGGAACTGCACAATGGACAGTCTGTGTTTGAGGTGCGCTCTTGCGTAAAAACGGCATACAATTATAACAATGAGTTAGTAACTTTGCTTTGACAGTCGCTTCAATGAAACAAAGGGTATCAGTATTCAGCATATTCCATGCCATCTTCCTATTGTGCAGGATGATAGGTTAATGTATCCCAAAGTTACTTTCGAAGCTTCTTCCTCATGTAGGATGTCTAGCTAGTAGCTTTTCACTTTATTGCATAGTAACAACTTCCTGAAACTCTTTAAAGGTTAGGAATTCACAAGGTTGAATGCAGATGAGTCAGAAGCTTTCTCACAATGATCACCCCACTATGAGAGTCGTAATACTTGACCGCCAGCTGTCGCCTAATGACTGATGATTCGACTGAGTCAAGTCATCACAGCGTATTGAGGTACAAGGTCAGTATTCTCTTATGGAGCTGTCCTTCAATTGGAATAACACCAAGGAGCCGATATACAGCAGCATTAGTGGTAGAGGCATGTAGATGCTGCAGTTTCTTTAGACACCCTCTATAATATTCCTCTAACATCTGGACCTTTTGCGTACTACTGCTTCTAGACCGTGTAGAAGTGTGAGATTGTTGAAAAGGTTCTAGTAGAACATGAGCTGGTTTATCTGGCAGCTTTTCAAAAGAAGCCACAGTTCAGTTCAGTTGAGGAGCTCCCACCTCTTTATTAGGCGCACCCAGTTTATCCTGACATTCATTTAATATGAGGCTATCCTCGCTATAGGCAGCAAAAACCGCGGCTGAATTCAGGGTTTCTGTTACTCGATAACAACAAAACATATCTTAAAAACAAAAGATATAAAGGAAACAATTATTAGTATTTTCTATTTTGCTAGCAATTGACTATTATATAATGCATACATGTACATATTCAAAATATTTTTGATCAATTTCAACTGCAAATAGCATCTGCCAAACGGAAGCCTTTAGCAATTTGCATATGAGTTGAAGATCGAGGTTTAACTACCTGTGCTCAGTATATTACCTAGATTACCGTACCTAGATTATTCACCCAAATGGGTACGATGCTACAAGAATTGACTTCATCTTTATTAGTCGCAGACTAGCTAAAATCTGTTGCTGTATTCACAGACTTGACAACATAGTGAGCAATAGCTGTGACCATAAACCCATAGAGATGTGAATTATACTTTGTCATGATCAGACTACGGCAGAATAGCAAAATACTACTCTCCAAGGGAAGTGCATGGCATAAGATCAATAAAAAACAGTATGATGAGTTATCGAACTTGTCATCTATCAAGCTCTGGGAGATACACATTTCTCTAGTCCTTGTCATCTATTAAGCTGTTGGAGATATATATTACTCCAGCCTGATATCTACCCCGATTTAAGCATCTGACAATGTGGGCATGTCCTACCAATCTGCTTTCCACGTGTATTAAAGTGATCACTAAACGTATTAAGAAGTGGGTTAGCCCTATGAGCCAAATGGATAATTCTGTATTGGTCCACGATCTATTACTAGTCTGCAGCTACATACCTGGAATTCTCATCTGCAACACTCATGCCAGGTGGGTTTACCCTACCAACCTAAGGGTGCTCAAACATCCTCCCTGGACATCACAAGTACACTATTAATGTGGGTATGTCTTACGTCTCCATAGATGTGCATGTGGGTATAACGTTAATATTAGCTAACCTACAACAGTAGGTTAGTACTGTTGCCACAGTACAAACTTAACCTGTAATTACTATCTAACGTAATACCTATGTGGGTCAACTAAAAATTCTAACGGTCATAGGTGTGTTAGGCCTACCGGTCAACTATGAACATTATATATGTAAAATGTGTATATAGCATATGTGCATACATCTCCTCAAGCACAGTGATAAGGTGGGCTTGTCCCAACAGTCTAGTAGTATAGCACTAACAGGCATCTCCTCAAGCACCGAGATAAGGTGGGCGTGTCCTACCAGTCTAGTAGTAGTAGTAGTAGTAGTAGTAGTAATCTGCATGTACAATGCCAGCTGAAATCAGGTGTATTTATACTGGACAAATGTCTGTAACCACTACCTGTCACATATATGTGAGTTAACAAAAAAATTCTAACAGTTACTAGGTGGGCTAGATCCATGTACATTATATATGTAAAAATGTGTACATACATGTAGTATGCATGCATGTGTTTCCTCAAGCACAGAGAGAAGGTGGGCGTGTCCTACCAGTCTAGTAGCAGTAGTAGGCCACATGTACAATGCTAACTGAAATTTGGCGCATTATTCTGCCCAATTGTCAGCTAGGTGGGTTAGGCCTACCGGCCATATGATGTAAATAGGTATATTGTAAATTGTACATATGCCAATAAACTATACACCCTATCGCACAAAAAGGAAAAAGCAAAAGAAGGGTGAAAAAGTAAAAAATACCAAAAAATACCAAAGAACTACAGCAACTATTCATACACTACACAACCAACGATGTTGTGGCCTCCAATGTCAAAACAGATTATGATGATGTATTGTATTGCAACAATTGTGAAGGTAAGGCATTACATGCTGTCAAAACTGATCAGGAAATTGAAGAACGCTGTGCCACATATATGAAACTAGTCACAGAAATGATTGATAACCTTGAAGCAACCGTAAGTAAAAAGGCTGGAAAAGCCTGAACTGATAATTTAGATGCTTCTATTAAAGCCGTTGAAATGCAGCATACTGCATTAGTTAATGATTTGGTTAATTTAGCGAATCAAATGGAATTGATTAGAAAGGAACACATAGAAATAGATGACAGGAGAAATAATATCATCATTAGAGGCCTTCCCGAACTAAACGACATCTCAGATGATGAAGTAGTAAATCAGATATTATCATCACTAGAGTTTCCAGACGCACCAAGAGGAATAGAAAGATTCGGTAAGCCCAAAGATGACAACAACATGAGATGGAGACCCCTGCGCTTACAGTTCAGCGACATTGACTCAAAATTCAATCTTCTAAAAAATGAACCCAAAATCAGAAAGGTTGACCATAATACAGTAGACTTCAACCCTAAAACAATTTTCATCAGGCCTGACTTAGCAGTTCTTCAACGTGAAGATGACCCAAAAATAAAAAATGAACTAGCAGCAAAAAAGGAGGAGGACCCAAACTGGTACATACGAAGGGGATGCATAGTAAGACGGTCCAGTCCCTCAAGACTCTCAGTCAGGGACACCAGTCCCAAGACAGGCGAGAGTCTAACTTAAGGAAGAAGGTCAGGGAATGTACATACTGTAAATAGGTTTAGTTCAAATAAGGAAAAAACATTTAAATCCATATCCAAAAAATGGAAAGACTACATACCAATCACAATTTCTCACTTCAACGCGCAGTGTCTAACTAACAAATCATTGAACTGTCAGATCACATTGCAGAAACGAACTTTGACATATATGCTATATCCGAAACCCGGTTAGATAAATGTGTATCCAGCACCGAGTTTTCTCATGATGATTATGTAATATTCAGGAAAGATAGGAACATAAATGACTACCCAGACGTAACCTTTGTGCAAGAAAGCAGAGGTCGTGTACTATCTATTGTAAATATCACTGAACCCATGACGTTTGAAAGACGACATCAAGGCCGAAATGTTATGGATCACAATTAACCCGTATCCAAAAACCTAACTGAACATAGGCGTTGCATACCGACCAGAAAGAGGAAAAGAACTTAACCTCAACATTATCTGTGACTCCATCGACAGCATTAATACAGAGAACGTCATATTAGCAGGCAATTTCAACTTCACTGATATCGACTGGCTCACAAATGAGGCTGTTTCCTCACTTTCAAACAGATTCTTAGACACCTTAGAAGAAAGACTGCTAATTCAACTCGTCACCTCACCAACACGAGCAAACAACATACTGGACTTGGCGATCACATGAAATCCTGACATTATTGAGTCTGTAGTAGTTGAGGAACTATTCAGCACTAGTAACCATATGTGTGTCAAACTAACTCTTAAATTACCTGTTCCACGAATCAGCCTAGCTAATCGGAAAATCTATCCATGCTCAAAAGGTGACTACGAGTCCTTAGACAAAGCTGTTGGAGACATTGACTGGAATACAGTCTTAGACAAACAATCTGTCAATGACAAATGTGAGACCTTCAGATCATACTACCAAGACTTATGCGACAAATTCATCCCAACAAAGACAGTAAAAGCCAGACAGAGACATAAACCTCCATGGTCCCGCTACACCACTGAAACTAGCAAAGAAAATGAAGCCTAAAGCCTGAGTCAAAACAAGAATTTCAGGATTATCAGCAGACTACATTCTACATGACAAAGAAACACACAGAGTAAAAGAAGTAACCTGTAAGGTGCAGGATAACTATGAAGAATCATTAGACATGCGAATTAAAGATGATCCAAAACCGTTTTACAAGTACTGCAGACATTTCACAAGGTCATCAGTGACAGTAGACACACTAGAATTAAATGGCAATTGTATCACAGATGACAGTAAGAAAGCAAATCTATGTAACAATTGCTTCATATCAGTTCTCAGCCAAGAGACAGATGAACCATGTGCTCTTCCAACGATATCTAAGTATATCAGCAGCTGCATGTACAACATGAATATCATAGTAGAACAGACCAAGCACAAGCTCAGAAAACTAAAAAGAAATAAAGCAGCAGGGCCAGATGGCAGCCACGTGAATGTACTTCACGAAGTTCATGAATTTGCTGTACCACTTACAAATATCTTCAACTTATCTCTACGATCTGGCACCATCCCACAAGACTGGAGGGACACAAATGTGACTCCACTATTCAAAAAGGGATCTCGGCTCTCACCAAATAACTATCGACCTGTAGCTTTAGACCAGCCAAATATGCAAGCTAATGGAAAGACTTGTCCTCGACATATTGTGGCAACACATTGATGATAATCAGCTAATATCTTGCCATTAGCATGGCTTTCAGAAGAGATGCTCTTGTATTACGCAACTCATTGAATGCATGTCAAATTGGTTCTCGGCTTACGACGACAACAAACAAACTGATGGAATTTATTTAGATTTCAGCACCACATGCCCGGTTCACACATAAACTGCAAAATCTAGGAATAAAGGGACACATTTTACTATGGATCAAATCTTTCCTATCTCATAGACGGAAACGAGTCATTTTAAGAAATGGACATTCAGACTGGAAACCCATTACAAGCGGTGTACCACAGGGTTCTATCCTGGGCCCTGTACATTTCCTGCTATTTGTCAATGACCTTCCGGACTCTGTAATGTCAATGGCGAAGCTCTTTGCAGATGACACCAAGCTCTACCACATAATCAATGATGAAAGCGACTGCAAACTCCTCAAAAATTATCTAAAATCACTCGCTGCTTGGTCTAAAATATGGCTAATGAGGTTCAATGCTGAAAAATGTTTCGTCCCAAGAATCAGATCATCCATACATTTTTTGTACTCACTCAACGGACACTGGTTAAACGAGGAAACAGAACAGAGAGACTTAGGTGTTTTAGTTTCTAACACTTTGAAACCATCACCACATATTATAACCATAGTAAACAAAGCCAAGCAGAAAATAGGAATGATCAAAAGATGCTTTAGCAAGAGATCATCGAATATAATCACGACAGTATTCAACTCCATCGTTAGACCTTCACTAGAATATGGATCTATAGTTTGGAATCCACATCTGGTCACGGATAAACAGCCATTAGAAAAGGTACAGAGACTGTGCTATAAACTATGCAACGAAATTCCTACCACTACGCTAGAGGACAGAAGAAGACGTACAGATCTTATTGAGACCTACAAATACCCTAATGGATATTCCGCCATGGATGCAACAACCCTCTTCCAGCGACCTCTAAGGGGCCTACGAGGACATTCATTCACACATTTTAAACAATGATGCAACACAGATCTAGCTTAAGATTTCTTTCCATCCAGAGTAGTTGAGGACTGGAATAATCTCCCAGAATCTGTCGTATGTGCACCTACTGTGGAAGTCTTCAAAAGAAAACTGAGAGCTGTGCCCTTTGGTGAAGACAGCTAACCCACCAAGTATCCAAGTAAGTATAAGTATACAAGTAAGATGATGAAGATGATTCTAATCGTCTGATAGACGGGAACTACTAGACAAGACAAAACAATAAGGTAAAAAATATGTTAAAGACCAAGCACAACGGTAGCAAAAGTGGCTTTAATATACACGATTGTGCAATAAATAATATAATAAAATGTTTTATTTAAAAATATTACTCTGTTTTACGTTGTATTTTGCAATTCTGTGTTGTACTCGAAAAAAACGAAATAGAAACGCTCTATATTGTATGACGTCATCGGAGGGACCTATCGCTATCGTGCGAGGCGCAGTGCTAATAAGTCATTGTGACCCTGTTGCGCGATCGCGGATTGTTGTCAAATATGCCTAACCGTTGTGTGGCTTGAAGCTGCGGTTATACTGCAAACCAAACAAATGGAATTTCGCTGCATATTTTCCCGAACAAATAAAATTTATAGGCTAGGGTGCAGTCGGTAAATTCCATACAAAGAGAGCCGATTTCCGCGAACCCAAAGATGGCTCAGTACAACAGCCGTCGTCCGCTCTCTGCATTTGGGCGCAGATTGTTTTCGAGTAGAATGCAGGAAATGTCAATTTCACTTTCTCCGAGATCTAACAATACTCACCATTCTGTTACTTCTGATATACAGCTGGCCCTGACAGCGGCTCTAGGATTATAGACTTAGAAAGCTTTACCGACTCCTGGGAACCGGGTACCCGGCTCCCAACTGCCGAGTACCCCTTTACCACAGAGCTCATATTGTTTGCATAGCCACCAAACAAGAGAAAACTATGGCTTGCCTCCGTGGGGCTGGGAGGCTGGGTCCGTAACAGAATGGTGAGTATTGTTAGATCTCGGAGAAAGGGAAATTGACATTTCCTGCATTCTCCTTCGATCAATACTCACCATTCTGTTACTTCTGAGATACACCAGATTTGATCAGTAACCTGGTGGGAAGGGGCAAGCCATACATGCTAATTTTGCCCCTTGGAGAAAGATTTTAGACTTCAAACTTGACTAACGGAGACCTAAAAGGACCGTCAAGTTCACGGAACCGAATCACATTCGCGTCACAGTCCCCCCCCCCCCCTTTTTCCTCCTAAGAAAAGGGAGAGAACTAACGAACATGTATCTCGCCTGAAAACACCAATATGCCAAGAGGGTTAACTACTCCCTGCAGATTGCTTGTATTAGCCTGGGAATGAGCATGAATATATAAGATGAATGAACATGATACATATACATAATACAAAAAACTCTCACTTATTGAATTACCTTATGATAACAGGACTTCAGACGTACCGCCTCCAACCATTCACCGGTTCGGCCATCGGTGACACAATCTGGTTGACATCCTCTCGCCTGACCATGCCTGCTTTAGGTTCTTTTCTTACCAAAGTGAGAAAAGGGTGAAAAGCAGTGTGGTCACTAACTATCGTTTGAAAACAGCTAAAGCGAGTGGATTGGCTGAGTCTGACACATCCCTCATATAGTAATCCGTGAATGAGGACTCACAGTGCCATTGTGCAACGGCCATGATGTCCTATAACGGAACACCATTGTAAAGGGCGGTCGAGGTGGCTATTCCTCTGACATTGTGTGCCCTTACGCCTTGCACATGGGGCCCAGTCGCCATCTCGTGAGTAGTCTGAATGCATTCGACCACCAAACAAGAGATAGTATCCATGGATGCGGCGCCATAAGACTTTTTATGGCAGATCCACAGATGTCTATCGTTCGACCGTAACGAGTCAGTCCGTTTCTTGTACTGAGTCAAAGCACGGACCGGGCACCAGACACTGGCATCACGATCAAACCTAGTTAACTTCGGTATAATGATCGGTTTGCCGGGATATCTCAAAGATTGGTTCTTTGACATAACCTCTGCTCTTGGCAGAAGACGCAGACCGTCTCCAGAAACAATAAATCGGTTCCTCTCTGCCGAAAGCGCATGGATCTCACTGCGCCTTCTAGCTGAGGAAGCTGCCAATAGAAAGACCGCCTTTAGAGTCAAATGCTTTAGACTAGCCGAACGCAACGGTTCGAAAGGGTGCTTGGCCAGTACATTAAGCATTAAAGATAGACTCCAGGCTGGAATGACTACCGGTTGTCTCGGTCGGAGATTGCTCATTCCCTTCAACATCACATTTAACTGGGCCACCTCTGGACTATCCCTGTTGGCTAGACAAGGGATAACTGATGCCAAAGCTGACTTGTATCCAGCAACTGTGACGGGAGCTAGTCCTCAAAAGAACAGCTCACAGAGAAAGTCTGCTATTTGCTGATAGTGGATTGAAGGGTATCAATACCCTTTTCTTCACACCAGTCTGCAAATCTGTTAACCTTGTTGTTATATGACTTGAAGGTTGACCTCCTTCTCGCAGCCGCGATGAAATCAGCAGCCTGTCGAGAAAAGCCTTCCGACGTGGAACGTTGTTTGATAACATCCACGCAGTCAAAACATTTCGGGACGCTCGTGTAGGAAGCGTCCCTTGGCCTGGGAGATTATGTTCGGAATCTCGGGCAACTGCACAGGATTTTCCACCAGCAGATCTAGAAGATCCATGAACCACGCCCTGCTCGGCCAATACGGCGCTATTAGCAGGACCAGACACGGTTCCTCCCTGACCTTCACCAATACCTTCATAGAAGAATGGTGGGTGGGTACGCGTAAGCGTGCATCCCTCTCCAGCTTATCGCCAGAGCGTCTGTATCGACGGCATTTGGATCTGTAATCGGCGAGACATATGTCATGATTTGAGCATTTTCCTTTGTGGCGAACAAGTCCACGTTGGGTTTGCCCCAATGCTCGAAGATCCGTCGCAGAACTGGAGGGTTGAGGGACCATTCTGTTGGCAGGATTCTCTGTCTGCGAGACAAAGCATCCGCCAGAATGTTCAATCGGCCAGGAATACGAGCTGCTTTCAAAACAACCGAGTAATTCCTGCACCATTGAATCAAGTGCCACACCCTGATACACAGAGTGGGCGACCTGGTCCCACCTTGGCGATTTATATATGATACTACTGTCGAATTGTCCGACCGTATCAATATCACCTTGCCCCTGATCATCGGAAGGAACTCTTCCAACGCCAGTTCCACTGCCATCATTTCCAACAGATTGATATGCAGCTGACTCTCCGGGAGAGTCCATGTGCCCGAGACCTGGTGTTCTCCCAGGCAGGCACCCCACCCTTCCAGCAATGCATCCGTGTAGATGGACAGATGGGGCCGGGGTAGGTGCAGCGAAACCCCTAATAGGAGATTCTGACGCTGTTTCCACCATAGAAGATGCGATATTATCGGCTCCAAAACTGGCACCAGTTTTGACAGGGGTTCTGTTCTCTGTTTCCACAGAGACATCAGATACAACTGGATAGGCCTTCGCATTAGAGCAGCGTACGGGATAACCTGCTCCATGGAGACCATCATGCCCAGCATCTGAAGGAACCGCCTCGCCTGAATGTGGTTTCCCACTCGAAAACTCTTGAGGATGGTTAACAGAGACACCACTCTGGGCTCTGACGGGTAAACCCTGCCCTCCTCGAGGTCGAATCGCATCCCCAAATAAACGAAACGTTGAGTGGGCGTCAACTCGGATTTCTCCTCGTTGACTATGCAGCGTAGATCTGAAAGTAACTTCAGAGTCAGAGCAGTATCCACGTTCAACCTGGCTGCCGAGTCTGCCTTGAGCAGCCAGTCGTCTATGTAGGTGTGTAGCGCCACGTTCTCTTTTCTGAGAAACGCTGTCACCGCAAGGACCACTCTTGTGAAAACCCTCGGAGCTGTCGACAGGCCAAACGGGAGACTGTAAACTCCCATACTTGATTCTGAAACGCAAATCTCAGAAACCTGTGCCAACTCCGATTCATAGGAATGTGGAAATATGCATTTTTCAGATCGATCGATACACACCACATTCCTTTCCTCAATCCCGCATTACCGACCTCGGCGTTTCCATCTGGAACCGAGGCGTATGGATAAACCAATTTAATGGCCTGAGATTGAGTATGGGTCTCCATCCCCCTGTGCTCTTGGGGACAAGGAACATGTTTGAATAGAAGCCTGGAGTGTTTCGGTTTGCTGGTTTTATTGCTCCCTTCAGAAGCAAACCCGACACTTCCTTTTGAACGGCTTCTAACTTGTCTGGCTCCCTTGGTACGGGTGTCCAGACAGGTGCCAAAGACAGATTTTGTGGTGGAAAGTCCCACCACTCCGGCATGTAACCCTGGGATAACCATCCCAGGACAAGACTGTCTGACGTCACACCTTGCCAGGCCTCAAGGAAATGCATGAGCCTTCCACCCACCATAGACGCCTCGACGTCTAACGGGGTTGTCCGCCTCGCAGTCCGCTCCCCCCTCTTTCTTAACGAGAGAGAGAGAGAACCATTTCGTTCTAGGCACGACGGGTATAACTGGCACCGCTGTTCCTGTTGCACAGGCGCGGTCCAGGCGGATATGAAGGGAGCTTTCGTACCCTCAGATACGCTTCGGCCCCTTCTGTCCGCCCTTTGAGGCCTTACCCTTACCCTTGCCCTTCCCGCCTCTAGGGCGGTCAGGAGCAACATTGGGGAGGGTAGGCGCCTCTACAACCTTCCTGGGCTTCTTCGCCGGCGGCGGCTCTGAAAACCCAGCTGAAGCAGAAGTCGCAACAGGCCTAGCTTTCGCCTTGCCCTTATGCTTCTTCTGCTCCTTTGAAGGTTGTCCCGTTAGCGGTTTCCCCACAGGCCCTAGTGCGTGCGCTTGCCGCACTAGCTCTAGCTGTAGGTTTACCGCTAACTGATTCTGCGCGATACTGGCGGTATCCTCTAAGATGGCCCGCGCTTGGCCACCGAAGATGCTAGGCCCTGTCAGGGGCGTCCAAAGAAGACGCTCCCTGACTGCCGTAGCCGGACGCATATGGTCAATGACCATTTGCCTCCTGGATTTCGTCACACGCGCTTGCACCCTTGCCAATGCGTCCATCGACAGCACCAGGCCGTCATTGACACATGAAAACGCCACAGGTGGCACAGGGTGGCCTGCCCCGCTTCAGCCCACACCGACTGAAGGAGACGATAAGAGTGGTTGACAGCGCTCATCGCTGCCCTCACACCCTCATCGCATAGGGACAGGACTTCTTCCTGGTGTACCTGAGACTTGTCCACAAGTGCCGGACCGGGGTGACCCGCCACGGCACTCTGGACGCCCAGTACCCATCGGTCATCCTCCGTGACCGACGGGACTACACCATACCTGTCGTATTCCCCCCGCGGAATACGACATCTTGCCCGCACCTCCCTGGAGGCCGCAGGGAGCTGACCCTCGGTCATCAGTTGTTTGCTATGAATAGCATCCAATCATTCTATGAACCGTGGATCCAGTCCCACTGACTGGATCCGGGCCGCGGGCAAAATCCCCGTCCTGATCGACGCAACCGACGGACCGTGGCCGAAACCACAGACGGGTCAACCCTGGCTAGCCACGCCAGAGCATCTGACCAATCTACCTCCTATGAAGACACCCCCGCAAACACGTCACCCGTTGACGTGCTCACGGGTCTGCCAGCCACGGCCTCCCAGCAAGGAGCCACGGCTGACACGCCAGGCACTCCGGTACCACACGGTTCCGCCGCCACCCCATGAAACACTCCGGTCCATGGGGTGGTAGGTCCGCACGGAAAACCGTAAGGACCCGTAGAAGTCGCGGAACCATAGCCGGACACGGGCGCCAACGGCACCCCACGTCCGACTGCCGGACCAGGCGAGATAGGTGAGTACCACGCCCGGCCCGGCACACCCGTTCCCGTGACGGCTGGTGCCAAACCAAGCCGCACGGAACCGGTGCACGGTAACGGATTTGCCTCAGCCACAGGCGGAGCCGCTGACCTGGCTTGCGCCAAACCAGACAAATGGAGGCCGGTTCCGTCTAGGACGGAATCAACCTCCATATTCTCCACCTGCGGCTTCACGGGCCGCAGCAACCTCTCCTCCTCGGCCTCCTCGTCTTCAGACTCCGAAGAGTCGTCACTAGACGAGTCAACCGTGGAACCGTCCTGGCGGACGGCTCCCACACCTGACAGACCGGCCACCGCTACTGGACCACCCGGAGGTGGCCGCAGAGAAACAGAAAACCCCTCTGGCCGAAGCCAGACGGGACTGCCAGGGGGCCGTATGAGACGGCCCCATCGGTAACCAGTCCAGAATCCTGTCCGAGGACAGGATCCGTACCAGGAATGGGGAGAAACTGCCCCCCAACCTTTGGTAGCAGGGACGACACCAGCGTGGGCAGAACGCTATGCAGAAAAACCCTGCACAGCGGACCAAACCACGCCGGCGGTGCCATCTCCGCCACCTCCAGCTGGGGACGTGGAGCACCCGCACCGGCCGATCCACGATTTACTCTCGGACCGCCTGACCCCGCGTCAGACCCAGTCAAGTCCTTCTGGCAAGGAACTTAACCATCATCTCAACGGACCACACTGCACAAACATTACACCTATGATCAATATTACACAGGGAACACCTAAAACAGACATGGTCCTTGAACACGACACGGACAAACTTATGGCATTCGTCACATGATGGCGGGGCTGGCTTGGCCTATAACATAAGCACAAACCTACAATAAACAAGCGGAACGAGACCCGGATGGAAGGCAGACAATTAATTTTCAAATAATTTGACTCATAAATTAACTGTAACCCTCCCGCACCCCACCCCGCCACGTTACAACAACGATCGCATTGACTATGACGACAAGAACGAGGCGGGCATTAAACACACCCATAATTGATCCTCCAGGATGTGTAACGGCTCCAGGAATCATATCGCATAGCATTCGGGGTATATTTACTAATCAATATAAATTATACTCCTAACGAAAGCAGCACGATATGTGAAGAAAACAACAAAATGTATAACAAACTGCTGTATCACACGGTAAAACCGCAGACCACGCATCTACTCAAGAATTTTGAAACCACCGATCATTGCAAACCGATCGTGATCGCACGTAAACTTGATCATTCTAAAGTTTCCGGTACCATTTTTAGTACGCAGCACCAAGAACAAGGTGCGCGAATTAATGAAAAATTTTTCTTCACATAAACATCCGAGCGACCGGGTGTGACGTCACCCGCTCGGATCCTACGGAGAACGACGTCAGCCGATATTCGTGTTAGAAATACCGTAGCATAACACCTATTTTCATATCTGCCGATCGCCTGTTGGGGGTTAAAGAAGGCGATCGTCTGGCATATATCGTTGTTAGCACACGTCCCAGATTCTATGGTGGTCAGAAATTGGAACATGCGACACAGCGAAATTTAGAGACCTAAGTCTTTTAACTATGGATAATAAAGAACGATACAACCTGGTTATCTTCGGTGGTATTCTCCATAGTATCCTTTAGTTAATCCTTTCACGAACACACAAACTATCACAGATTAAAGACTTAGATTTTCTTTCACAAAAAAACACTAAAATCCTCAATGCAGAAAGCATGTATTGCTCTTGTTGCTATGCAAACAAGAATGAGCTCTGTGGTAAACGGGTACTCGGCAGTTGGGAGCCGGGTACCCGGTTCCCAGGAGTCGGTAAAGCTTTCTAAGTCTATAATCCTAGAGCCGCTGTCAGGGCCAGCTGTATATCAGAAGTAACAGAATGGTGAGTATTGATCGAAGGAGAAGAGCAGATGGCTATACTGACTGGTTATTATATACACATAATTTGGAATGCTTATATAGATTAATTATGAAAAAATGCGCACCCCATTAGGTCTAAGAAAGGCCAACAAAAACCGCAAGAATAAAAAAAATACTACTTGGCCTACTACTACTACTACTTACGCCCTTTGTCTAAATATAAGGCCGGGTAACGTCAAATCACTACATCAAGAATTATCTAGCTAGTCTATCTAGTTCAAAACCAGTAAATTAGGTCAATCGTCTAGTCATTTGCCAGAGTCAGAGACATACATATTACGCCTATCTGTTTGCAATGCACTGTGTAATGCAACGCGGGTGTGAGGGGAGGGGGAGGGGCATAATTATGCATTGTGAACTATTAGTCGGAGAACACCAGAATTTAAACATATTGAATATTTTGAAAAATATTTGACTGGTAGCTGTTGCAGCAACAGGTTCCAGTAAAACTGTTTTCAAAATATTCAACAGATTTCCTGTGCAGTGGTCATACTTCCGCTCTTTTTTTTTTCCAGAGACCACTGACCTCTCTGTTAAGTAATAAAATATTACACTGATCATCAGTTTGAGTATGTCTGATCCTAATGAAATTGGTTGCTGCCAGGAAAAGTAGGCTTAACAACCGACAAGTCAGAACCCCCACCCAACCCCCTTCAACACACACATACACACACACCTCGCTTCACCAACAGTCCACACCACATCCAGAATTTAAAAAACAAGAGGCCCAAGGGGCTGTGGCGCTCACCTGGACTATTAGCACGTTAACCATTTGCATTTAAAGAGACATGATGGATAATCTTTGGAAAATCTAAGACTCACCCATAAAATTGATCAATCAAAATTCAGAATTGAAGTTCTGGATTCTACCATGATAGGGTCACTCTAGCCAAAGTTGGTTGAAATATGCCAAGCAGTTATAGTTTTTTTCCATAAAATCTAAGATTGTGTTTTCACAAAAGTATATGTTTTATCATTTTGACAATTTCTGGTACATTTTTCATAAAATCAAAGATTTTCACCCCAAAGATTGAGGAATAAAATTTCTGAACTGTGGTTCTGGAGCCTACGACCATAGGGTCCTTCCAGCCAAATTTGGTTGAAATCGGCCAAGTGGTTAATGAGGAGTTGTCTCTGAAAGCAAAAGTTGACAGACACATGGCGGATGGTCGCCACGGCATAAGGAGATTTGCAAGGTGGATGTGGCGCATCCTTGGTCACAAAGTGAGAAAAGTTTTACCTACATGTGTCATTTACTGAAATTAACACTAGCCTGTTACCACTGTTAGCCCAAGGCTAGTACAAATTGACAAGTGTGAAGTAGAATTTGTGACTGACCACAACTCGGTGGCCTAGTAATAATTTAATAGCTAAAGCAAACCCTTTAATGTTCAAGGCAGTCAAAGACGTCATCTGAAGTGCTCTTGAAGAATGTCTTTGTGCCGGCCAAGAGGACTATTTTTAAAAATTTACCACTGGAATGACTGGCTAGATTACCGAACCAGTCATTACGGTGGTAAATTAAAAAAAAACAGTCTCAGAATCTGGGTCCCCTAATTGTCAAACAATGTATTATGAACAATTAAAAAAATATATAACTCATTTTACGCATCCCAATATATGTATTAATTAAGTGTATTGTGCTCATTGCCTCATGATGAATAAATATGCTAGATGCTGGTCAACCTTTCCATCATTAGCGCTTCCGCAGTGGTCTTGATAAACGTCCATTTACAAATCAAGACTATTTTTGAAATTTTCCCACTGGAGTGACTGGTTCGTTGGTTACAAAACCAGTCTCTCCGGTGGTAAATTTTCAGAAGTAATCTCTTAGAGTCTTGGTCAGCAAATGGACACACCAGTACACTGTTTATAGCTCAGTTCTCTCACCCCAATATATATTGTTGTCTATAGTGTGAATAAATATAAGGTAACCGGGGTTTGTATTGTAGCTCTAGGGGCGAGCCTCTGACTATACTTTCTGTCGGGTGGAGTGACAGACAGACTGACTGATGAATGTCTATTAGACTATTTACTGGATAGACCGATGTTATTTTCTCTATTCTGAAGGTTGACTATAATTATTTCAGAGAGCGACAACAACGCAGTCTTAACTTGTACTTTGTTTTTCAAATTCAAATTCAATAACTTTACATAGCAACTTTATATATTCAAAATTCTACATAACTCTCTGCATTTACAAACTTACTCACTGACATGCTCCCCTAGCTCTCAACTTTCTTTTCTTCTTTTTAAAATACTTTCACACATATATAGCATACTAGTTTCCAGGCAAACAAACTTTCACCATTCAAACATGTCTGTTCAATAATTTGTAAAAACATGAATTTTCAGCAATATATTCAATTAAATACAATCCTTAATAATATCAGGCTTAAACCTCATGTAGCTACTTAACCATTGTAATGCTGAATTTACTGAATTAAATTATTATTGCAGGCAGACTGGTCTGCCAGCAATACAGATTCCATTTTAGAATTATAAATTGTTAATATCTGGGTTCAGCAGTATAATGGTTAAATCTCTATATTTAAAATATATCCATAGTATGAGGATTTACCCTTTCATTCCAATGCTGTACTAATTGTATTTACTTTTTATAACATTCATACAAAGCAACTATTGAATATTTTTCAAATAATTTAACAGAAAATGTTTGCTGCCTCTGGCAGCAACAACCTTCAATTAAATCATTTCCCAAATGTTCAGCAGAATAAGTATAACATCCTAAATTGCAATACATATATGTATGCCGTAAGGCTCAAAGGGTTAATACTCTCTTGTGCTGGTTGTATGTTTTTTCAAACACAATGGGTCAATTAATGACTTAGTAGCTGGTGGTCTGTAGAACTAGCAGATTATTTAACAATTAAACAGTTCAATAATAACTGGTAATACTTCCTTGTAAATATGCTATTGTTTCTTGATGAGCTGCTTAGTGCCACTGACTTCAAACCAGTGTAGACTGTACACAATGGGGTTTTTTTTTTGATAAAATTATTTTTACATTAAATATAAACAATATTATAATATAGTCAAATATTTCTTGGGCACGATAAATATATAAAAAGATTCTACTGTTGCATCATTCTGTCATGTCTGTAGTTGCCTCGATAATGTCCATTTGCAGACCAACTAAAGACTATTTTTGAAAGTTTACCACTGGAATGACAGGTTAGATTACCAAAACAGTCATTTCATTGGTAAATCTTCAAAAGTAGTCTTCTGGAATCTTGATCAGCAAATGGGCATACACTGTATATGACCCAGTTCGCTCTGGCAACCCCAATATGTATTGCTCTCAATAGCCTATACTAAAAGATGTTGCAATATTTCCATTAGTGTTTGTGTACCAGTAGTCCTCTTCATAAATGCCCATTTGCAAACCAAGACTATTTTTGAAAATTTACCGCTGAGATAACTGGTTAGTTTATGGAACCAGTGATATCCTTGGTAAATTGTTAAAAATAGTCATCTTAGTTTGCAAATAAACATTAAATTTTTCATCTTTCGCTAAGCATTTGCTAATCTGTGCCAATCCATGCTATCTAGACAAGTTTGTCTTTATTATCGGCCTAATATCATGGGCGTATATTTTGTCCTTGATTTCCAAGTTGCATCTTGTCAATTTATCACTCTGAAATATGAAGAAACGTATGAAATGAATAAACATGAAAATTAATTACATGAATAAATACTGCTGCATATTTCCTTGACATAAACTTCCTGTGTCCTAAAACTCTTAATTCCTTTCAATTTGAAACTGATTATAATCCAGGAAATAGAAAGTAACAACTGCGTTCTATGCGCATACTCGACGCCAATTGTTACATTGTTTCTTGATTCATCTTGTTTCCGACATCATCATTTCAATCACTAAATTTATAATGTTAATTTGTGATGAAGTTATCGATATATACGGCATAAACCTTTATTAGCCACCTATATTATTCAGAAAGTAGATCAGACTGACCTAGTAATTATATGGATGGTAACTTTTGCCCAGAGGTACTCACTCACCCAGTTTGAAGTAAATAGCTCTAAGTATGGCCAAACGTGCCACAATGGTAATATTGTTTCTCATTGAGCCCAATACTAGAGAAAATGAAAGAAGTCAGAGAGGTACAATGAATTATTTTATTTAAATCAATGATTCTTTATAATAGGATAAAACATCTTGACAGGCACGCACACCCGAGTCATTGGCACCGACCTCATTTCTGATACTTGGTGGTCTCTGCAGAAAGTGAATCCAGGTGAAATTAAAGAGCGAACGAATGACTGACTGGTTTATGAGCAGCCAATCCGAACTCACTTTGTTATCCCCCGAAGTCCAAAGCACCACCTAATCATCTACTGTGTACACACACACAGTGACACGTGTTGCACACTCACACCAATGGCTTGAAACGCTTGAAATAAATATATCACAATTTTATTAGCTAAATCACAATGCGTGTACAGTGTTAGTATCGACAATAATAATAATAATAATAATAATAATAATAAAAATAATAATAATAATAATGATGGTGACAATGAAGGTGATGATAGTAAAGTTCTATCAATGGCGTAACAATGATAATGATAAGACCGATAGCAGTGACAATGATTGTGATGATGGTGATGACTGCATCTTACTATGATGATGAGTGACAATGATGGTGATGACAACAGTGACATGATGAGAGTAACAATTATGGCGCTTACACTGTTGATTGTGACCGACAGGGCCGTATTTAAGGGGGGGGGGGGGGAGGGGCAAGTGGGGCAAAATCCCCGGGGCCCCCACAAGCAAGGGGCCCCCACAATTTTAAAATGAAAAAAAAATTATGCACTTTTTTTAAGTTATAGGACATTTAAAGCAAACTTTATTAGTTTAGAAATCTTAATCTTAATAATTCTATTCTAATATGTGTGGGGGCCCCAATTCTTGCTTGGTGTTCGGCAACAATGTTAATTATGAAAATTTGCAAAATAAAATACTTTTACAACGATAGAAAGCGCTATAATTCACCCTAAAAGTAGATTGTCTGGCCGTCTCAGAGCACCTAGATGTAAAAAAATGTATGGGGGAGGAACCCCAGACCCCCCCACTCATTCTTTGCCCCAGGGCCCCCACATATCTAAATACGGCCCTGTTGACCGATAATGACAGTAAAAAGGCTGATGGAGATAATAGTACCAATAACAGAGAGATACATTTCTAGCTATGCCGTGTCCATTTTTAGGTAAGCTCCACTCATGATTTGCCTGAGTTGGAATCGATCGAACCCTGAATTCCTAGAATACCATTATCAAGGTACCTACCTACACACATAACCTCAGCTAACCTGATGAATATTTTGAAACTAATTTGACTGAGTGCTGTTTCTGCCATAGTCAGCGCACAGTTAAATTAGTTTCAAAATTTTCAATAGAATCGGCAGAATGATTATTAAATAGTACATCTATCAGACACTTGACGGACTATTCCAGCTTCATGACGGAGTATTTATCTCAAATATGATTGTGACATCATCCTACATGTGATGTAATCGATTATGACGCCATATACTTGAACGACAGATTAGAGTCATCCGTAATGATGGGCCTAACAATGGTGACTGTGACAATTATGATAGTTATAGTTTTATGGTGACCAAGATTTAAGTAACAATGAAGATAATAATGATGGCGGACAATGATAGAAATAATGATGCTGATTATGATGGTTTCAAATTTATGCTGACTGTGACAATCCTTGTCAATCTTAGGTCAATAATAAAGGCAATCTGTTGAATATTTTTGAAAAGGTTTGACTGGAAGGCATTGATGTCTAAGGCAGCAATGGCTTCCAGTTAAATTATTTTCAAATTCTTCAACGGAATATAATTTTAGGTATTATGCATTGGACAGAAAAATTCTTATATTTGGTAAGTAGGCCTACCTGTGAGTGTCAATGTAGATTGTAGTTTTATTATCACAGTGACACAGCAAAAGTGACAGCATGATAAAACATAAAGAAACAAGATGACAAACACAACCGAGGACATAACAAGCCAATGTCTTTGTCATATACCTCGTAGATGATGATGATTTATGTTAGATGACACGCCCTCTTTGTCCGTTTTAATGACACAGTCTCTTTGTCCTTTTTAGCCACCCAAATCATCATCAACCAGATTTAGGTTATGGATGCTCCAATAGGCTAGGTACGGATTGACCGGTACGGTTTTGTTACGGAATCATTACGAAGTATAAGGCCTGTATGGCCTTTTGTTGGTCAAAATATTTGAGCTTAAAACTAACCATCACTATTTCCGGTTAAGGTTAATAAACTTTTGTGACTTGTGTCATGTAGATATGATGGATACATATATCTATACATCTTATGTATTCATAATAACATATTATACATATATACACATTTACACTTCTAGACAGTACAAGGCGCATGAAAATCACATGTCCACCTGTGCTTAAATCATGGAAACAACGTAGGCTATACATTCTACTAGGTACTGACAATCCCTGCCAGTTTCGTATAAACGGTTGTACACATGTGGATTCAAATACTGGATCTGAAGGCGATTTCTCCAGCAGATTTGCCTAAGCGGTTACACAGACTTCAGGTATGCTCGGCTACAAATGATTAACCAGTCGGGACAGCATCTGTCTTGAACATGCGTATGGCTCCAATATATCTATATTTCAGTAATCGTAGTAAGACAAAGCGTAGCGACTTCCCAGGCCACGTTTGGACTGCTTCGAGTTTTCTGTTTGTAAACAATTAATTAATTATTGGTTTGTAATAATGAAGCATGACCTTTGCATGTATGGAGGTTTTGTATTTGTCACTACAACAGCAAGCATTGTCCCATCACAACTTGTAAGTTTTGACTAAAACTTAGTAAACTAAAACAAACTGTGCAAATTATTGTCTATTTTCTGATACGCAGCCTATATATAGATACTCTATAATTTAATGCGGCAGATATAATACAATATTAGCTCATATAGAAAAACCAATAACTCGTTTGTAATTTACTGACCAGTCTACGTTCTGAAGTCACGCATTTCTGTCGTCCATGCCAGTTCAACTCGTCTGCTAGTGCCTGTTCGAAATCTGGTAACGGTTCAAATTGGTTTGATCTACGCCTAAATTCGGCACTTCATCGCCATCTTCAGGCCCGGAATCACTATTTCCCTCAGATATGAGTTCATACTCGTTCTAGTGAATGCTGCCTGGAGAATATGCCGACAAATATTCCCGTTGTTTGAGTAAATTTCCATTTTCAGCGATGAAAGAGTTTTTGTAACAGAAATGAAGGTGCCTCCGATGACGTCACATCCCTGTTTTGACGCTAGTACTTCCGTTTCAGTTTCGTTTTTTGGAAGGTACGAAAATGGGCACTTTCGACGAAGTATTTACAGAATAAGCTATCTCGGAGTTCCGAATGCGCATGTGCAGCAAACGTCAGGTCAAAGGTCAAAGCACATAAACAAACCACTTTGTGTGCCTTCGCTTAGTAATAATCACATAGCTTTTACGGCGTTTTCAGCTAAATAAACTTTTTACAAACATCTCGATTCATAAAGATAATATTCTTACGTAATAATCACTGCGTGTTTATAAAAGAAATTCCATATGGCTAACACGAATCGCACGAAATACCCTATTTTCGTATATGCCCTATATAGTTAGCCTATATAATATGTAGTACTGCTATGTTTAATTCCAACGACTGTCGCCGGGTATTATATAAAATTTTTTTATTTCATTCCCATATTGATTAAACCCTACAAAATCAACAGTTTGTAACTATTATTTTGTATCTATATATAATTAGCAGCCTCGGCGGTTAGCGCGTGAGACCCCCCCCCCCCCCCCTCCCCCAAATAGCCACGGCCGGGGTGTCAAGAACGTAAATATTTGTTATTAAATCTTTTTAAAAAACCTCATGTTTGGCTGTATGTTTTAACCCATTTCCCCCCAATAGCAGTTGGCTGCTATAACCTTTTGGAAATTTATATCACATATCATAAATAGCGCCTACATTCATAGGTGTGTAGGAACGTACTTTGACGTGGTGGGTGGGGGGGGGGGGGTTGATGGCGCTAAACTATATGACCAAAACCTAATGGGCGCTACGGAGAATACACTGAGAAAAAAAAATCTGAAGGGTTGCTAGCACCCCCACCCCTCCCCTACGCCTATGTATATGGCAAGCATCTCGAAAATTTAAAAGCCAACTTGTCCTTGTATGGTGTCTGTGTTAAATCCAATAAACGAACTTGTAAGGTTCTGAAAACAAGTATTTTATTTTTTTAATTTACGTTTGTGATACCCACCCACCCCACACAGACCCTCCCTCCAACAATGGCAATCCCGT
This sequence comes from Chaetoderma sp. LZ-2023a, assembly GCA_034401795.1. Classification (NCBI taxonomy): domain Eukaryota; kingdom Metazoa; phylum Mollusca; class Caudofoveata; order Chaetodermatida; family Chaetodermatidae; genus Chaetoderma; species Chaetoderma sp. LZ-2023a. Next base: position 119,950,043 of record CM067367.1, read on the forward strand.
GATTTTTTTTTGGTTTGAAAAATCCAAATTTGTAAACAAAATTATGGTCAATTATGGTATGTTGTGGTGTATTGTTTTAATTTTATTTTAAGAGCAACCCTATGTCTAAACTCTACAATTAAAGTATTAGAAGGATTCTCAGATCGAGCTTAATCTTCAAAGATTTCCATTGGGAAGATCTAACTCACACACCCCCCCCCCCCCCCCGACACTGCCTCCTGCCACACTGTCAATCAAATAATTTGTCAGACCAATGCGATTACTGATCACCCATGTACCTAAACAATCTAGCAACCAAAGGATCAACAAGTCAGCCACTCTAGAGCAATCAGAATAATTATTCAGTCAATCAATGATTAAAGAATAAAGAAATGAATCAATCAATAGTTGAATTTCAATTCCATTCAATTACAGCCAGCCATGCGATCGTTCGGCCAATCAATTAGGTATATATACGCACAATTGCAGTGGCGTCGTGTATGGGGCGGTTTGGGCTACCAAGTAGCCTAAATGCATGAGTGAGTGATCGACTAACCAATAGAGTACATGACTGGCTGGCCCGCCGACCGACTGACTCACAGACCGACCAGCTCACAGACCGACCAACTCACAGACCGACCGACTCACAAACCGACCGACTCAAAGACTGACCGACTCAGAGACCGACCGACTCAGAGACCGACAGACTCAGAGACCGACAGACTCAGAGACCGACCAACTCACAGACCGACAGACCCGACCCGATCCGACCCGACCAACAGACCGACCCCACCCACCCACCCATCCACTCACCGACTGACCAACTCACTCACCCACCCACCCACCCACCCACCCACCCCACCCACCCACTCACTCACTCACTCACTCACTCACTCACTCACTCACTCACTCACTCACTCACTCACTCACTCACTCACTCACTCACTCACTCACTGGCTGGCTGGCTGGCTGGCTGGCTGGCTCACTCACTGACTCGCTCACTGGCTGGCTCGCTCACTGGCTCGCTGACTCACTCACTGACTGGCGAACTGACCAACTTACTGACTCATCGACGGACCCACCGACTCACTCACTCACTCACTCACGAGTGAGTGACTGATAAATTGTGTGAGTGAGTGAGTGAGTGAGTGAGTGAGTGAGTGAGTGAGTGAGTGAGTGAGTGAGTGAGTGAGTGAGTGAGTGAGTGAGTGAGTGAGTGAGTGAGTGAGTGAGTGTGAGTGAGTGAGTGAGTGAGTGAGTGAGTGGCAGGACGATTTACCAACTGGCTGGTCAACCGACCAACTAACTGCCATGCCATGCCATTGATGCCTGCCTGCCTGCTCTGATCTGGCTGTCTGATTACCTGCCATGTCTGCCTGCCCTCCCTGGCTGCCTGATTGCCTGCCTGCCCTCCCCTGGCTGCCTGATTGCCTACCTGCCCTCCCTTGGCTGCGTGATTGCCTGCCTGCCCTGCCCTTGCTGCCTGATTGCTTGCCCTGCCATGGCTGCCTGATTGGGGGTAATATTACATAGTGCACCGGTCCTGCCCTGGCTTCCGGCCTGAGTGGTTTGTTTGACTGATGTTTATTTATGGATAATATGATAAAAATAATTATACTCTGTTTGGGATAATTCCTTTATCAATGAATAGCGCAATCTACGCGCACCTATTACATTGAATGATTACATTAGGTAGCCTAATAGTGCCTTTAGGAGACTAGAGAATTATATAGTGTTAAATTGGGAATATTAGAACAATGGAATTGTAAAACCCAAGTATGCGTAGTACCATACACACTAACTATATAGGCCTAACTATGAAGCTGGTGTACGTGTGTACGCCGTCAGTCTCACGTAATCGCTGACATTACATAGACTTAAAAATAAGCATATTGTAATTGTACTTCTAAAATACATTTAATAACTACATTTATTTATTGAATTTATGCAAAATACACTAGTGTGAATCCACTTCTAATCGGAACAGCGAAAAATGGGCCGAATTGGCACCGGGGCGAATGCGCTTGACCGCGTTGTTTTCCGCCTCCAGTTGCGTAAATATTATTTGATTTTCTAATTCTGCTGCATAAATATCTTGACATGATTCCATATCAAGCTGCCCCTAAGAAGTTCACACATAAGAACACCATAAAACACGCATGGATGAGGAGGAAAATTCGTGGCGTAGCATTCATAACCGCAGAGCTGTCAGACTCGAGAGATTTGTTTATGTGCTTTGACCTTTGACATTACCCATAATTCTTTGCGACGCCGTAACTCCGAGGTAGCTTAATCTGTATCCTATGACAATATGATATTGTATTTTTTTTAGTCAGTATATGTTGCGTTATTTGCACGTATCAGAACACAAATCTCGCTGCGTATAGTACTTGGTCTTTAAATTTAGGCAGAACTCGTGCTAATAAACGTATTCTCTACAAATTGTTGGAATATTAAATCAAACAAAGTGTTAAAACTGTAAAAATGTATAAATAAATTCCGAATATAGTTTCTTTTCTGGGTGTCCAAATGTAGTCACCAGTTTTCGAAATGTAATTCATTCTAGACTAGTCCTAAGTCTAATACACACATAATGGGGCGCGCCGCGAAGAGTTATCTCCTCAGAGGGCGCGCGTGCGTTGTGAGGCATAAATATACTTCCGCGTTTGTCAATGGCGTGTATAGTAACAACGTCAGAGGAGTACCGTATCATTGCGTAACGCAAAGCCGTTTTAGGTAACAAAATGCCGTTATATTGTTGTGTTCCTGGCTGTAAAGTTAAAAGAGGTGGAAATAGATTCCCGAAAGAAGAGATATGCTATGTAAGTTGCGAATATCCGTGAAAGAATCGATACGGTGACGCGCAAACTGTGGATGTCGAGATCGACTGAACTCGTTCACAGTGATCATATAGGCCTACATTACATCCATATTACAGAGTGGTTCAAAGAAACTCTAACATGTATGCTTAAATAAATTTATATTGTGATATTTTATTGTCCACATTGTCAAATACATGAACAAATGGCATCTATATCGAACACGTTCTTGCGATCGCCAGTTATCATCCCAGGTTGTGGCTATTAAGGGGTGGTCTCTTAAGACAAGTCAATAAATATGTCATGAATACCAGAGTTTCTTTAAAAACCAATGGACTATCAGTAAACCTGTTTTAACCGGTTAATGCTAAAATTAGTTCCAGAAAAATTATATTTTCTCATAGAAAATATCCGGTAGGGTAGGCCTACAAAGAAAATTGCTAGAAGTGATGAAATTTTCCAAATTGTCACATATGAATGATAATATTTGCTCAGGTATGACTTGTGAATGATATTTAATCAATAGAGACTTATGAATGATGATATTTAATCAATAGAGTCTTGTGAATAATGATATTTAATCAATTGAGTCTTGTGAATAATGATATTTAATCAATTGAGACTTGTGAATGATGGTATTTAATCAATTGAGACTTGTGAATGGTGATAATTAATCAATTGAGTCTTGTGAATAATGATATTTAATCAATTGAGTCTTGTGAATAATGATATTTAATCAATTGAGACTTGTGAATGATGAATTTGCTGACGTTGCGTGGATGTTGATATCACACGAACTACTGGGTGGATCAAGTCCATTTTAATGTCTATTAAGCTAGTGATACAGAGGTTAAGATGATACCAAAATCAACACAATCCATAGTGTTCCGTTTACAGTCCGCTACGGAGATGGACCAGGTCCCTATATGTCTGGTCACCGAAGTAGAGTCTGTAACAGTCTAGTCGTTGTGATTCTCGTAGAAGCCACGCCTCTATTTTTAGATTGATAATTGGGTAACATTTTGATTGTGCTCCACAAACAGAAATATGGGACATATCTTGATTCCACCTAGAGTTGCACAATTTTTGCTTTGAAACATCGCAATCGATTTTATTTTTAAAATCGCGATTTTCGATTAAATCGTAGGTCCAAATTTCCAAAAGTATAAACCGGGGTAACGTGACAAGTCACCAAAACTGGGACTTGGAATTTCTAGAAAAAGTTGAAATAAATGATACAAAAAATAGCACGAAATTAGAACACAATTTCATGCTACAAATTCTTACTATCCTACGTCTACACTTATGTATACCTTATATCCATAATCGCGGGAGTGAAATTATTAATTGGGACTGCCTAAATATTGCGTATGGTTTAATAAACATTGTTTATTTCATAAAAATTTGACAAAATGTCATCGAGTAAAAATATAAATCCGCTTCTGCTTATAGCCTCCCTTTGTAGGACGAGTATAAGTCGTTACCCGAGTAGCGCGAGGACGCTAACATTAGTACCCGGGGAGATACTGCGCAATCCATATACATGGGGCCGGTAGCTTTGAGTAGCCACGAAAGTAACGGCGTAAACTCGTCCTATAGTGCAGTTTATAGTTGCTTTCAGAATGTACGATTTACACCAATACTGGATGTAGCAAGATATAATGTCATATAAATACGTGTATATGAATCTATAGAATCACACTGAGATATTTTCTTGAAGCAGATCTCAACTAAAAAGGGGGTTTTCGTGACAGAGATATTCATATTTAAATATGGCATCGGCGCTATTATAAACTTCTGACTAATATCTACCGGGAATATCATTGAGATCATTGCCGATTTCAAAATTCATTGCTAAATACAATAGAATGAAAAAGTTACCCTGGTTCAACAGTGTTGCCTGTATTAGCTTTGCTTAGTGGGTGTTCCACTATGACGTCACAGCTGCTTGGAATTCAAGGGAGGTAATTCATGACGCTATATTCTAAAGCTATGTACTTTATCGGCAATAAATATAGAAATATGCCATGTATTAGCAAATTGATAACAGCTATATGATTTGGAAGGACTGGATATATTAAAATGTCTTAAAACACACTCTATATATCACCTTTAACACTTGAATTTGTTCAAGAAAATTTCAATTTTCTCATAGAAAATGTCTATTTGTAGACCAAGAGAAGACTTTTTAAAAATTTTACCATGAATGACTGGCTCGGTTATCGAGCCAGTCATTCCAATAGTGAATTTTCAAAAATAGTCTTCTCTTGTTCTGCAAATAGCCATTTCTCAAGACCTGTTTATGGCTGATATGAGTTAGGGTTGCACGATTATTCACTTTTCATAATCGCGATCATTTAAGAAAAATAATCGCGATCATACGATTAATCATGAACTATATTAACTACGTCAATGCTGCTTAGAGGACGTTATTATGCTACTGCAGATTGTAAGATTATGAGTTAGGCACATGGGTATACATACATGGACAGAATACGCCAGCTGCTGATTGCAAACAAAGGAATGTATCAAGATTTTTCTAGACGGAAAACGGAAGGTAACGTATTTTGTTTAATTGTAGCCTATGCTCTAATAGAAGTCCACCCCCTAACTTTGACATATGAGCTCCAATGATTTCTTAGCAGTTTCAAAACGGCAAAAACTCTGTGTTAGAAGATCACCCGCGTGTATAATAATAACAATCGTGTCACAGGGTGTGTCGACTTAAGACAGATCTCTGCCCTGATACATTTCCGGCCCCTCTAGAAATCAATACAGGCCTCGGATTTGTAAATCTCGACCACCTATTAGATTAATACTAATAGTAGGCCACGTATGTTCAAGATATAATAAAGTTTATTCCACACTTTTGTAGTTAAAATGCGCTTAAAACAGTCTTGGCGTGATTAAATAGCTTCCTTATAAATATATTGTAAGGCCAAATCTATGTACCAAACAAGTACGGGAGAAAATTCGCATCAATTTTGTAACGCCGATCAACATTAAATGATCCAAATTGAATTATTACGAATGACAATATGGCCGGCTTCTTAAGTTGGCGAGCCAGTGGATCTTTTGCGATGGGAGGCGGCGTGTTCTCGCGAGATATTATACGCTAACGGGAGTTTATCAAACGGGTATCCGTTATTGAGATCAGTATAATACGCAGTTCCTATCGCGCAATGATAATATATAGAAATTCCCGAGTTCCGAGTCCCCGATTCCAGAATATTTATATCCGAGTACTCGCTCTAAAATAAACTTCAATTGGAGGCGAATCACGTGATTTGTATTTTATTCGTGACGCCATTTTATATCAAATTGTGGATTAATTTTGATGTAATAAACGACCTTTATTAGAGGATACGCAATATTTAGGCGCTCAAATCAAATAATTTCACTTCCCCGGGGATGTTTTGAGGTATACATTAAACATAGGCGTAGGCGGTGAGAATTTTTACGTGAGAAAATGCGTTGAATTTCCATGGCATCAGTTCTTTTTGTGGGAAAACCGTTAACGCATAACTATTCAGAGAATGGGGAACGCGGGATAAGCGTGTGTGATTACAACAACAATGACAAATAGCGACCAAGTGAACAATCTTTATTCATCTAAAACTAATCCAAAACAAACAAATCAGTTATTTATTTATTTATTTTATTTAATCATTCACACATTCGGCTGATAGCCGGATATTTGTTTCCATGCTTGGTAACGCGAGCAGAGTTTCACAAGCGTAAAATTGTCTTGACAAAAATCTCAACATGGCGATTATACGATTATTTCATTTTATAATCGTCCACGATCATTTTGAATTATATAATCGCGATTAATCGAATAATCGAAAAATCGTGCAACCCTAATATGAGTGTTAAATGGTTACAGGATGAAACTCATAACCAGTACATACCTTAAGCCAACAGTTTTTAATCTTTTTACTCTAAATAACTGATAAGATTAATAAATTATAATAATTTTTTACCTATCTTGTACATTGTAACCATTGTGGAATGGTATCCAAATTGGATCCCCACAGTATGCTGAAGATGGAGAAATAACATAAATGCCAAATAAAAAAATTAATTTGAATTTATTTTTTTGGTATGGAAATAGGTCTGCAAATTATTAGACTACCAAATAAATGATGGCTTCTCTATATTTTCAGATGGTGGAAGTGATGAAGTCAGGATATGTGCAGAGACACAGTAGTAAGTATCATACTGTGACAATTAATCCTTTGATGGGTAAATTTAAACAAAAATATCAAAATATATAGTTATGGAATGTACCACTGGAATGACAGGTTCGGTCATCGAGCCTGGAGGCATTCCAGAGGTAAATTTAAAAAATCCAAGTCTACAAATGGACAACCGTCAAGCCCACTAAAGAGGTCAATTTTGTCCGGCCTGGGGATTAAAGGGTTAAAGGTCAACTTGTTTGATGATTTTAAAATATATATGTTTTATGTTTAAGCATAATTTTAGAGAATGATAGAAAAATTACCAGGTTGCTGCTGATGTACAAATTCAGGGTTAGAAATAAATGAAAAAGATAATAATAATAATAATAATAATAATAATATTTATTGTATCCAACCCATGGATGGGTCATTACAAAAAAGTGAATTAACGCTTAACATATCTACATAGCAGCAAAATATATATATTGAAAAGATGTAATTGCCGTGCAAGGCAATGTATGATGCCAATTCATTGCATTTTCAGGTTGCTCACAGCAGATTAAGGTTGCCCGTAGTATTTTAAGCTAAATGTCTAAAAATTAGAATCACTATTGCTTTGTCAAGTAAATTGTGAAGAATGGCCACATTTATGATAAAATGGCATTAAGCATACTGGTTACTCTCTCTAATAATTAAATAAATAATTGCCTTAAAATGAAGAATTAAGTCAGTAGTGTATCAAAAACACAGTATAATACTATTTAGCCTGAGTATTTATCATGCCGGTTGCCCTGTGTACCATTAACAGCCAACGTTTAGTTGCCCTTTTGAAAATCAGAGTTGCCCCCGGTAACATGAGCAAATAGACATTCGATCCCTGAATTTAATCAAAATATTTAGTATGGAATGTACCACTTCACGGCATAATTTGTCTGGTATTCCATCTCAATTTGCTACACATATTTAAGCAGCTTGACTATACAGTCTGCAACATGCAAAGCTGTTTCTACTATGCAAAATTTGTACGCGATTGCAATTTATCATTGATTTTCAAAATTCTATCATTAACCCTTTTAACAACAAATCCCTGAAAAAGTACATTCTTTACAATGTATACCATATTTTGTTGAATATTTGAAATTAATATGACTGGAAGCCATTTCCTATTTGTTTGCTCTGAGTTTGAGATACAGGGAGTTTATCGGTGAATGAGTTGATCAGATTGCTATGCATTTTTGGCGATATCTATACAATTTATAGTTTGCATAGCAATTACATGCTATGCAAATATTAAATTCTATATTATGCCCAGCACTTGAATGACTGACCTTGGTAATGGCTTACCCATGTAATCACTGTCCAGATTTCTCCTAGATATGTTTCCAGAACATCGTCGTGTCGT
>CM067367.1:119958923-120008923 GCA_034401795.1 Chaetoderma sp. LZ-2023a
GCATGACACGTGTGTTTACGGAGATGGACCAGGTCCCTATATGTCTGGTCACCGAAGTAGAGTCCTGTAACAGTCTAGTCGTTGTGATTCTCGTAGAAGCCACGCCTCTATTTTTAGATTGATAATTGGGGTAACATTTTGATTGTGCTCCACAAACAGAAATATGGGACATATCTTGATTCCACCTAGAGTTGCACAATTTTTGCTTTGAAACATCGCAATCGATTTATTTTTAAAAATCGCGATTTTCGATTTAATCGTTAGGTCCAAATTTCCAAAAGTATAAACCGGGGGTAACGTGACAAGTCACCAAAACTTGGGACTTGGAATTTCTAGAAAAAGTTGAAATAAATGATACAAAAAATAGCACGAAATTAGAACACAATTTCATGCTACAAATTCTTACTATCCTACGTCTACACTTATGTATACCTTATATCATAATCGCGGGAGTGAAATTATTAATTGGGACTGCCTAAATATTGCGTATGGTTAATAAACATTGTTTATTTCATAAAAATTTGACAAAATGTCATCGAGTAAAAATATAAATCCGCTTCTGCTTATAGCCTCCCTTTGTAGGACGAGTATAAGTCGTTACCCGAGTAGCGCGAGGACGCTAACATTAGTACCCGGGGAGATACTGCGCAATCCATATACATGGGGCCGTAGCTTTGAGTAGCCACGAAAGTAACGGCGTAAACTCGTCCTATAGTGCAGTTTATAGTTGCTTTCAGAATGTACGATTTACACAAATCTGGATGTAGCAAGATATAATGTCATATAAATACGTGTATATGAATCTATAGAATCACACTGAGATATTTTCTTGAAGCAGATCTCAACTAAAAAGGGGGTTTTCGTGACAGAGATATTCATATTTAAATATGGCATCGGCGCTATTATAAAACTTCTGACTAATATCTACCGGGAATATCATTGAGATCATTGCCGATTCAAAATTCATTGCTAAATACAATAGAATGAAAAAGTTACCTGGTTCAACAGTGTTGCCCTGTATTAGCTTTGCTTAGTGGGTGTTCCACTATGACGTCACAGCTGCTTGAATTCAAGGGAGTAATTCATGACGCTATATTCTAAAGCTATGTACTTTATCGGCAATAAATATAGAAATATGCCATGTATTAGCAAATGATAACAGCTATATGATTTGGAAGGACTGGATATATTAAATGTCTTAAAACACACTCTATATATCACCTTTAACACTTGAATTTGTTCAAGAAAATTTCAATTTTCTCATAGAAAATGTCTATTTGTAGACCAAGAGAAGACTTTTTAAAAATTTTACCATGAATGACTGGCTCGTTATCGAGCCAGTCATTCCAATAGTGAATTTTCAAAAATAGTCTTCTCTTGTTCTGCAAATAGCCATTTCTCAAGACCTGTTTATGGCTGATATGAGTTAGGGTTGCACGATTATTCACTTTTCATAATCGCGATCATTTAAGAAAAATAATCGCGATCATACGATTAATCATGAACTATATTAACTACGTCAATGCTGCTTAGAGGACGTTATTATGCTACTGCAGATTGTAAGATTATGAGTTAGGCACATGGGTATACATACATGGACAGAATACGCCAGCTGCTGATTGCATACAAAGGAATGTATCAAGATTTTTCTAGACGGAAAACGGAAGGTAACGTATTTTGTTTAATTGTAGCCTATGCTCTAATAGAAGTCCACCCCCTAACTTGACATATGAGCTCCAATGATTTCTTAGCAGTTTTTCAAAACGGCAAAACTCTGTGTTAGAAGATCACCCGCGTGTATAATAATAACAATCGTGTCACAGGGTGTGTCGACTTAAGACAGATCTCTGCCCTGATACATTTCCGGCCCCTCTAGAAATCAATACAGGCCTCGGATTTGTAAATCTCGACCACCTATTAGATTAATACTAATAGTAGGCCACGTATGTTCAAGATATAATAAAGTTTATTCCACACTTTTGTAGTTAAAATGCGCTTAAAACAGTCTTGGCGTGATTAAATAGCTTCCTTATAAATATATTGTAAGGCCAAATCTATGTACCAAACAAGTACGGGAGAAAATTCGCATCAATTTTGTAACGCCGATCAACATTAAATGATCCAAATTGAATTATTACGAATGACAATATGGCCGGCTTCTTAAGTTGGCGAGCCAGTGGATCTTTTGCGATGGGAGGCGGCGTGTTCTCGCGAGATATTATACGCTAACGGGAGTTTATCAAACGGGTATCCGTTATTGAGATCAGTATAATACGCAGTTCCTATCGCGCAATGATAATATATAGAAATTCCCGAGTTCCGAGTCCCCGATTCCAGAATATTTATATCCGAGTACTCGCTCTAAAATAAACTTCAATTGGAGGCGAATCACGTGATTTGTATTTTATTCGTGACGCCATTTTATATCAAATTGTGGATTAATTTTGATGTAATAAACGACCTTTATTAGAGGATACGCAATATTTAGGCGCTCAAATCAAATAATTTCACTTCCCCGGGGATGTTTTGAGGTATACATTAAACATAGGCGTAGGCGGTGAGAATTTTTACGTGAGAAAATGCGTTGAATTTCCATGGCATCAGTTCTTTTTGTGGGAAAACCGTTAACGCATAACTATTCAGAGAATGGGGAACGCGGGATAAGCGTGTGTGATTACAACAACAATGACAAATAGCGACCAAGTGAACAATCTTTATTCATCTAAAACTAATCCAAAACAAACAAATCAGTTATTTATTTATTTATTTTATTTAATCATTCACACATTCGGCTGATAGCCGGATATTTGTTTCCATGCTTGGTAACGCGAGCAGAGTTTCACAAGCGTAAAATTGTCTTGACAAAAATCTCAACATGGCGATTATACGATTATTTCATTTTATAATCGTCCACGATCATTTTGAATTATATAATCGCGATTAATCGAATAATCGAAAAATCGTGCAACCCTAATATGAGTGTTAAATGGTTACAGGATGAAACTCATAACCAGTACATACCTTAAGCCAACAGTTTTTAATCTTTTTACTCTAAATAACTGATAAGATTAATAAATTATAATAATTTTTTACCTATCTTGTACATTGTAACCATTGTGGAATGGTATCCAAATTGGATCCCCACAGTATGCTGAAGATGGAGAAATAACATAAATGCCAAATAAAAAAATTAATTTGAATTTATTTTTTTGGTATGGAAATAGGTCTGCAAATTATTAGACTACCAAATAAATGATGGCTTCTCTATATTTTCAGATGGTGGAAGTGATGAAGTCAGGATATGTGCAGAGACACAGTAGTAAGTATCATACTGTGACAATTAATCCTTTGATGGGTAAATTTAAACAAAAATATCAAAATATATAGTTATGGAATGTACCACTGGAATGACAGGTTCGGTCATCGAGCCTGGAGGCATTCCAGAGGTAAATTTAAAAAATCCAAGTCTACAAATGGACAACCGTCAAGCCCACTAAAGAGGTCAATTTTGTCCGGCCTGGGGATTAAAGGGTTAAAGGTCAACTTGTTTGATGATTTTAAAATATATATGTTTTATGTTTAAAGCATAATTTTAAGAGAATGATAGAAAATTACCAGGTGCTGCTGATGTACAAATTTCAGGGTTAGAAATAAATGAAAAGATAATAATAATAATAATAATAATAATAATAATAATAATATTTATTGTATCCAACCCATGGATGGGTCATTACAAAAATGAATTAACGCTTAACATATCTACATAGCAGCAATATATATATATTGAAAAGATGTAATTGCCTGCAAGGCAATGTATGATGCCAATTCATGCATTTTCAGGTTGCTCACAGCAGATTAAGGTTGCCCGTGTATTTTAAGCTAAATGTCAAAAATTAGAATCACTATTGCTTTGTCAAGTAAATTGTGAAGAATGGCCACATTTATTGAAAAATGGCATTAAGCATACTGGTTACTCTCTCTAATAATTAAATAAATAATTGCCTTAAAATGAAGAATTAGTCAGTAGGTATCAAAAACACAGTATAATACTATTAGCCTGAGTATTTATCATGCCGGTTGCCCTGTGTACCATTAACAGCCAACGTTTAGTTGCCCTTTTGAAAATCAGGTTGCCCCCGGTAACATGGCAAATAGACATTTCGATCCCTGAATTTAATCAAAATATTTAGTTATGGAATGTACCACTTCACGGCATAATTTGTCTGGTATTCCATCTCAATTTGCTACACATATTTAAGCAGTTGCTATACATTCTGCAACATGCAAAGCTGTTTCTACTATGCAAAATTTGTACGCGATTGCAATTTATCATTGATTTTCAAAATTCTATCATTAACCCTTTTAACAACAAATCCCTGAAAAAGTACATTCTTTACAATGTATACCATATTTTGTTGAATATTTTGAAATTAATATGACTGGAAGCCATTTCCTATTTGTTTGCTCTGAGTTTGAGATACAGGGAGTTTATCGGTGAATGAGTTGATCAGATTGCTATGCATTTTTGGCGATATCTATACAATTTATAGTTTGCATAGCAATTACATGCTATGCAAATATTAAATTCTAAATTATGCCCAGCACTTGAATGACTGACCTTGGTAATGGCTTACCCATGTAATCACTGTCCAGATTTCTCCTAGATATGTTTCCAGAATGCTTATGTGTCTCTTCATTGATTTAATTTGATTATTTTTTGTCACATTCTTGGCATTTACCGTGACGTCTCCAAGGAAGACAGATTCTCCTTCGATCAATACTTACCATTATACTGCTCTATGATAATAGCTGGCTCTAGGAATCTAGGTTTAGAAAGCTTTACCGGCTCCTGGAACTGGAAACCCGGCTCCCAACCACCGGGTACCCATTTGCCAGTAAGACTCATTCTTGTTTGCATAGCAACAAGAGCAATACATGCTTTTTGCATATAGAAAGATCTTAAGAGTTTTCTCAAAGTTTTCTTTGTGGCTAATTAAGCTAGTTTTGCGCCTGGAATTATTGGATTACCATGGAAGGAGCTACTGAAACAGGTCGTATTCTTTCATGTTATTTTCTATCATATATGGAGATTTAAGTCTCTGAAATTTCGTCTGTGTTGCATGTCCCAATTTCTGACCGCAAATCTTGGGCGTGGGTTTACAACGAAATATGCCAGATAAGATCGCCTCCTTTAATCCCAACGTCGATTGCGCAGTAATATGAAATTGGATTTTGGATATACGGTTTTTAACACTAAAATTGACTGACGTCGTTCACCGTATTATCTGAGTGGGTGACGTCACACCCATTTGATTTCTCGGACTTTTATGTTGAAGGAAATGTTTCATTAATTCGCGCATCTTATTCTTGGTGCTGCGTGCGTTTTTGTACCAGAAACTTTATAATTATGTCACGTTTTGCGTGGTAATGACGATCTGTTTGCATTGATCGATGATTTCAAAATTCTTGATTAAAGATGTGTGTTCTGCGGTTTTACCGTGTTCTACAGCAGTTTGTATTAATGCATTTTGTTGGTTCCTTCATGTATCTTTTGGCCTTCGTTTGAGAAGTATAATTTTGAAATTAATTCTTAAATATACCACGAATGCAATTCGATATGGTTCCTGGTTCCGTGTGATACATCCTTTAGGATCAATTTATGGGTGTATTAGTGTTTACGCGATCTTTGTTGTAACGTAGCGGGTGTGGTGTGCCAGAGGGTTAACATTTAATTTATGGTCAAAATATTTGAAAATTATTTGTCTGCCCTCCATTCCTGTTTCATTCCGCTTGCTTAGTTTAGGTTTTGTGCTTATTTTTAGGCCAAGCCTCCCCCGCCATCTTGCTCTGAGTGCCACAAGTTTGTTAAGATTGCCTATACGGACCATGTCTGTTTTGGATGCTTCGAGACTAGTTGAGTTCCTTACCCAGAAGGACTTGGTTGGGTCTGATGCGGGGTCAGTCAGTGCGAAAACAAATTGGGGAGCGTCCGTTTCGACCCTTGTGGGCGCTCCTCGTCTTCAGTCAGAGGCTTCGGAGATGGCACCTCAGGCGTGGTTTGGGCCCGCTATGCAAGGCTTCTTGCATAGCGTCCTACCCACGCTGGTGTCGTCTCTGATACCGAAGACTGTAGGGCAATCTCTCCATGCCCGGTACGGACCTGTCCTTGGACAGGGTTCTGGCCTGGTTACCGAGGGGGCCATCTCGTATGGCTCCCTGGCGGCCCCGTCGGGCTCCAGCCTGGCGGGTACTACTCTGCGGCCACCGCCTGGTGGTCTAGTAGCCGGTCCGTCGGGCATGGAAGACGTTTGCCAGGCTCCAGTGTGTCCTCATCCGGTGACGACTCTTAGGGGTCTGAGGATGAGGAGGCCAAAGAGGAGAGGTTGTTGCGGCCTGATATACCACGGTTGGAGAGCATGGAGGTCGATTCCGTCCTGGACGGAACTACTCTCCATCTGTCTGGCTTGACACAAGCCAGGGGAGCCGCTCCACCCGTGGTTGAAGCCACACCCAGTACCGGGCACCCGTCCAGTGCTGGTTGGTTTGCCACCAACCGACACGGTGACAGGTGTTGCTGGCCAGGCTTGGTACACGCCTATCTCGCCTGGTCCAGCGGCCACATGTGGGGTGCCGTTGGCACCTGTGTATGGCCACGGTTCCTTAACCGCTACGGGTCTGCACGGTTTTCCGTGCGGGCCTACTCATGGGGTGGTGGTGGAACCGTGCGGTATCGGTGTTTCTGGCTTGCCAGCAGTGGCTCCTAGCCGGGAGGCCACTGCTGGTAGACCCGTGAATACATCAATGGGTGATGTATTCACGGGGTTATCTTCTTCGGAGATGGTCTGAGGCTTTGGCTTGGCTAGCCAGTATGGACCCATCCGTGGTTCCGACCACAGGCAAAGAGGACATGCCCCGTCCATCGGTTGCGTCGATTCGGACGGGGGTTTTGCCCGCGGCTCGAATTCAGTCCATTGACAGATCCCAAGCACATGTTGAGGAAGTTCTGTCCCTGTGCGATGACGGAGTGAGGGCAGCAATGAATGCTGTCAATCACTCTTTTATCGCTTGCTTCAGTCGATGTGGGCTGAAGCTGGGGCAGGCCACCCTGTGCCACCTGGTGCTGTCGATGGACACTTTGGGCATGGTGCAAGCACGTGTTACGAAGTCCAGGGCGCAGATGGTCCTTGACCATATGCGTCCGGCTACGGCTGTCAGGGAGCGTTTGCTTGGAATGCCCCTGAATGGCCCTAGCATCTTTGGTGGCCAAACACGGGCCATCTTAGAGGACACCGCTAACATAGCGCAGAGTCGGTTAGCGGTTAACCTTCAGCTGGAGCTAGTGCATCAGGCGCATGCACTAGGGGCTGTAGCTAAACAGTTGACCATTCAACCTTCCTCCAAGAAACAGAAGAAGCATAAGAGCAAAGCTCTGCAGCTAAGAAGGCGAGGAAGGTTGTGGAGGCGCCTGTGGTGCTCCTGATCGCCTGAGAGGCGGGAAGGCCAAGGGTAAGTCCAACAATGGCGGAAAGAAGGGAGCTGATCGTACCTGAGGGTATGGTAGCTCCCTTCATATCTGTCTGGACCACGCCTGTGCGACAGGAACAGCGGTGCCAGTTAGACCAGTCAAGCCACGACCAAAATGGTTCTCTCTCGTTAAGAGGGGGTGGGGTGAGGTGGGAGCGGATCACGAGCCGGATACCCACATTAGGTGTCAATGCGCGTATAGTGGGTGGAAGGCTCATGCGTTTCATCAAGGCTTGGCGAGGTGTGACGTCAGGCAGTCTGGTCCTGGGATGGATATCCCAGGGGTACATGCCAGAGTGGTGGGATTTTCCACCACAAAATCTGTCTTTGGCACCTGTCTGGACTCCCATACCAAGGGAGCCAGACAAGTTAGAAGCCATTCAAAACGAAGTGTCAGGTTTGCTTCTGAAGGGAGCAATAATACCAACAAACCAGAACATTCCAGGCTTCTATTCAAACATGTTCCTTGTCCCCAAGAGCACAGCGGTGGGGTGGGGGGTGGAGGAGACCCATACTCAATCTCAAGCCATTGAATTGGTTTAGCCATACGCCTCGGTTTCAGATGGAAACTCCGAGATCAGTAATGACAGGATTGTGGAAAGGAATGTGGTGTGTGTCAATCAATTTGAAAGATGCATATTTCCACATTCCAATGAACAGGGGTTGTCACAGGTTTCTGAGATTCGCGTTTCAGAATCAGGTATGGGAGTTTGTAGTCCTCCCATTCGGCCTGTCGACAGCCCCAAGGGTTTTCACCGGAGTGGTCCTAGCAGTGACAGCGTTTCTCAGAAGAGAGAACGTGGCACTTCACACCTACATAGACGATTGTATTATCAAGGCGGTCACGCCAGCCAGGTTAGGAGTGGATACTGGTCTGACTCTGAAATTGCTTTCAGATCTAGGCTAGATAGTCAACGGGGAGTAATCCGAGTTGACACTCACTCAACTCATTTATTTGGGGATGCGATTCGATCTCTAGGAGGGCAGGGATTACCTGTCAGTAGGGCTGCGCGATATACCGATACCAGGCTGTCAGAGCCCAGAGTGGTGTCTGTTAGTCATCCTCAAGAGTTTTCAATTGGGAAACCACATTCAGGCGAGGAGGTTTCTTCAGATGCTGGGCATGATGGTCTCCATGGAGCAGGTAATCCCGTACGCTGCTCTGATGCGAAGACCTATCCAGTTGTATCTGATGTCTGTGGCAACGGAGAACAGAATGCCTGTCAAAGCTGGTACCAGTTTTGGAGCCAATAATGTCGCTTCTTGTATGGTGGAAGAAGCGTCAGAATCTCCTAGTAGGAGTTTCGCTGCACCTACCCCGCCCCCAGCTGTCCGTGTACACGGATGCATCGCTGGAGGGGTGGGAGGGCCTGCTTGGGAGAACACCAGGTTGCGGGTACATGGACTCTCCAACAGAGTCAGCTGCATATCAATCTGCTGGAAATGATGGCAGTGGAACTGCCATTGGAAAAGTTTCTTCCAAAAGTCAGGAGCAAGGTGATATTGATACGGTCGGACAATTCGACAGTAGTGTCATACATAAATCGCCAAGGCAGGACCAGGTCACCCACACTGTGTATGAAGGTGTGGCACTTGATTCAATTGTGCAGGAATTACTCAGTTGTTTTGAAAGCAGCTCACATTCCTGGGCGATTGAACAGTCTGGCGGATGCTTTGTCTCGCATACAGAGAATTCTGCTGACAGAATGGTCTCTCAACCCTCCAGTTCTTCAAAGGATCTTCGAGCATTGGGGCAAACCAAATGTGGACTTCTTCGCCACAAATGAAAATGCTCAAATCATGACTTATGTCTCGCCGATTCCAGATCCAAATGCCGTCGATACAGATGCTCTGGCGATATGCGTATCCGCCCACCATTCTTCTGCCACCATTCTTCTGCCGAAAGTTTTGGTGAAGATCAGGGAGGAACCGAAACAACCGATAGTTATTCCAGCCTGGAGTCTATCTTTGGTGCTTAATGCACTGGCCAAGCACCCTTTCGAACCTTTGGGTTCAGCTAGTCTAAAGCATCTGATTCTAAAGGCGTTTTTTCTATTGGCAATTCTATTCCTCAGCAAGAAGGCACAGTGACATCCATGCGCTTTCAGCAGAGAGGGACCGATTTATTTTCTCCGGAGAGGGTCTGCGATTGCTGCCAAGAGCAGAGTTTATGTCAAAGAATCAATCTTTGAAATATCCAGGCAAACTTATCATTATACCAAAACTAACAAGATTTGATCGTGATGCCAGTGCCTGGTGTCCAGTCTGTGCTTTGACCAAGTACAAGAAACGGATGGACTCTCTACAGTCAAATGATAGACATCTATGGATCTGCCATAAGAAGACATATGGCGCCGCATCCATGGATTCTATCTCTCGTCGGGTAGTCGAATGCATTCAGACTACCCATGAGATTGCGACTGGGCACCAGGTGCAATGTGCTAGGGCTCACGATGTTAGAGGAATAGCTTCCTCGACTGCCCTATTCAATGGTGTCCCGTTAGAGGACATCATGGCCGTTGCACAATGGCACTGTGAGTCCTCTTTCACGGATTACTATAGACTCAGCCAATCCACTCGCTTTAGCTGTTTTGAGACGATAGTGTATGGCCACACTGCTCTCCTCCTTTTGGTACTTTGAAAAGCAAAAGTAGTAGGAATAGACAGGGTCAGGCGAGAGGAATTCAACTGTATAGAACACGTCTGGTCGAAAGTGTGTTAGTTGGTGGCTCCACGTCTGCAATCCATAATTCATGAGGTAATTCAAGTTTGACAGTTTTTTGTATTATGTTTATATATCATGATCATTCATCTTACATATTCATGCTCATTCCCAGGCTTATATGTGCAAAGAGCAGTTAACCCTCTTCACATATTTGTGTTTTCAAGCGAGATGCGTGTTTGTGAGTTATCTCCCTTTTTTAGGAGAAAAGGGTGTGTGTGAAGCGGTGATGCGAATGTGATTCGGTCCCAAACTTGTCGGTCCTCTTAGGTCTCTCTATGGCAAGTTTAAGTCTACGTTCTTTCTCCATGGGCAAAAGAGGCTATGTATGGCTTGCCCCTTCCCACCAGGTTACTGACTAAATCTGGTGTTATCAAAGGGTAATATAATGGTAAGTATTGATCGAAGGAGAATGAAGGAAACTTCAATTTCCCTTTCTCAGAGATCTAACAATACTTACCATTATATTACGGACCCTGCCTCCCAGCCCAATGGAGATAACCCGGTTGTTGGGAGCCGGGTACCCAGTTCCAGGAGCCGGTAAAGCTTTCTAAATCTAGATTCCTAGAGGCAGCTAGCTAGCTGTATTATCAAAGAGTAATATAATTTTAAGTATTGTTAGATCTTGGAGAAAGGGAAATTGAGATTTCCTTTATTCTAAAATCTAAGAGATTTATCCCACAGTAGACTAATGTAGGGACAGTGGTTTTCAATATTTGCCATCTTCCGTTTCACTAAATTGCTTATTCCATTTCACTTTGTTTCGCAGGCTACATCATCTAAGCTGCACGTACACTTAATAAAGTGATTATGACAGTCAAATTTCTGTTGTGTTCTTAGTATGAGCAGGCAGTACAAAGTCTGGGTGGTGAAGATATTTGTGGGTAAAATTTTACGCGAGAATGCCTGACATTCTGGACGGAAATGCAACATAAATAAACTTTTGCTTGAATATCATGTTTCCATTTCAGTTTACAAGTGTTTTGCAGAAAAATGTCATTTCCGTTTGAAAATCACTTTTCTGTTTCAAATTACAGTACCAACTCCGTGACTTCCATTCCTTTTCCGTTATTACTCTAAGCCACTGGTCCTACAAAAATTTGTGTTGTGCTTTCTGTCATGGCCGGTTCCATCATTATTAGTGTGTAGACTTTTCTTATCAAAAGATCACAAGAACCTGGCCATTGATGTGTGCCATACCATTATAAACAGAACAGACAGATGCACATAGTTTAAATATATCTCCAACTCTGGTGGCAGAATAACTAACCCTTTCAGTGATGAAATCATTTTTAAATCTGAGTATCAATGTGTTCATCCAGAAACATATAGAATATTAAAACAAGTATATATTAACTTGAAGCTCCGCGTTCCTTCCCAAGTCAAACTAGAATGCGCAGTCGATGACGCATCATCGTAAATTCCCACACTTTCGCCAACTTCAACCTTCCGCACCACCGTCCCAACCCTAGTGACGGACCCTACGGTAAACGACATCTCACAATCCTAAATCGTATGCGCATCTCACATAGGAAATTTGTTTGATTTCCGCTAACTTTGACTTCCCCCACCCCTGCCTTATGTGGGGAGGAGGGTGTTGGGGGTGGGGGGGAGGAGGTGTTGGGGAGCTCAATGAAAATGTCATCTTACAGTCCGCAATAACATTGGTAACTCGCATATAACAAATTTGATTGAATTCCACCAAACCATTTAAGATAGATAGCCGGATGAAGGCGTTTTCAATATCCCATTCATTTTCGTCAGAACGTGTGGGGATAAATATTTCTTATATTGGTACGGAAATTAGTTATATGTATTTTGTTTTTCAGAGAGTTTTTTAGATGGTGGATGGAGGAAGGTATGGCTGGCTCTGTACAAAGACAGCACATTAGTCATCTTTAAGAAACAAGGTGATGCTTCACCAAAAGGCAGTATTTTTCTCAAGGTATGATATGATGGACAGGACTAGTTTTTATTATCAGTACACAAGCATGTCTGTGGCTGTTTCTTAGACACTGCAATTTAATTTTGCTCAAATTTTGACACAAGAAAAGATGTTATGATAAACTAGGCGAGTAGTTTCCGACCTATCCATACATTCTCTTTCATGCCATGATCCTTCGTTGTGTTAAAATTTGAGCAAAATCGGATCAGTAGTTTCTAAGATAAAGCTCCAGAGAGACAGATGGACAGACAGACATGGAAATATTCACTTGTACTCTGCAGAAGTGCTTGAACTATACATGTATTAATAAATTGCTATTGGTATTCTTGAAATTGCAAGCATTTCATTATTATTATTCTACTTTTTTTAGGAAGTGTGTAAATGGTTTGCCGTTGGTCAGTATACAGATGGGATGCCGGAAAGACCAAGCATGCCATCTGGTGGCAAAGTAGATTACTTAATTGGAATACCGCAGAAACCATCATCGAAATCAAAGATTCATTGGTTTTTATGCTCCTGTGAGACAGAACTACAGTAAGATCAGTTTTGGAATCTTTCTAACTTTTGTCATCGTGTTACATTGCAATTATTATAGACAAATTCATTTTAATTTTGATATATGTTTTTTGATATATCAAATTAAATCACGATTTACTGACCGTGCAATAATATGTTTGAAAATTTCGACTGACAGGATCAAGACTATTTTCAGACTGTGCAGGACTTTAATATTAACACAACTGTGCATGTAAGCGGTAAAATGCTTAAAAATGTAAATTTAAAGGGATGTTAGTTGTTGCTATCTGAACACTTTAGCCTAAGTTACAGAGCAGAAATTAATTTGAGTTGGAGAAGTATGGGAGTAACAGGCTCCAGTCATATTAGTTTTAAAATATTCACCAGCTTTCATGCATGATGTTGAAGGGTTAAGCGGCAACCTCAAGCCACAGACAAATTAGCTTTAAGAGAATATTGTGTATCTTGTAAATATTGTTTATGTGGTCTATACAATAGACAAGATTAGTGCTAGGATGATCATTGACGTCAAATAATACTGAGATTTATAAAATATATTCTGTTATGTTTTACAGTGAATGGATGGCAGCAATTTGCAGTACGGTATGTATCATTAATCGTATAGAACAACAAGATGTTTACATTGTCACCTCCCCCCCCCCCCCCCCGCATGATTGTCACACCCTTCATTTGTCCATTAATCGTATAGACCAACAAGATGTTTACATTGTCACATCCCCCCCCCCGCATGATTGCCACACCCTTCATTTGTCCATTAATCATATAGAACAACAAGATGCTTACATTGTCACATCCCCCCCCCCCACATGATTGCCACACCCTTCATGTGTGTATTAATCAAATAGAACAACAAGATGCTTACATTGTCACATCCCCCCCCCCACATGATTGCCACACCCTTCATGTGTGTATTAATCAAATAGAACAACAAGATGCTTACATTGTCTCATTCCCCCCCCCCCCCCCCCCCCGCATTATTGCCACACCCTTCATCTGTCCATTAATCAATCATATAGAATAACAAGATGTTTACATTGTCACATTCCCTCCCCCCACATGATTGCCACACCCTTCATGTGTGTATTAATCAAATAGAACAACAAGCTGCTTACATTGTCTCATTCCCCCCCCCCCCCCCCCCCCGCATTATTGCCACACCCTTCATCTGTCCATTAATCAATCATATAGAATAACAGGATGTTTACATTGTCACATTTCCCCCCCCCCCCCCGCATGATTGCCACACCCTTCATGTGTGTATTAATCAAATAGAACAACAAGATGCTTACATTGTCACATCCCCCCCCACATGATTGCCACACCCTTCATGTGTGTATTAATCAAATAGAACAACAAGATGCTTACATTGTCTCATTCCCCCCCCCCCCCCCCGCATTATTGCCACACCCTTCATCTGTCCATTAATCAATCATATAGAATAACAAGATGTTTACATTGTCACATTCCCCCCCCCCCACATGATTGCCACACCCTTCATGTGTGTATTAATCAAATAGAACAACAAGATGCTTACATTGTCACATCCCCCCCCCCCCCACATGATTGCCACACCCTTCATGTGTGTATTAATCAAATAGAACAACAAGATGCTTACATTGTCTCATTCCCCCCCCCCCCCCGCATTATTGCCACACCCTTCATCTGTCCATTAATCAATCATATAGAATAACAAGATGTTTACATTGTCACATTCCCCCCCCCCCCCCCGCATGATTGCCACACCCTTCATGTGTGTATTAATCAAATAGAACAACAAGATGTTTACATTGTCACATTCCCCCCCCCCCACATGATTGCCACACCCTTCATGTGTGTATTAATCAAATAGAACAACAAGATGCTTACATTGTCACATCCCCCCCCCCACATGATTGCCACACCCTTCATGTGTGTATTAATCAAATAGAACAACAAGATGCTTACATTGTCTCATTCCCCCCCCCCCCCCCCCGCATTATTGCCACACCCTTCATCTGTCCATTAATCAATCATATAGAATAACAAGATGTTTACATTGTCACATTCCCCCCCCCCCCCCCCCGCATGATTGCCACACCCTTCATGTGTGTATTAATCAAATAGAACAACAAGATGTTTACATTGTCACATTCCCCCCCCCCCCACATGATTGCCACACCCTTCATGTGTGTATTAATCAAATAGAACAACAAGATGCTTACATTGTCACATCCCCCCCCCACATGATTGCCACACCCTTCATGTGTGTATTAATCAAATAGAACAACAAGATGCTTACATTGTCTCATTCCCCCCCCCCCCCCCCGCATTATTGCCACACCCTTCATCTGTCCATTAATCAATCATATAGAATAACAAGATGTTTACATTGTCACATTCCCCCCCCCCCCCCCCGCATGATTGCCACGCCCTTCATTTGCCCATTAATCATATAGAACAACAAGATGTTTACATTGTCACACGCACGCACTCACGCACACACCACACACGAACGCACGCATTGTCCATTAATCATATAGAACAACAAGATGTTTACATTGTCGCATTCCCTCTCCCCCCCCCCCCCCCCCACCCACACACACCCCCCCCCCCCACATGATTGACACACCATTCATTTGTCCATTAGTCATATAGAACAACAGGATGCTGACATTGTCACATTCCCTCTCCCCCCCACCCACACCCCCCCCCCCACATGATTGACACACCCTTCATTTGTCCATTAGTCATATAGAACAACAGGATGCTGACATTGTCACATTCCCTCTCCCCCCCCACACCCCCCCCCACCCCCACATGATTGACACACCCTTCATTTGTCCATTAGTCATATAGAACAACAGGATGTTTACGTTGTCACATTCCCCCCCCCCCCCCCCCCGCATGATTGACACACCCTTCATTTGTCCATTAATCATATAGAGTAACAAGATGTTTACATTGTCACATCCCCCCCCCCACATGATAGACACACCCTTCATTTGTCACCAAATGCAATCCACTGAATGGAATAAAGTCATATTTTATATTTGTTAGCTCACCGGGCCTGAAAGGCCAAGTGAGCTTTTGCCATGGCAACCATCCGTCCGTCATCCGTCAACTTTTCTTTTAAACGACTTCTTCTTAAGAATCACTCGGCCAATTTCAATTATATTTGGCAGGAAGCCTCCTTGGGCATAGGGATCCAAGTTTGTTCAAACGAAATCGATCGGCTAATTTTAGGAAACGTCCTTAAAATTCTTCTCCGAAACTTCTTGAGGGATCGGTTCAAAACTCATGAAGTTTGTTCAAGTGAACTTGCTTGGCCAAATAGTTCGGTGGCCATCTTGGATGTGCTAGTTTTCCCGAAAAATACTTTTTCTCCAGAACTTGTGAAGGGATCGGGTCGAAATTTGGGAGATCTTATTAGGGAGTAAGGGCCATTAAAGTTTGTTCACGAGAAGGTGATACGTAAAAAAAACCATGGGCGGTCTGGACCAATCAAAGTGTTGCACATATGGCAGCCATTTTGAATTTTTCGTATTTGATGGATTTTGAAGCCGAAATTGGTTTTATATATGTTGTTGAATATGCTCATGAAATATGATCTAGGTGAATAACAACCAAGTTTGTTGAATGGAATTTGATTGACCAAATAGCTTGGTGACCGTCTTGGATGACCTAGTTTTCGTGAAAATTACTTCTCCAGAACTGCTGACCAGAACGAGCCGAAATTTGGCAGATATGTTTAGGGACTAAGGGCCATTAAAGTTTGTTCAAGGGAAGTTGATACATAAAATACATGGCCACCATCATCCAATCGAAATGTAGTGTTTGGTGGCCACATTTGTTATTTTTATTTGATGGATTTTGAAGCCAAAATTGGTTTTATATAGGTTTTTAGGTATTCTGATTTCAAATTTGCAGTTTTTTAAACTGTCGTATAAGTGGTTTGTCGGCCATATTGAATCTCTTTCCTACCAAAATCTCCCATACTAAAGCATTGGGAAATTTAAAATGCCCTCTTCTTAAGAACCACTGGACTGATTTCAAGCATATTGGACAGGAGATGTCCTTAAGGAATAGGGATACAAATTTCTTCAAGGGAAGATGATCGGCCATTTGGCCGGCAGCCATCTTGGATTTTGGCCGGCTTTTAGAAACGTCTTTAAAAATCTCTGAAATTGCTTGGGAGATCAATGCAGACCTCACGAAATATGATCTAGGGCAAGAGCTGAACCAAATTTATTCGAGGAAACCTAATTTGCCAAGTGGTTTGGCGGGCATCTTGGATGACCTAGTTGTCGTGAAAACGACTCCAGAACCACTGAACGGATCGGGCCAAAATTTGGCTGATATGATTTGGGCCGAAACATCATTAAAATTTGTCCATGAAAAGTTGATATGTCAAAAAAACATGTCCGCCATGAATCAATCAAAATATAACGTTTTTGGCGGACATCTTGTATTTTCTGCAAATTTCTAAGAAAAACAAAGACTTAATTATTAACCACTGGGCCAATTTTAATAAAAGTTGGCTAAGCTTTCTTCACAGAAATTTTATTGGTAAATTTTTACAGTGATCATCTCATTTTCTTCGGATTTTGAAGCCAAAATTGGTTTTATATGGGTTTTTAGGTATGCTGATGTCAAATTTGCAATTTTCGAAAACTGTCTGATAAGCAGTTTTGATCTTTTTTCTACCAAAAACTCCCATACTAGAGCAATGGGAAATTTAATATGTCTTCTTCTTGAGAACCACTAGGCCGATTTCAAGCATATTTGACAGGAGACATCCTTAGGGAATAGGGATACAAATTTCTTCAAAGGCCATTTGGCCTGCGGCCAATAATTCCAGGTGAGCGACACAGGCCCCTTGGGCCTCTTGTTATAGCAAGCTTGGCTTGGAAGACTTTATAGTAGTAGACCCTCCGAATGTCTGTGCGAAAATTTGATTGGTCAATTTCTTCATTGGCCGCCTTGCATTAGTTAAGATCCAGGAAATCGTATGAAAGACTACTACTTTACTCTTTGGCTGATTCCAACCAGATTAACCAGACTTGGTTGGAAGGGCGATGGCATAGAACTTCTATAAAGAAATTTGATTAGTCAATTCTTTTGGTATCCATCTTGGATTTCTGAAAATGTTAGAAAATTGTTTAAAAAGGAGACTATCCCTCATTAACCTCTAGGATTATCTTAACCATTTGAACCTGAAAGGCTGGAATTCAGACCTCGCTGAGAAAGTCCATATACCCGAAAAGCCAGAATTCTGGCTCTGCACATATCTGCACATAGGCTGATATCATAAAGAAAAATAAGCATACACACAAGGCTGCCCATTTCTAGCTATGCCTCGCCAATTTCTGGCTGTGTCACCTACATTTCTAGGTATGTCCCACCCATTTCTAGCTATTCCCCACTCATTTCTAGCTATTCCCCACCCATTTCTAGCTATGCCCCGTCCATTTCTAGCTATGCCCTGCTCATTTCCAGCTATGTCTCACCCATTTCTAGCTATGCCCTGCTCATTTCCAGCTATGTCTCACCCATTTCTAGCTATGCCCCGCACATTTCTAGCTGTGCCTCGCACATTTCTAGCTATACCCCACCCATTTCTAGCTATGCCCACCCATTTCTAGCTATGCCTCGCCCATTGGAAGCTGTGTCCCACCCATTTCTAGCTATGCCCCACCCATTTCCAGTTGTGTCCCGGCAATTTCTAGGTATGCCCCACCCATTTCTAGCTTTGTCTCGCTCATTTCTAGCTATGTCCTGCCCATTTCTGGCTATTCCCAGCCCATTCCTAGCTTTGTCCCACACATTTCTAGCTATGCCCACCCATTTCTAGCTATGCCTCGCCCATTGGAAGCTGTGTCCCACCCATTTCCAGTTGTGTCCCGGCAATTTCTAGGTATGCCCCACCCATTTCTAGCTTTGTCTCGCTCATTTCTAGCTATGTCCTGCCCATTTCTGGCTATTCCCAGCCCATTTCTAGCTTTGTCCCACACATTTCTAGCTATGGCCCGCTCATTTCACATCAAGAGTATACTTACCTCCCTAATACTTTTGATATTGCTAAATATTGGCTTTCACTCAATAAACACTCAGATTAAAACAGTTAGGTGCCCCTACTGGGCAGGGAGTCAGAGCGTAGTCTGGCGGATGCCAGCCCCACCACCGCGCATGCGCAGACTAGCACTTCCTCTTTGCTAATTTATTGGCTGAGAGACAACACATGCTTTCATGATAAGATCTTTCTATACGCTTTTCAAAGCTTTTTAAGACTTTTAAATAGACGTTTTTACCTGACAAAGATGGCTGAGAGAGTGACTTCGCCACAGGAGGGCCTTGGACCTTTAAATCAGGTGACTTCTAGTAAAATTAGCGAGTTTTGTCCCGTTGTAATGTGTTTCCGGGACTCGCGCTAAACGTGATAAGCGCCTTAATTAGTTGATTTTTTTCAACTAGGTGCTATATAAGACTAATCTCTCTTTGTGTTTATGTCCACAGGTCTGTGTGAAGGAGAAATAAGGACATGACATCATCAGAGGGTTTGTGTCTCTCCACCATGGTTCCATTTCCTACTAATACTGTTAGGTTATCTAACCAAAAATTCTATGCCCAGTGAGTTGAAGGCCTATTATAAAGGTCTTCTCACTTTGCCCTCTTGATCCAATTCCTTCCCCGTGAGGTGGAGAGAGTTAAGAGGCGTTCAGTGGTGGAGTGCTCCAGTTCATCAGGTTGGATGGTTTGTCTAGACAAGGTGTCAGGTATTAATTATTGATATGAGAAAGGGAGATAATTAACACTATTTGCCATTGTTATCAGTATTTATCTGATGCTTGTGTAGTCGAAATGTCCATTCTGCACATGTTCTGGTTAGAGATACAATTCGTCCTTGCACTGGGATGTTTGTTGTGGATCGATTTTTTCCTGTCATAGGATTAATGACGTCATAATCAGTCTTGCTCTTTATTTACAATTAAAGTTGTCCGAGGCTGGTTTCTGATAAAAATTATGATCTTTATGATCATTTTTTCTTCTCTTGAGTTGGTGAGTTTTCTAAGCTTAACTAGTTTGCTCATACTCCTCGTCCTTTGGCCTTTTTCAGAGACCTGGTTGTGCGTCCTGTGGACGATTTTTGAGGGACAAGTTTGGCCCTCATCTATGTTTTCAGTGTAGCCCCTGTGGTCCCTTGCTTAATTGCGAGATATGTAAGCACTGGGGGGGCGAGCTAATGTCCGAATTCTTGTGCTTGCAGGCGAAGGACAAGTTGGAGGAGGAGAAAAAGAAGCTGAAAAAAGAGGTCGTAAGTAAGAAGGGTAAGAGGAAGGCCTCGTCCGCGGTGGACATGGAGGCCTTCCGGACCGAGATGTTGGGAGAGATGAGGAGGACAATCAAGGATTTGGTTCCAGAGTTGCTTCGTGGCATGCTTCCTGGACCAAATCCTTTATTGACCTCATCATCTGCTTCGGAGCAGGTAATCCCCACCTCTGAATCAACGTTCCTTAGTACGC
Organism: Chaetoderma sp. LZ-2023a; assembly: GCA_034401795.1. NCBI lineage: Eukaryota > Metazoa > Mollusca > Caudofoveata > Chaetodermatida > Chaetodermatidae > Chaetoderma > Chaetoderma sp. LZ-2023a. The sequence continues at coordinate 119,979,151 of CM067367.1, forward strand.
TTCCGTTGTTTGAAGATTCAGAGGTGGCCCCATTAGAGGGGGTGTTCCACGGCCCTGGCAGCAGGCTTATTGCCGCGCCCGATAGGGACCGTGGACGGTCGTCTCTGGAACCCGCGGGCTGCTCATCAGTCCAGGGGTATCCGCACACCGCGGCTGCCAGTACCTCGTATGGCACCTTCCCTGGCCAGTCCGGGTTAGCTCTCTTTGCTGACCCGGAGTCTAATCTTTCTGGCCAGGAGGATGATGATTACCTGTTGGGGTCGCCGTCTGAAGACGTGGCCATGGAATATGACGTTTGTGCACCCCTCGCGGGGAATACAGGCGCCTTTTTCCACGGTTCTACTCTCCCAGGGGTAGAATCCACGGTTCAGACTGTGGCCCTGGGCGCTGAAGGCCAGCGGTACCGCATACCTCGGCTTGCCGAGAGTGTAGCTGGTGCTGGCCGGGGCCGTGGTGGGGCGGTATATGCCCCGCGCTCTACCACGGCGCCTGCTCCTGGTCAAGCCAGTGAGATTAGCATGCCGGTATTATCAGGCCCGCATGCTTTCCCTGGCTTGCCAGGGATATCAGCGTATCCGCCGTCAAGCTCTGTTGCTTGTGCTCAGGAGGAAGACGAAGGCCCCCGTCTTGTAGAGCGCTCGCAACTAGCCACGGAGGAGGATTGGTCTGACGCTTGCCAGTGGTTGGTGAGTGTTAGACCAGATCTGCCCGTGGAGCAGTCGGCTAGCCAGCGTGAACACAGGCCGTGGTTAGCTGGTAAGCCTACTGCTAACGCTATGCCTTCTCTGCCGCTGGCAGAGCATGTCGTTGACATGTTCGAGGCGGCGGAGACGTCCATTAAGTCGAGTGGACGTCTCGCTAAGGCCCCGCGCGAGGTGGCCAGGCGTTGCCGCATCGTGCCCCTGGACTACCAGCGGTACGGTGTGGTACCAAAGCCGAGCGTGGATGACCGCGCGGCTTTGGGTGAGGATGCGCGGCCAGGCTCCCGTTCTGACACGGGAGTCTTGTGCTCGAACGCGTTGCGTTCGGCAAATGCCGCGTTGCGTGATGCGGAGGAGAGTGGGAGGGCTTCGATTGCCGCTCTGTCCCACGTCTCCCAGCTGTTACAAGGGGTAGTAACAGCATCCGCATCGCGCCAGCCAAGTCCGGTCACAGTCCAGCGAGCCATCCAGGATGGTATCAACCTGGCTCTGGACTGTATGACGCGGGCGGTGACCAGGAGTGTCCGGGCAAGGCGCACTTTTGCCTTGGATAATCTGTGCCCGTCCCAGGACCTGTACAATAGGCTACTACGTACGCCTATGACAGGTCCTGGTCTCTTTGGAGGTGAGGGATGTAGACACCTCCAGGAGACGGTTACTCTGGTCAATAACCAGAGGGCGCTGCACGAACAGTTTGAGGTGCTTCGTCGTGCCAACGTTCGCGCCGCACCCCCTGCGTATCGTCCCCTGCAGGCTCGAGGTGGTAGTGGCCAGGTCAGAGGCCAACCACCATCGCAGCGCCGGCCTCGGCCGCGTGCGATTCGGCCAGCAGCGAGGGGGGCGCAGGCTCCTCAGGCGCAGTCAGCCAGGCAGCCGCCCGCGCACCGTGGTGCGCGCGGTGCTGGTCGTGGCGCGCGAGGATCTGGGCGGGGTAATCGTTCCTGATGGGACGGTTACCGCGGTGAGAACCGCGCCGGTGTTTCTGGCAAAGGAGACAGTGCTGCTCTTGCACTCCTTATGTCCACCTCTATCCCTAGGTGGACCGATGGGAGGCCGATTAGCCGACCACATGCAAGAGTGGGAACGGTTAACTCAGGACCGTTTAGTCTTGCGATGGCTTTCAGTCGGGTATCATCCCGATTGGATGACAGGCCCGCCATCGCGACTGTCTCTAGTGCCGATCTGGACTCCAAATCCGAGAGATCCAGATCAAAGGTTGTGTATCGAGGAGGAAATAAATTCCCTCATACAAAAAGGAGCTATTCAGCCGGCACAGAGGTGTCCGGGCTTCTATTCAACCCTGTTCTTAGTAACAAAGAACACCGGAGGGTGGAGACCAATTCTTAACCTCAAGCCATTGAACAAGTTCATAGAGACGCCCAGTTTCAAGATGGAGACTGTGCGCTCGGTGTTGGCGGGGTTAGAGAGGGGAATGTGGACAGCGTCGATAGATTTGAAGGACGCTTATTTCCACATCCCCATACACAGGAGTTTCCGTCGCTTCCTGAGATTTGCATTCCAGGGCAGACAGTGGGAATTCAGGGTGCTACCCTTCGGAATTTCCACGGCTCCTCGGGTTTTCACCCGTGTGGTTCTTGCGATCACCGCATACCTCCGCAGGAGAAGCATAGCAGTCCACACGTACATAGACGACTGGCTGTTGAAAGCGCACACCCGGGAAAGTTTGTCGGCCAGTCTGGAGATTGTTTTGAAAACTCTCACAGACTTAGGCTGGATGATCAATTTCCCAAAATCAGAGCTGACTCCATCCCAGAAGTTTGTTTACCTGGGGATGTTCTTCGATCTAGAGACAGGATATGTTTATCCTACTCAGGAGAGAGTTCAGAAACTCATCTCATTAATTCAGTCAGTGTGCGACAGTCGTCATGTCCTGGCACGGGTTTACTTGAGAATGCTGGGGTTGATGGTTTCATTGGAACCAGTCATTCCTCAGGCCGCCTTACGCAGGCGGCCGATCCAGTTATTTCTCATGACACAATGGACCCAGAGTACAGGTTCGCTGGACTCGAATGTGTCAGTGTTGGCGCCTCTGATTCATCACCTGCAATGGTGGTTGGACACAGAGAATCTCTTGGTGGGGGTTATGCTAACCCCTCCCCACCCTCAGGTGACTGTGTATACAGATGCATCGATGGAGGGCTGGGGAGCTTGCCTGGAAGAGTCCACGATATCAGGGCTTTGGAATCTGGAACAGTCAAAGGAACATATAAATCTACTGGAGCTAAGAGCAGTAGTCCTGGGCCTGGAACATTTCTTACAGAAAGTTCAGGGCAAGATTGTTCTTATTCGTTCAGACAACTCAACAGTTGTGACTTACATAAACCGCCAGGGCGGAACGAAGTCGCCCAGTCTCTGTATGATGACATGGAGACTGCTTTGTTGGTGTCTGGATCACCAGATTACCTTGAAAGCAGTTCATATTCCGGGAAGGTTAAACCTGCTAGCAGACTCATTGAGCCGAAGGATGAGTGTTTTACCCACGGAATGGCAACTAAATCAATGTGTGGCGGATCGTCTGTTCGACCATTGGGGGAAACCCAACATCGATTTGTTCGCAACGAAGAAGAATGCGAAGATGACGACGTACGTCTCTCCGATTCCGGATCCAAGCGCTTTCGCAACAGATGCGTTAGCTATCAGCTGGGGGAGAATGTATGCATACGCATTCCCTCCAGCAATCCTGATTCCAAAAATTCTTCAGAAAATCAGACTAGAGGAATGCCAAGTGCTTCTGATCGCCCCGGATTGGCCAAGCCGATCATGGTATACGGATCTGCTGGACCTTCTGGTCTGCAATCCGGTTCCTCTGCCTCTGATGGACGATATTATCTTCCAGGGCAAGGCCCTTCACAACAATCCGTCAATGTTCAGATTGACTGCGTGGATGTTGTCAAGGAATCTAGAATTAAGGAGGGCTTTTCTGAGCAAGCAGCCATGTTTATGGCCAAAGCCAGGAGGGGGTCAACCTCCAGAGCATATAATTATAAAATCAACAGATTTGCAGAATGGTGCTCAAAAAGATGTATTGATCCAATGGATTCATCTATTCAAGTAGTAGCTGATTTCCTCTGTCACCTCTATGATGCCTATAGCCTCAAGCCTAACTCTATTGCTGGTTATAAGTCAGCATTAATGTCTGTTATTCCTTGCTTGGCTAAGAGGGGAAGTGATGAAGTAAATACATTAAATGTATTAATTAAAGGCATGGGCAATCTAAGACCAAGGAATCCACCTGTGATTCCGTCTTGGAGTTTATCGCTAGTGCTTCAAGTACTAGGTGATAAGCCTTTTGAACCACTTAGTTCCATTTCTATGAAACTATTAACACTGAAGACTGTGTTTTTAATTGCTGCGGCCTCGGCTAGGCGTAGGAGTGAAATTCATGCCTTATCAGCCGAGGATGACCGTTTTGTGGTTTCAGGGGAAGGCCTTAAGCTGCTACCTAGGATTAATTTCTTGGCTAAAAATCAGTCGTTGAAATATCCAGGTCAACCTATTATTTTGCCTGCTTTAACTAGATATGATCCTAATTCTAAAGCATGGTGTCCTGTCCGGGCGCTTTGCCGGTACAAGCAACGTACGGCGGAGTGGCGCACCGATCAGTCAGCGTTATGGTTGTCATATATTGAACCCCATGGCAGGGCTTCTAAGGACACCATTTCCATGTGGATTGTAGAATGCATTCAGTTTTGCCATAAATCCGCCACCGGGAAGCAGGTTGACGTGGCCAAGGCTCACAGTGTCCGCGGCGTAGTGACATCCACTGCCCTATTTAATGGGGTCCCTGTGGATGATATTATGTCGGTGGCTCAGTGGCACTGTGAGTCAAGTTTTACAGACCATTATCTCCGTGACACCTCTAATCCTCTCGCCTTGTCGATTTTGAAAAAATAGCTAGGCATATATATTTTTGATGGGGTTTCCTCATTGCTTATATATTTCACAATTAATTTATGGAAACAACCACTAATTTGGGACTGCATCGATCTTCACCAATGGGAAGAGGATGTCAGCAGCCATTTCAACAAGGTCAGTCTTGTGTATGTGTTGTCCATTGTTGATTGTCTTGTCACGTTACCCGTTATTTATATGATGATGGTTTTGTGTATTTATGTGGTTCATTGTTGAGAGTATACGAAAATGGAGTTTTTTCGTCTCTGTCCTGTAGTACATGGCACTTGTACGTAGAGAGCGTATAGGACATTGAGGTCATTCGACTCTTCCTCCCAGGAAGGAGGGGGGGGAGCGCATATGACATTCGGTCATCTCTCATACATCGGGGGTGTTATCCGATGGTTAGTCAAATCCTGACTGTTTTTCATACAGTTTCAGAAGTTTAAGTGCCTTAAACGCAGAAAAGCGTATAGGGATGAGCTGGTCTTTTGACCTCGCCTCCCTCCCGCCGAATTCACTGTCGAATTCTGGCAATATCAAAAGTATTAGGGAGGTAAGTATACTCTTGATGTGAAATAAACGAAATCAAGGATTTCTTTTTTCACGAGAGAGTTGATACTTACCTCCCTAGATACGGACCCGGCCTCTCCACCCCACAGAGGCTCGGTCTTCAGGCTCTTTATAGTTGCATGTGTATCAGCCAATAAATTAGTCAGAGGAAGTGCTAGTCTGCGCATGCGCGGTGGTGGGGCTGGCATCCGCCAGACTACGCTCTGACTCCCTGCCCAGTAGGGGCACCTAACTGTTTTAATCTGAGTGTTTATTGAGTGAAAGCCAATATTTAGCAATATCAAAAGTATTAGGGAGGTAAGTATCAACTCTCTCGTGAAAAAAGAAATCCTTGATTTCGTTTATTTCTAGCTATACCCGTCCATTTCTAGTTATGCCCCACCAATTTCTGGCTATGCCACGCACATTTCTAGTTATGACCCGCACATTTCTAGCTATGCCCCACCCAATTCTAGCTATGCCCACCCATTTCTAGCTATGCCCCGGCCATTGGGAGCTGTGTCCCACCGATTTCCAGCTATGCCCCACCCACTTCCAGTTGTGTCCCGCCAATTTCTAGGTATGCCCCACCCATTTCTAACTATGTCTCACTCATTTCTAGCTATGTCCTGCCCATTTCTGGCTATTCTCAGCCCATTTCTAGCTTTGTCCCACACATTTCTAGCTATGGCCCGCTCTTTTCTAGCTATACCCACCCATTTCTAGTTATGCCCCGCCCATTTCTAGCTGTGCCCCATCGATTTCTAGCTATGCCTCGCCCATTTCTAGCTATGGCCCGCCCATTTCTAGCTATGCATCACCCATTTCTAGCTATGTCCTGTCCATTTCTAGCTGTGCCCCATCGATTTCTAGCTAGTTCCCATCGACTTCTAGCTATGCCACATCAATTTCTAGCTATGTCTCGTCCATTTCTAGCTATGCCCCATCCATTTCTAGCTATGTCCCGTCCTTTTCTAGCCATGCCCCACCCATTTCTATCTATGCCCCACCCATTTCTAGCTATGCCTTGCCCATTTCTAGCTATGACTCGTCCATTTCTAGCTATGTCCCGTCCCTTTCTAACTATGCCCCGCCCATTTCTCGCTATGCCCCGCCCATTTCCAGCTGTGTCCCACCCAATTCTAGCTATGCCCACCCATTTCTAGCTATGCCCCGGCCATTGGGAGCTGTGTCCCACCGATTTCCAGCTATGCCCCACCCACTTCCAGTTGTGTCCCGCCAATTTCTAGGTATGCCCCACCCATTTCTAACTATGTCTCGCTCATTTCTAGCTATGTCCTGCCCATTTCTGGCTATTCTCAGCCCATTTCTAGCTTTGTCCCACACATTTCTAGCTATGGCCCGCTCTTTTCTAGCTATACCCACCCATTTCTAGTTATGCCCCGCCCATTTCTAGCTGTGCCCCATCGATTTCTAGCTATGCCCCGCCCATTTCTAGCTATGGCCCGCCCATTTCTAGCTATGCATCACCCATTTCTAGCTATGTCCTGTCCATTTCTAGCTGTGCCCCATCGATTTCTAGCTAGTTCCCATCGACTTCTAGCTATGCCCCATCAATTTCTAGCTATGTCTCGTCGATTTCTAGCTATGCCCCATCCATTTCTAGCTATGTCCCGTCCTTTTCTAGCCATGCCCCACCCATTTCTATCTATGCCCCACCCATTTCTAGCTATGCCTTGCCCATTTCTAGCTATAACTCGTCCATTTCTAGCTATGTCCCGTCCCTTTCTAACTATGCCCCGCCCATTTCTCGCTATGCCCCGCCCATTTCCAGCTGTGTCCCGCCCATTTCTAGCTATGCCCTGCCCATTTCTAGCTATGCCTCGCCCATTTCTAGCCACGCCCTACCCATTTCTAGCCATGCCCCGCCAATTTCTAGCTATGCCCCGCCCATTTCTAGCTATGCCCCACCCATTTCTAGCTATGCGTCGCCTAGGCTTGCACAATTATTCAATTTAATTGATAATCGCAATTATTAAAAAATAAATAATCGTGGACAATGCTAAATTCAAATAATTTAATAATTGACAAATATTGAAATTAAAATTGCAAATGTATTTATGTTGTACTTTTTGTTTGAAAAGCGCCATACCGAGTGTATCGCGGACCAGTGTGTGCTCGATGTTCAATTTCTTTCCTGTATGAAATTGAGATTTTTAAATATTTTGTAAATAATTTGACTAAGATTTGTTACTTTCATATACATGTAGCAATAACAAATTCATTTCAATAAAATAATCTTTTGATTATCTTGAGACTAATTTTACTGAAAGCTGTTGCTGTCAGATGACAGCAACGTCTTTAAAAAATCACTTTCAAAACGTCTAATGGCTTTCCTGCCCAACAGCGTTTCTCAATATCTCTAATAAATTTTAATCTGCCTGTTTTAGCAAAGATTTTAAGGGTTGAACTTGAGTCAGTCATCATTGCATTGTCCTTTACCAGGACACTTATGTGTTAGCTGGAGTATAATTGTTGTGCAGTAATGCATTAAGATGAGGCTAGACTTGCCATTCATTAGCTTATAAAGCAAAGAACTGTTGTTGTTGTTGTTGACACACACCTTCAAGCCTGTCTGAATTGATTTTGCTTGCTATTCAAGTCTTATGTTGTTTTAATACATTTAATTTGAAATGCTAATATTTAGTCTCTTGAGTTTATTTTGCAAAAACATCAATGCTTATATATATACACCTGTGCAAAAGTTAAGCACCAGCAAAAACAATAGAACGTAGAAACATGATGGTACAACTGCGCTGCCATACTTTTTGTCCCCGCGTTAGCTGACATAATTCCAAGTACGAAATGCACATGCATGCATGACTTTACGCCGCTTGATGTCCGTGCGTGGCGGGAAACAGCACACGTGTTCAGTTATGTAAAAGTCCAGTTTGAGGTGTAGAACATTACATACAGATTTAGGCGACAAGATTAGGAATTTTGTGTTCATGACCGTGGTTTATTTGTACAGAGAGAATTAGCTCTTGATTGTGAACCGCTATGGCAAGACGAAGGTTAAGTGATCGTGTGAAATGGCAAATCATAGGCATGCATACCACTGGTATGTCATGCAGAGAGATTGGCAGACAGCTGAACATTAACCATACTGTAATCAGTCGTTTGATTGCAAAACATGGGCAAACTAACGAGGTGAAGGACAGGCCTAGATCTGGAAGACCGAAGAAGACTACTGCCGTGATGATCGAGCCCTAGTACGCCTTGTTAGGAGATCTCCATTCACCAACAGCAGAGTGCTCAGCCAGCAATGGGAAACGCGCAATAGAGTGTCAATGTCTACCGTCAAAAGGAGACTGTATGCTGCTGGCATGAAAGCTAGGAGACCTGTCAGACGTCCTCTCCTCACTGCACACCACAAAGAGGAGCGTCTGAGGTGGTGCAACGAAAGAAGACACTGGAACATGAGATCCTGGAGATGGGTACACTGGTCCGATGAAAGTCGGTTCCTGCTTCATGCCACAGATGGTCGAACTCGTGTATGGAGGTCCAGACGCACGGCGTACGACCAACGTAACATCATGGAAGAAGTTCCATTTGGTGGAGGTTCCGTTATGATATGGGGGTGCATCTCATTTGATTGTAAGCTGGATCTGTTGACTGTACCTGGAACACTAAATGGACAAAGATATCAAGATTCCATACTGGATAGAGTTGTGGTCCCTCATTTTGTAAATCATGCACCTGGAACCCACCCTATATTCATGGATGACAACGCCCGACCACATCGTGCTAGAGCTGTGCATGAATACCTCCGCCAGAATGCCATCGAAACCCTACCATGGCCAGCAAGGAGCCCTGACATGAACCCTATTGAGCATATCTGGGACATTCTGGGAAACATGGTGAGAAGGAGGGATCCTCCTGTGCAGAACCTACAGGAATTAACAGACGCACTCCATCTTGAATGGCAACGAATACCACAATGGCGTATCAGTCGGTTGGTGACCAGCATGAGACGTCGTGTCCAGGCTGTCATCCAGGCACAAGGTGGATATACCCGGTATTAATAATGACAGTCTCAAACTCGTGCACAGATGTTAAACTTCGTTTTCAGACACCATTAATGACAATCTAGCCACGTGTGTCAACTGTAGGGCAATAGTTGTCAGTTGTGTCAACGTAACCATATTCAGGCCTCGTTTTCAAGTTCAAACAAAAACATACAGTGTTTCCCCACCATCATAATCAGCATTCCTCTAGTTGCATTATTACCTCTTGCACTAAGATGGATGGGTACATAAATGTTTATGCTATTGCTTTCTTCATAGCACATGAATATACCCTCGCATGTGCGTAAAAATAGGGTGGTGCTTAACTTTTGCACAGGTGTATATATATATATCATCAGTGCTACAGTTCAGCTATTCAAAAATATTCACCATGTTGCAAATTCAGCTCATTTTACACAAAGTTGATTAATATTTTGCTAGTCAACTTTGGCAGCTTATAATGGTAACAGGATGAAATGGCTCATAATTGAACAAAAGCAGGTACTGCTTTTGTTCAATTTGAGTTTGATCTTAATCACATTCTTCCAGTATTCTGTAAAAGATGTTTTCAAATAAGACGATTGTGAAACAATTTGACTTAAATTTGTTCCATGCTTATGTAGCAATTATTTTCAGTCAAAATGTTTTCAATATAATCAGTTGGAAAATTATAGCTGCATTATAGTCATCTACATGTGTGTGTGCGTGCGTGCGTGCATGCGTGCGTGTGTGTGTATAATATAGTGTGAATTAGATTAACTTTTATTCTTCTAACTTTCAAAAGTTGTATTGCTAAGATAGAAACAACATAAAGTAACACTGGTTCTCAAATGTATGCCAGTGTTCTTTTTAACTGCCTCTAAAACACGGGTGGGTATGGGTTATGTATCAATTAATTGAATAATCGCAATATTTTTTTTTAAATAATCGCAATTATGAAAATTGCATAATCGTATAAGTTTAGCTTTGCCCATTTCTAGCTATGCCCCACCCATTTCTAGCTATGTCCCGCCTATTTCTATATATGACGTGGGCATTTCTAACTATGCCCCACCCATTTCTAGCTATGCCCGCCAATTTATAACAATGTCCTGCCCATTTCTAGCTATGCCCCACCTATTTCTATCTATGCACCCCCCATTTCTATCTATGCCCCCCCCCCCATTTCTAGCTATGCCCTGCCCATTTCTAGCTATGCCACACCCGATTCTAGCTATGCCCCGCCCATTTCTAGCTATTCCCCGTCCATTTCTAGCTATGTCTGCACATTTCTAGCTATGTCCCGCACATTTCTAGCTATACCCCACACATTTCTAGCTATGTTCTTCCCATTTCTACCTATGCTCTGCCCATTTCTAGCTATACTCCACACATTTTTGCGAGTGTTGAAATCGATTTGAAATGTTGAAACCTTAATTGGCAGAATCTAAATTTCATGATAATTATACAGGTAAGCTGTTGAATATCTTGAAACTAATTTGACTGCGCACTGTTGCTGGTAATGGCAGCAACAGCTCCCAGTCAAGTATTTTCAAAATATTCAACAGTGTTTTATTAAATTATAAATTCATCAAAGGCCTACAATTCATACACTCTTGACAGATTTGTCGATTTTCATGACTGATTTATACATCATTATGATTGTGACCGGCTAATGTAATTGATTACAAATGACATCATATAGTTGGAGTGGCAGACTGGATCCCTCTATTGAATGCCTCTTGTTTTATTGCAGCTTCCCCCTCCGCCACAACAGAACCCACAACGTGCTCCACCGCAGCAAGCATCTCCACATCACCAGTCCACCGCTTCCAGAGTGTCAGTTCCATACCCATCTGGGCATCCTTACCCACCACCTGCTCCTGGTGGCTCACCTCAGCCACCACCTCCATATTCAGCAATGCCACAGCCTGGGCCTGTAGGCTTCGGGGCAATGGCAGGTAAGAATGTTTAAACGTTTAATTTTAATTTATTAACATATTTTAAATGTTTTTATTCTGAAATTCAACAAACACGGTTTAGTTTTTAAAAGTAAATATTAGTGAGAGCTGGTGAAATCAATTTGATATCAGCACTAACTACATGTGTGGAGCTATTGTTTTGTGTTAGTGGTTCCATTTGCAGACCAAGAAGACTGTTTTGGAAAATTTAGCACTGAATTGACTTTCTCAGTTATCGAGCCAGTCATTCGAGTGATAAATTTTCAATAATAGTCTTCTTTTTGCCTGCAAATGAATATTTCTTAAGGTAACTACAAAAGCCATTTTTTACTGGTTTGGCCACCCAGTATTTAGGCCCACTTTATACTGTTCGACATATGGTAGATTAGTTTATGTTATTAACTGTGACTGATATAAGAATGAGAAGGATATGCTGTTTATCTCTCTCTCTCTCTCTCTCTCTCTCTCTCTCTCTCTCTCTCTCTCTCTCTCTCTCTCTCTCTCTCTCTCTCTCTCTCTCTCTCTCTCTCTCTCTCTCTTGTGCAACTGTTTCTCAGAAACTACTGTTGTTATTACACCACAAAAACATCCATTACCGTTCAATCACTACTTGCTAAACCAATTATCTGCATTTTGCTATCAGAATAAGATTTTTATGCCTGCATACACATCTCCCCATGCCTAATCCTATTCCTATGGACCCTCAACCAGGCTACTGGTTGAGTCCCATCTCCAGCCTACCATCAGGTATAGACTGGCACCAGTCTATACTTCCCTCATAGTGACGCTTGTCGCTAAGCGCGCTCGCGCATGCGCATTAGAGCCCGAATAGGAAACAGATTCACTTTTCAATTATTCTGCAGGCAGAATAGTTGTCCAAAAATATTTATATAAGTTTTTGTGTTTTTGCGCTGTGTCAGTGATACCTTTTGACTTTATATCTCGGAAGAATATGCCCAATATGAAGTCAATCCTCCCTAAGTTACGTCTAGGAAGTATAATTGTGTTTATATGGTATCTTATAGACGAATTTTATATATTACCGGTTTTCGCGAAGATCGTTTTGCTTCGTGGTATCTTGATTATTATGCCTATCCTTACTTCATCATCATCATTAATAATGTCCAGTCCAATTCTATGTGTGGAATTTGTAAAGGGTGGCCGGTTTCGGTAGCGAAAGCATTTTTATTTTATTTTTAAAGATTTGTCTGTCACAATCGCTGCCCTCTGGTCGTCCTTCCCCTTCCTCCGTTGCTAGCAAGGCAAAGGCTGTTTCCTTTGCTCAATCTTCTGTTAGTTTATCGGTAGCAACAGAGGGGGGAAACTCGTCGGGGAAATTCTGACGCCGTGATGGCGCTTTTTGCGAGGTTCGAATCTTTTGCCTCGGTGCTGACTAAATCTCTCGATCAGCAAATATCTTCTGCTATTAAGGAGGCCAAAAAAGCAAGAAAGTTCTTCAAGTTCGGAGGATAGCCCGAAGGCTAGCGGGCGTTCCCGCAAATGGGGAAAGTCGGCCCCTCTAACCTCGAGGCAGGTTAGTGTCACCAAAGCAGAAGTCAAGAGCATCCAAGCTCTTGAAGGTGTGCTCGAGCAGTGCACCAGATAAAATCCACATAAGACTTGAGGGTGACGGGCATAACCCTCAAGCAGTGGTGGCGTCAGCTGAAACCGGCATCCATAAGGCCAGTCCTTATGAGAATGCCAGTTTTACGGTGGTTCCGGTCGTTAAGTTCCGTTGTTTACTTCCGTTTTCCGCATCTCAGTCTTTTTCCGTCCGAACTTCCGGTCTAGCAAGACATCCAGGTCTTCAAGATCCGGTTCCTTCTTCGGTGGTTTCCGTTTCCGGTAGGACTTCCGGTTTAGTGGGTAATCCAGGTCGGTAAGATCCGGTTACCACTTCCGTTTCGGCCACTTCCGGTCTGTCTTCCGTTTATGTAGGACATCCGGGTCCTAGAGATCTGGTACCTACTTCCGTTTCCGGTTCTATTAGCGCTTCCGGCCATTCTGGATATCTGGAGTCTGAGGACTCCTTTTATTTTCTAATTCCGGCAGAGGCGTTTCCGTTTCCAGTTTGGACGCTAGTCAGTACACTTCCGCTTCCGGTCTTAGGGGTGTACTTCCGGGTTGTCCAGACCTGGATAGACTTCCGATTTCCATTTCCGGTTTCAGGAGAGCTTCCGGAAGAATGCATATCTGGGTCTGTTGGACCCGGCATTGCATTGTTCATCAATTTCCGGTTCCGTTTTTTCAGTTTCCTCTTCCGGTTATTCTGTACATCAGGGTGGTAGGATCTTGATCAGTTTCCGGTAGTCTACTTCCGGTTTTATCCATTTCCTTTTCCTTTTTTCCACATCCGGATTTCATACAGCCGGGGATAGGGTCATTTCCGGTTTTACCCGGCATTTCATTGTTCATCCATTTCCTGTTTTTCAGCTTCCTCTTCCGGTAATTCTGTACATCCGGGTTGTAGGATTTTGATCAGTGTCCGATAGTATACTTCCGGTTTATGCATTTCCGTTTCCCTTTTTCCACATCCGCTTTCCTAGAATCTAGTCATCTTCTTGCCTAAGAATTAGTCTTATTTCCTTATTTGTTTAATATTGGGAATGTTTAATGGCTGAAAATATTCATACCAAGTCATTGCCAGTCTTGTAGTCTCTCTTGGAATTGTAGTCTATTCAGACATTTATTCGTTTATCAGTGACAATTTTCAACGTAATTAAAGACTCCTGACTGGTTACCGTATGGGATTTTGTTGCAGATTATTTTATATGCGCATTTCATCAGCCGATAAGTCAGTGTGTATTCTATGCATTATTTCGAGATACGATTTTTGCTTTCATCCAACTTTAGATGGCCAATTGTCTTCGGGCCATTCAGCCTTTTTTCTCGCTCCTTTTACCTCTTATGTCGGCAGGTTGACATATTTATTTAACCAAAGGGAGTTTATTTGTGGATGGGATAACCCTGATTTTTAAGTAAATCGTAGTATAATTTTGTCAGTCGCTGAAAAGAATTAGATTCAGTAAAGGTTTCATAGGATCATTATGAGTACAGGATTAATGTCTACAAGTACATTATTCGCTTAGAAAAGATAATCAATCGGATAAGGGGGCAGGAAGGAGGAATATGAGTCGGATTCTTCTTCTGCGTTGACATAGTTTCGGTGAGTTCGTTTTGTTTTCATTCTTTCCAGATTTTGTTTGTTTTTCCTTTTATAGCGTAATTTTCACTCTATTTTGACTGGGTTGCTGCGGGCCTTCGGACGGTGGTTCGGGGGGCCGGGCTCGGGATTTGCTGGGTATTTTGGGGGCAGTTTGGCTGAGGGTTGTTGGTGATGCCACCGGCAATTTTCGGTCGGATTATTCCCTGACTATTCGGTGAGTCTTGGGTTTTTGCTCGTTGAGGTTGTTGTCTGGGGGCTGGTGGCGGGCCGGTTGGAGTGGGGTTGAGGTTGCGCTGGAGGGGGGAGAGCGGCCGAGAATCTTTGGATTTAAGCATCCACCAACTATTTTCGGTCAAAATGTTTTCTAAATCTTTGCAAGTCTAGAGATATTACAGTTGTAATATGTCGTCTGCAAAATTGAGTATCCAATCAGTTAATATCTAGTATCAGTGTTCAATCTTTCCTTTTATTGGGATTTCTAACACAATGTCATTTGTTATTACAAAGATGAAATTATTGATGCTAAGACTATGAATATAAGAATCAATAAATTTATTAAAATCTTTTAAGTTTTCTGCCTCGTGGCATAAATATCGAATTGTTTAGGATATCTAATTTATCAGCAAGCCCGAGCGGCTAGGCAACCGTTGATGTATTCAATACAATTTTTATTAAATCTCCATTATTATACGATTTTTAAATTAGATAGTCTAATGTTGGCCATAGTTCTCTTATCAGGACCTTGTCATGTATTCTATTCATAGAATTCTGATGACGGTCATCACTAGTAACTTTCCCATAGTTCATGTAGATCTCGGGCACATGATTTGGCTATATCTTGACTCTAAGCACTCCCATAGACTTACTATGGGGTTTTGGTTTGCCACAATCTCTGGTTAAATCTCTGTAAATAAAATTATCTATAATTTTTGCAGTCTTTAGCATTATTAATAAGTTAGGCTATACTGATATGACCCTTTTTGGTCTCCATTCAGAGTAAGCGGTATTATTAAAATATCCATAATAAACGTGAGTTACCTATTTAGTGAGGTCTAAGCATTATGATAGAGCCCAGGAGTTTTGGTTGGAGCATCATGGCATATGTAATCTATGTGTTTTCTATGAGCAGTCCTCTTTAGCATATAGTAAGTTTGACACTTCATTAAGGGTGGCCCTTATTAAAAGGGGCTAGATATTCTTGGATCTAGAATCCTACTATGTAGTCTCTTCTTCCAAAATGGTCTTCTGTTCATTATTATTAGAAGCTATTAGCTTTAGAGGGGTTGTTGTTTGTCTATGATTGTCAAGGAGTCTATAGAAGAGGCTATTCATTGGAAAGTAGATCCAGGCTTCTGTGCATTGGTTGGATTGTCTGTTAGGCTTCTAAATCTCGATTCGTTCAGTCATTGCCATGGGGTTTTTCTTTCATTTTTAGAAGGAGGAATGAAGTTTAGTCTTATGGATTGTCCTCTAGTAGATCTGTTCGCGGCCTCTCTGAATGCTCAGATCTTCTCTTATATGTCTCCTTTTCCGGACAGTCAAGCCCTGGGAGTGGATGCTCTGTCTCAGTAGTGGACAGGAATGTTCGCCTATGCCTTCTCTCGAACGATTTTGATTCAGTTAGTTTTGAAGAGGGTCAAGGATCAGGTTTGCGAAATTCTTCTGATAGCTCCCGTTTGGCCAAAGAGGATTTGGTTTTTAGACCTTCTAGATTTTCTGGTAGATTTCCCTCTTCTTCTTCCAGTATACCAGGATCTTCTATCTCAAGTAAGAGGTCTTTGTGTGCATCCAAATCCAATAAATTTTAGTCTGTGTGTCTGGAGAATCTCGAGTCTGAAGGCTTCGAGAATAAGGTTTCTTCTGATCTCAGAAAATGATTGACTCTGCCAGAAGGGATTCGACCCGTCAAGTTTACAAGGGTCGACTTAAAAATTTAGGTGAATGCTGTTCAGACCAAGGTTTCGTGCCCGATTCTGTTTCTATACCCAAATTATTAGATTTTTTATCTTATCTGTTTGGTTATTTTCATTTGTCAGTTATTACGTTCAGGAAGTATAGATTTTCTTTGGTGTCATCCCTTCCTTGTCTTCTGTATGCCGATGTCAAGGATACTAAGACGTTTAATAGTAGAGGTCTAAGTAATATTCGTCCTCCGATTGCTAAGCCTTTACCTTCCTGGAGTTTGGCTTTGGTTCTGGCAGGTCGCCATTTTGAACCTATTTCTTCTACCAGTAGTAAGCTTGGTTTTGTTTTTAATTGTCAAAGCTGTTTTTTGTTGTTGCTACAGCCTCTGCTAGAAGGCGTTCAAGAGATTCATGCTCTTTCTGCTGAAAAGGAGAGATTTATAGTTTCAGGAGACGGCTTGGTTTTATATCCCAGAAGGAATTTTTTATCTAAAACTCAAACTAACCGCTATCCTGCTAGTCCAATCATTTTAAAATCTTTTTCGTCTGTCGCCATCCGAAAAATGTTGGTGTCCTATTAGGGCATTAGGAACCTTCAATCAGCAATCAGATGTTATAAGAGTCGATCCATCTCATTTATGTTTTTCCTACGAGGAAAAGTTATCTACGCCGGTCTCAAATTCTTCGATTGTCAGATGGATTTTTGAGAGAATAATTAAGCTTTGTTATGAGATAGCCTCACCGGATCAAATTAATCTCTCCCTTATTAAAGCCGATGACGTTAGAGGTATGGCTACTTCTTTCGCTCTTTTTGAGGGTTCGTCTTTAGATGAGATCATGCAGGTGGCAGGAGGGAAATGTGAATACACCTTTACATCCTTTTATCTCAAGGACCAGAGTGCAGCAGCTTCCTTCTTTCGTAACATTTTCACTTTTAACTTTAAAAAAAGCTGAAGACTATTTACCAAGCACTTCCCACCATTTTCGTTAGGACTTTGCGTCTGTGAGAAATGGTAAGAGTCTTCTGTTGGTTTTTATTTATTTCTTTAAGTTCAAGTTGTTCTTATTTGCTAATCATGGTGTGATTGAGCTAAATGCACTATTAGGTTATGTTATTAGCATTTGGATAAGATTGGTTTAATTTTATCCTTGTTTATTAACTAAAAAAGCCGAAGACTATTTACCAAGCTCTTCTCATCATTTTCGTTAGGACTATGCATCTGTGAGAAATGGTGAGAGTCTTCTTTTGGTTTTTAGTTATTTCTTTAAGTTCAAGTTGTTCTTATTTGCTAATCACGGTGTGATTGAGCTAAATGCACTATTAGGTTATGTTGTTAACATTTGGATAAGATTGGTTTAATTTTATACTTGTTTGTTAACTAAAAAAGCCGAAGACTATTTACCAAGCACTTCCCACCATTTTCGTTAAGACTCTGCGTCGGTGAGAAATGGTGAGAGTCTTCTTTAGGTTTTTTTTTTTCTTTAAGTTCAAGTTGTTCTTATTTGCTAATCACGGTGTGATTGAGCTAAATGCACTATTATGTTATGTTATTAACATTGGGATAAGATTGGTTTGATTTTTATCCTGGTTTACTGATTCTCTAATCTCCTCCCACCTTATGTGGACAGGGAGCACTGACCAAATCTACGGGTTTAGCAAGTAATGATTGAACGGTAATGGATGTTTTTGTGGTGTAATAACAACCCCCCCACAGACCCCCCTTGCGGGTTGGTCTGTTGTTTTATTAACCACTATAAAAACATACTTACCGTTCAATCACTACGACCCGGCCTCAACCGCCCCGCGTGGTAAGATTTGAGAATCAGACTTTAAATATTTTGCACTTAAATTTAGAAAAGTGAATCTGTTTCCTATTCGGGCTCTAATGTGCATGCGCGACCGCGCTTAGCGACAAGCGTCACTATGAGGGGAGTATAGACTGGTGCCAGTCTATACCTGATGGTAGGCTGGAGATGGGACTCAACCAGTAGCCTGGTTGAGGGTCCATAGGAATAGGATTAGGCATGGGGAGGTGTGTATGCAGGCATAAAAATCTTATTCTGATAGCAAAATGCAGATAATTGATTTAGCAAGTAGTGATTGAACGGTAAGTATGTTTTTATAGTGGTTAATAAAACAACAGACCAACCCGCAAGGGGGGTCTGTGGGGTTTTTTTGTTTGAATACAATTTTAACACATGAAATAGGCAAACTAGGATTGTCAATGTAGCTAACTAAAAAAAACCAAAAATTTGAGAAATCCCCTGATGGTGTAAGGTTCTGAATCACTGTTTTTCCTGATGTTAGTTTTAACTTACTTATTCTTAATGATGTTTGTGTCACACAACAGGTGCCCTGCCTCAAGTCCCACCTCCAGCAGCTTATCCGCAACAACCGTATCCACAGCAACCATATCAACAACAGCCACCATATCAACAACAGCAAGCCTATGCACAACAAGGTTACCCCGCACAGCCATACCCTCAACAAGGCTACTACCAAGCACAGCCTGGTAAGTGAATTATAACATCTTCATCAGATTCTCATGTTCTATAACTCTGTTAACCCTTTAATGGTCAAATTTGGTTAAGAAAATCTAAAAATTTACTTATATTTGCAGGTCAAGAAAGGACTATTTTTGAAAATTTACCACTTAAATGACTGCCTCGTTTATCGAACAAGTCATTACAGTGGTTAATTTTCAAAAATAGTCTTCTTTTGGTCTGCAAATGGACATTTATCAGGAGCACTGCAGAGGCTGGTTTTGGCCGACTTGACCATTAAAGGATTAACCCCTGTGATAGGCTTGCACGATTTTTCGATTTAATCGTGAAGTTCGATTTATTTTTAAAATCGCGATTTTTACGATGTAATTGAGGAAAGATCGGAAAATCGTCAAAAATCTCATGTTTTTACAAAATCTGAAGTGTGTACTTTTCCGTCGCATTATATCAGTACATGAGTACACATATAATCGATTCACGCCTGTGTTCATTGTGTGTATATCCCGCCATGCTATGCATGTGTCGAATAATTACGAATCACAACACAAAGCGCTACAATAAACAAGCTAACAATAGCGAGGTAAGACCTTTGTCATTGAGAAAACCAGCTAGTTACTCCGGTGAATCGCCATATAATTTTCTTTCTTTCGCTGCAGACCCTGAGTCTGTTGTGAAATGTCAAGTATATACAGTTTCAGAGTGGTAGGCAATCAGTGAACATAATTCTGTTTAATTCTAGAGTTAGCAATTTCAGACGGTCTAATAATTTGTCCTTTTTGATTCGGTTGTCATGTCAAATTAAAGAAAATAAAGCAACAGCATTCCAGATTGTTTGATTTTGAACTGTTCGTTCTGTTGATTACTCTTAAATGTAAATCATACATTCTGAAAGCAACTATAAACCGCAATATAGGACGAGTTTACGCCATTACACTAGTACCTACTCAAAGCTACCATCCTATGTATGTGAATTGCGCAGTATCTCCCGGGCTACTAATATTAGCGTATTCGTGTTACTCCGGTAATTACCTAAACTCGTCCTACAAAGGGAGGCTATAAACGGAAGCATCACGTATTTTATATTTTTTTCTCTGCGACATTTTATCTCAAATTTTGATGAATTAAATAATGTTTATTAAACTATACGCAATATTTAGGCGGTCCCAATTAATAATTTCACGCCCGCGATGATGGATATAAGATATACATTAAGCATAGACGTAGGATGGTAAGAATTCGTCGCATGAACATCATCATGTGTTCTAATTTCGTGCTATTTTTGTATCATTTATTTAAATTTTCTAGAAACAAGTCACGTTAACCCGGTTTATACTTTTGGGAATTTGGACCTACAATTTAATCGAAAATCGCGATTTTTTTCATAAAATTGATCTCGATGTTTCAAATCAAAAATCGTGCAAGCCTAACCCTGTGACCTCACAGACCAAAAAGCATGTATTCTTTATGATATATGGAATAATCTGTTGAATATTTTGTAACTGAAACAGGTTCAAGCCAAATTAGTATCAAAATGTTGAACAGCTTTCCTGTATTAGTTGTCTTGAAACCGAGACAGAAACCGAGACACTGGTATTTCAAGGGTTAACTGATCACTCATAACTAAGAGCAACAAGGCGCTATGAAATGAATTCGGGTGATAATTTTGAGAATGGTGTTGCTGAAAGCTGTTGCAGAATTGAATAAGAAAAAGAAGACACATGATCAGTAAATGTATTTATACTTGTATAGGGAATATCACACCTGTGTAGTTAATTTGAAATTTAGATTCTGGGAATTCAGGTCTCACAGTTTTAACTTGATTTCAGCATGTGTACAGAGTGGACAGGCGTTAGTTAGAACTGGGTGTGGTTAATTAGAAATGAACCCCTCTTTAAAGACAGCTAGCTATACAGGAAGGCTGTTAAATATTTTTTAACTACTTTTGAAAGAACCTGTATCAAGTTTTGGTAAATTGCTAATCAAATTCACAAATAGTTTTATATGGTTGATATCAATGTTGATTGAGTTGGAAGTTATAATATCATATGTATATGTCATCCGCCAATTTAGGCTAAAATCAAAATGTGCTTTTCTGCTGAGCAAACAAGCTAAGTGATCTCATTTATTTGGACTCTATCCTAACATAATCATCAAGTTGATTTAGTTCCATACATTTAGATTCAATTCATTCACTGCTGAAATGCACCCCAAATGTTAGTGTTTCTGTTGAGATGCACCCCAAATGTTAGTGTTTCTGCTGAGATGCACCCCAAATGTTATGGTTTCTGGTGAAATGCACCCCAAATGTTAAGGTTGCTGGTGAAATGCACCCCAAATGTTAGAGTTACTGCTGAAATGCACCCCACATGTTAAAGTTTCTGCTGAAATGCACCCCACATGTTAACGTTTCTGCTGAAATGCACCCAACATGTTAAAGTTTCTGCTGAAATGCACCCCACATGTTAGCGTTTCTGCAGAGCCGGTCTATGTTATGAGCCTTGTAGATCTTTGACAGTAATGGTGGACTAACTGATTAACCGGTATTGCAGGCACATAAGCATTATGCTGTTCTTGAAGCCCATTATTATCCACACACATTTTGAAACAAAACAGAAGGGCTATTGCAATTGCCTCCGTCTGTCTGTCTGACTTTCTCCTCCGAAAACGTTTGGTGAAATTCAATCATATTTTTTATGTGCGTTGCATATATGATCGCGGAGAACAAGGCGACATTTGAGGTGTGAGCAAAGTTAGAGGAATTCAATCAATTTTGGTATGTTAGTTACCTATATGATTGCAGAATTCAAAACACTGTCTACATTAGGCTTCCTCCTCAGGGTTGGGTGGGTTATGGTGGATGCGGGTTGGGGGTATTGTTGTCGTGTGTGTGTGGAAGCAGAATGTCAAAATTGGCGAAGGCATGGGGATTTACGATGGCATGCCATCAACTGCACAGTTTAGTATAATGTCATTGGATCGTCTTTAACAGGTTACCATGGAGCAGCACCACCTCCCGGTCAATACCCGTATCCTCAAGGGAGACAACCCCCACCTCAAGGCTATTATCAACAACAGCAGCCACATGTCGAACAGGGGCATCAGAAAAAGAAGGGAGGCATTATGGGAAGCAATGCAGGGAAAATGGCTGTGGGTAAGTGTTCTACTTCATGTACATACACACGCACCCAAGACAGCAAGCACGCACACACGCACACACACACACTTGTGTAAAATTACATCATGAAATAATAGCGTCTGCCATATTTAGACAGATATTCCCATCATTTGCTGTGATTTCTAATCTGTTTAACCCTAGAGGCACAGTGGCCGAGTGGTTAGGGAACCGAGCTCATAACTCGAATGTCGTGGGATTGGTTCCCGGCCAGCTGCGTTGTTGTATCCCTGAGCAAAGCACTCACTCCGCTTTGTTGCAGTTCGCCTATCTAAAAATAGGGAACTGTGAGGAAAGTGTCAGCAATATGAAATCTTAAAAAAGCATGTTGAATATTTTGAAACTAGTTTGACTGGAATCTGTTGCTGCCATAGGCATTAACAACTCCCAGTCAAATTAGTTTCAAAATATTCAACAGAATGTACGTTTACATCGTGTTTAGTGTTAGTGTTAAATTATTAGGATTAACTCTTAAATAATGTCCAAATTTGTTCAAGAAAATTTCAATTTTTTCAGAGAAAATGTCCAATTGCATACCAAGAGAAAACTATTTTTGAAAATTTAACACTGGAATCACCGAGCCAGTCATTCTGTTGATAAATTTTCAAAAACCTTTTTCTCTTGGTCTGCAAATGGACATTTCTCAAGACCTGCAGAAGGCTTTTTTGTGAGTGTTAAAAGGTTAATGTCTAAATTTGTTCAAGAAAATCAAAATGTTTAATTTATTGAATGTCCATTTGTAGGCCAAGAGAAGGCTATTTTTTAGAATTTACCACTGGAATGACTGTGGCATTTCAGTGGTAAATTTTCTAAAATAGTCTACTCAAGAACACGACATAAGCCAGTTTTGGCCTGCTTGATCATGAGAGAGTCACTCTGTTCTTTGTATTGGAAGCAGTTCATAGTGTGTTTATATAATTTATTCTTTAGCGATGTTGTTTCACTCAGTAAAATTTGGTTGAATGGGCATTTCCATTTCCGTCCCTAACGCAATTCACAATTCCGCCCCTAACAATTATGTTTGACCTTTACGCAGTGGAATCATGCAGCCCAACTCATAATATTCCACTACATCATGAATGGTAATACTAAACATTAGAAGTCTACAGAAACCTGTTTTCATGAAGTGTCTATTAAACTAACAGGACAACTAATTATGAGCGTTAGGGATGGAAATTCTAATTATTCAAATGAACGATACCCTAATCAGCAATAAGTTAATTAATTTTTGCACACACAATTTTGAAGAGTCCTGACATAGAAATGTTTTCAAAAGAAAAATCCCCAGATAATCCAGTGTATTAAAATGACGGAGGCATAAAATGCTATATTCCGTCCCTAGCGCTAGATAATTAGTGTGTCAGCTATAATTAAGCATAATGACCTAACAAAAGCCGCTGAAGATTTGTTTATTTTACAGATTTCTAAAGTTATATTATTAACCTTGAGTGTGAAATAAATGAAATTGATCAAAATCAAACATTGGTTTTTAACTCCGAGATTGACACCTTTTTGATCTGACCCATATAATGATCTTTCTGAACATAGGCTAGGAGGGATCCAATCTGTCACTCAAGTAGATGACATCATACTCAATTACGTCATGTGAGGGCTAATGTCACAATCATAATTTCGGGGATTGAGATTTATTTCTAGTCAGATTTTCTTGAAGCATCATACTTACAGAATAGTATATATAAATTTTGAAAATTTATCACTGGAATGACTGGCTCGGTTACCGAGCCAGTCATTCCAGTGCTAAAATTTCAAAAAATCTCTTGTCCTGCAAATGGATATTTCTCAGCACCTTTTTTACTCGCCTGACAATTTAAGGGTTAATTTATTGGCTTACGAGATCATGATAATTTTTAAGTGAAGAAGGACTGACACTTTGCATCGAACCATTTTCTATTTCTTTCTTCGAGATCGATCACCTCCCGATAATGACATATTATATCTCCATCATGACGCGGGTAAAGTCTGTTAAGTGTACAAATTGTATGTCTTTGATGAATTTGGAATTTAATAAACATTCTGTTGAAGTTTCAGAAACTAATTTAACTGGGAGCTGTCAACAACAGGTTCCAGTTAATTTTAAATTTCAGGCTTGTCCAAATTTATCCTGAACCACATGCTATCTAATCATGGATCAATCATCTAATGAATGATGAAACAAACATGCAATGTGTCTATTAATTTGTCTTCGCATCATATTGTGCTCAATGGGCCACAATCAAACATTGTGATTTAAGAAATCGTCTGGTGACTGGAGATTTTAACCCTCTGACTGCCAAGGTTTTTGAGATGGCATAACCAGGGGTCATATCTCTGGACCTGCCAAATATTTTGAAACCAATTTGACTGAAAGTTATTGGTGACTAAGCCACCAACAACTTTCACTCAACATGGTTTCAAACTATTCAGCAAGTCAAGAGTTATTGCCCATTGAAATTATTGTCTGGTGGCTTGCAGCTGTAAAACAGTTAAATGTAGGGTCTTTTGATGTTAAATTGTATGAATTCATGATAAATGCATATTTACCAATATTGTATAATAATTCTCTGGTTTTGCAGGTGCACTGGGTGGCGCCGCTGTTGGATACGGCATGTCGCGGATGATAGGCGGCGGCATGGGGATGGGCGGCATGGGGATGGGGATGGGCGGCATGGGGATGGGGATGGGCGGCATGGGGATGGGCGGGTTTGGGATGGGTCGATGGGGCAGTTGGAGTTCGTTATCTAGCTGTGGAAGTTTTGGTAGTTGTGGCAGTTTCGGTAGTTTTGACTAGAAATGTTGTATTTAAATGGTTAACAGTATTGTTTTGAATATGCTATTCCTCAGGTCTGATAGGTGGCGCCGCTGTTGGCTATGGTATGAAACGTATGATTGGCGGAGGCATGGGTGGTGGGTTTGGTATGGGTCGCTGGGGCAGCTGGAGTTCAATGTCAAGTTGTGGGAGTTTTGGAAGTTTTGGTAGCGGGTGTAGCTGAGTGAGATTTACCATATTTCGTTAATTTTGTTATATTATGAATAAATTGTTGAAATTTCAATCTTTATAATCACTTTAAACACAATTTTCAGTGCTATAAACTGGGGTCAAATTATTTAGAACATCGAAGAAATATTTTATTGAATGCTTTGAAAATTAACTACAATCTTTAAGCAAAATTATGTTCAAACTATTCTCAGCTTTCCACTATGGTTGCTGCACCATCTCACTCAGTGCCAAGGAGACAGAACTCCTTGTTGCTAAATAGGTCCATTTAAATGGAGAGTACATTTGAATGATCATTCACTGATCTTACTTCTCTTAGCTCTTTACCGCTAGAATTTAATGAAGATAATTTAAATTTTCACATAGAAAATACCCATTTGAAAACCAAGAGATTATTTTATGAAAATTTGTCACTGGAATGATGGTTCTAAGTTGTCAAAAATAGTCTTGGTCTGCAAATGGACATTTATCATGGCCTCTGTAGAGACAATTTTCACTGGCTGTGGTGTTAACCCTTTAACACTCAAGCTGGCCAAAAACCCGGCTTCGGCAGTGGTCTTGAGACATGTCAATTTGCAGACCAAGAGACTATTTTTGAAAATTGACCACTGGAATGACTGGCTCGATAACCGAGCCAGTTATTCCAGTGCTAAACTTTCAAATAGTCTTCTCTTGGTCTGTAAATTGACATTTTCTTTGAAAAAAATTCAAGGGTTAAAGAGCAAGTCATATCAATATTGAGTTTTCAAAATCATTCTTTCTGTAAGTAGACATCTGTCAAATGTTACCTATTACCACCGCTTGTGAAGGGGAGGTAATTCTAGATTTCCATTAGGAGCTTCAGCTGTTCCTAGAGAGCCACAAGACCAGAGTTACCTGCCTTGAAACAGGTGAAATCTTATCGTTATCATGATAAATCATAGCTTTGCGGTGGCGGTATCGCATCATTCGTGATCATCTAATATTAATCTTTATCCTGCTGAATGCACTGAGCAAACCGATTATTTACCTCTCTCTGAAAGGGGTAGAGGGTATTGTATGTTGGTCTGTCTGTGTGCATGGCCACTGCTGTATATAAAAAACTAATGGTCCAATTTGACTCAAATTTTAATGCCAGAAATGTTGTCATGAATGAAATTTAAAATGCTGATCAGATCAAATTCTGTAAAGATCTGTGCATATCTTAGAGGATACTGATCTGATTGTGCTCAGATCTTAACACGAAACACATCTTTTGGAACGCTTTGGTCTTGATCTGGAAAAATGCAATCCGAAATAATCTGGAACATAATCGATTTGAAAGAAATTCCTTATTACAGATTTAGAACTTCTTACTTTCTCATTTGTGGATAATTTTCAACTCAATGGGATAATTGTGAGAAAGGCTATATTAACCCTTTAACCTTCGAATTCGTTTTTAAAAACTTCAATTTGTCATAGAAAATGTCTATTTGTAGGCCAAGAGAAGACTATTTTTGAAAATTTACCACTGGAATGACTGTGGTAAGTTTTCAAAAATAGTCTTCTCTTGGTCTGCAAATGGACATTTCTCAAGACCGCTGTAGAAGCTGTTTATGGCTGATATGAGGGTTAACTGGTTAAACAAGTGATGGACAAAGGCAGCAGTTAATACGTGAGAAATGAGAGGATGACAGGTTTATCATTCAGCAGTACAAGGGTTAATCTATAGTTATTGCTACTAACAGTCTCTGCTTCTTGCTGGGATATCACAGAAATAACTATCTGCTTTCTTTAACCCTTTAATGGTCAAGGTCTTTCAAGAAAATACATATTTTATTCAGTGAATTTCCATCTGCAGGCCAAGACTGTTCTTTGAAAATGTATCACTGGAATTACTAGCTTGATTATGGACCATGTCATTTCAATCGTAAATTTTCAAAGTCATCTCTTGGTCAGCAAATGGACAGTCCTCAAGACCACTGCAGAGGTCATTTGTGTCAGCTTGACCATTAAAAGATTAATTATCGCAATTAAGGGGAGATAACTTTATCGGCTGTGTTTCAAATATTTGAAGGGTTCTGTCTAATTGTAATCAAATTGAGGCACTGGCATTGCAAAGGTTAAAGGATTAAATAACATGTTTTATCAGCATTCACCATGAAATCTGATAGCCAGGTCTTTGCTTAAAATCATATACTACGTGACAGGTAGAGTGACGTCATAATCATAATTCATCTTTCCAGAGTATCCATTCATCATCAGACCTCATATGACGTCATAATCAGCTCAGCGCATGTATGATGACATCATAATCATTACGTCACAAAGGGTTCCATATAGACCGTCACCAAATCTCAAATGGTCCGACACGTATGAATTGTATATCTTTGTAATTCTTTGCTATTTAATAAACATGCTGTTGAATATTTTGAAACTAATTTGACTGGGCGCTGTTGCTGCCTTAGGCAGCAACAGCACTCAGTCAAATTAGTTTCAAAATATTCAACAGCTTACCTGTGTAGTTTTTTGGAAATTGATAGTCAGGGTGTTCAGAGATCGATCGATCCCAATACGAGCGTGGTGTGGGTGGAGCTTAGCTAACGTTAACTAGATTCCGACTCGAACTTCAAATAGTTAACTAGCTAGTCATCTATAGTCAACCGAGCGCCCAAGCTCGGTTCAGATGGTTAGTGCGATATTTGCGTAAATTAAAAAATAGCGGACATGGTCGCTTGCCACGAATAAATGCATATAAAAGTGTAAATATTTCACTAAATAACTTAGGTTTGATGAAATTATGCTTTCCCACTGTATGTCAATGTTCCCAAGCTCGTATTCCTTCCCATTTTATGTCATATGGATGCTTTTTGACGTCATAGTGGACAAAAATAACCCATTTTCGTAGGTCATCGAAACAAACAACAGAAAGGGTTAATGGAGACTGGTACCTGGCGTCAACTTTTCCCTAATAGTAATTCAATGGGGAATCGGGAACCAACGAACTATAGTTAGCTATTCAGCATTGAGCTTGGCATAGCGACTGCCCATGTTCAATAAACCAGCAAACTGACTATAGTTAGCGAGCCAAACTTGACCCAGTATGTATCTGTTTAGTGCATGAATCCAGTCTGCACATTGTTAGTGCAGGGATCCAGTCTGCATCTGTTTAGTGCGTGGATCCAGTCTGCACATTGTTAGTGCAGGGATCCAGTCTGCATATGTTTAGTGCGTTGATGCAGTCTGCACATTGTTAGTGCAGGGATCCAGTCTGCACATTGTTAGTGCAGGGATCCAGTCTGCATCTGTTTAGTGCGTGGATGCAGTCTGCACATTGTTAGTGCAGGGATCGTCTGCATCTGTTTAGTGCGTGGATCCAGTTTGCACATTGTTAGTGCAGGGATCCAGTCTGCATCTGTTTAGTGCGTGGATCCAGTCTGCACATTGTTAGTGCAGGGATCCAGTCTGCATATGTTTAGTGCGTGGATGCAGTCTGCACATTGTTAGTGCCGGGATCCAGTCTGCACATTGTTAGTGCAGGGATCCAGTCTGCATCTGTTTAGTGCGTGGATGCAGTCTGCACATTGTTAGTGCAGGGATCGTCTGCATCTGTTTAGTGCGTGGATCCAGTTTGCACATTGTTAGTACAGGGATCCAGTCTGCATCTGTTTAGTGCGTGGATCCAGTCTGCACATTGTTAGTGCAGGGATCCAGTATGTTTATTACTGTTATTAATACAACGTTTCAGTATGATTAGCACAGGGATCCAGTTTGTCTGTTATTAGCGCCTTGGATAAATTGAGAGTGTACAAACATGTAAGCAAGAAGAGTAATAATCCAAAATATCAACAAATATTTGCTCACAATATTAATTGTTTCATACTAAGAATTTGAAATTATGTTCTGTCTGACTGCCGCAAGACACCAGACAGTTTCATTCGTCAATAACTGGGCCTTCTAAATATTTTGAAGACAACTTGACTGAAAGTTGTTCATGGCTTAGGCACCAACAATTTAGTCACTAAAGAGTTATTGGATTTCCATAAAACTTTACAGATTTGTTCTATACAATGATTAAAACGACTCTGCATCAAGATGAGTTAGATTTTCGAAATTCTTCGAGAATTTTACAGTTTGGACTTTAGTGAAAATACCTAGCCTTGCTTAAGCTGTTTTCAAATGACAATATGCTCACTAGAGTGTTATCAGATTTTCATGAAACATTACAGACTTGTTCTATGCGATCAGGAAGACTAGTGTGTATCAAAGAGAACTCAATTTTCAAACTTTTTCCTTTCTTTTTCTGCTTTTGAATTTAGATAAGTTTATGCCTTCGGGTTACAGATCTTTGTTGCTGTTACGGTTTTTTAAAACAAGATTTTCATCAACACGGTGTTATCCAATTTGAATAAGACTGCAGATTCATTCTACACGAGGATTACAACAAGTTTTCATCAAAATGAAATGGATTTTCAAAATCTTTCCATACTTTAACTGCGTTTGAACTTTAATTATTTTATTTCCCATTTGCATCCATGTTAAGTATTTTTCAAATGACAATTTAGTGAACAAGGGTTTATTATCTGATTTGATTAAAACATCACAGATTCATTCTATGTGATATGATCTAGTCTGCAAGAAACAGACTTCAAAATTTTGACATATTTTCCTGCATTTGGACTCTGACTATTTTAGGGCTTATCTCCCTTGTACATGCTTAGTGAATGATTGTTTATTATTTATTATTTATTAAATATTTCAGTAAAAAACCAATATGTTGGATTACTTACTGATGACAATGTATCAACCGTAATGCTTTAATGGTGAAATCGGCCAAATCCGGCCAAATCCGGCCGCTGAAGTGGTCTTGAGGAATGGCTATTTGCAGGACAAGTGAAGACTATTTTTAGCATTTTACCACTGGAATGACTAACTTGATA
>CM067367.1:120013923-120363923 GCA_034401795.1 Chaetoderma sp. LZ-2023a
CCCAGATGCAATGTCCTCACCCTGGGCTTTGATTTTGTGATCAAAATATGGCATTACTTATCAATACTCATGTGTGCTGTGTTATCTGTTGCTAATCTGTATTATCATGTCAATATATTATACTGTTTTATTAGAGAAAATTGTAAGCTATGCGTGTGTAAGTGTGTGCGCTCAATGACCATCCCTGTCTGTGATTATGAACAGTGGGTCTTCATCTCTGTGAGTATGGACAGCGGGTCTTCATCCCTGTCTGAGTCTATGTGAGTATGGACAGTGGATCTTCATCTCTGTCTGAGTGTATGTGAGTACGGACAGTGGGTCTTCATCCCAGTCTGAGTGTATATGAGTATTACAATGAGTATTCATCCATGTGTGAGTGTATGTGAGTATTACAATGAGTATTCATATCCATGTGTGAGTGTATGTGAGTATGGACAGTGGGTCTTCAGCCCTGTCTGAGTGTATGTGAGTATGGACAGTGGGTCTTCATCCCTGTCTGAGTGTATGTGAGTATGAACAGTGGATCTTCATCCCTGTCTGAGTGTATGTGAGTATTACAATGAGTATTCATCCATGTGTGAGTATGGGTCTTCATCCCTGTCTGAGTGTATGTGAGTATGGACAGTTGGTCTTCATCCCTCCCTGTCTGACTGTATGTGAGTATGGACAGTGGATCTTCATCCCTGTCTGAGTGTATGTGAGTATGGACAGTGGGTCTTCATCCCTGTCTGAGTGTATGTGAGTATTACAATGAGTATTCATCCATGTGTGAGTGTATGTGAGTATTACAATGAGTATTCATCCATGTGTGAGTGTATGTGAGTATGGACAGTGGGTCTTCATCCCTGTCTGAGTGTATGTGAGTATGGACAGTGGGTCCTCATCCCTGTCTGAGTGTATGTGAGTATGGACAGTGGGTCTTCATCCCTGTCTGAGTGTATGTGAGTATTACAATGAGTATTCATCCATGTGTGAGTGTATGTAAGTGTGGACAGTGACTCTTCATCCATGTCTGAGTGTATGTGAGTATGGACAGTGGGTCTTCATCCCTGTCTGTGTGTATGTGAGTATTACAATGAGTATTCATCCATGTGTGAGTGTATGTGAGTATGGACAGTGGGTCTTCATCCATGTGTGAGTGTATGTGAGTATGGACAGTGGGTCTTCATCCATGTCTGAGTGTATGTGAGTATGGACAGTGGGTCTTCATCCCTGTCTGAGTGTATGTGAGTGTGGATAATGGGTCTTCATCCCTGTCTGAGTGTGTGTGAGTGTGGATAATGAGTCTTCATCCCTGTGTGAGTATGGACAGTGTGTCTTCATCCCTGTGTGAGTATGGACAGTGGGTCTTCATCCCTGTGTGAGTATGGACAGTGGGTCTTCATCACTGTCTGAGTGTATGTGAGTATGGACAGTGGGTCTTCATCCCTGTGTGAGTATGGACAGTGGGTCTTCATCCCTATGTGAGTATGGGCAGTGGGGCTTCATCCCTGTGTGAGTGTGGACCGAGACTTCATCACTGTACAGGACACTACTGATGACGTAATACAAATTGTATAAATGTTACAAATTATTATTGTTGATTGCAATATGTTTAGCTGATATAAAGTTTTAAATACTGCCTGAATACTACAAATAAGTTAAAGCATTGTATGTTTACTTCAGTAAGTCATACACCAGAGGGACGACACTGATATAATGCAGTTGTAAATGTCATCTTGCTTTGATGTGCTGCTAAAAGCGACGACTTCATGTGAACGTGGTTGCTTTTACTCATGAACACAATGAATGTGTCATTATCGATGTCGTACATTCAACCAATGAGTGTCTGCTGTAATCATGTGACCTGGCATAGAATGTGTGTGTGCCTTCAATGCCTTATTGATTCCATATTTGCATGGCAAGCTAGTCACAGATGGGCTATGAATATTTGACAAATTATTATGTCGTGTCTCGTATGTCGCGCTTGTATCTAGTGCCAATTATTGTATAATGTAAATAAGCATGATCACCCACCATGAAGAATATTTTGAGACCAATTTGATTGAATATTGGTGCGGTCTCAAAATATTCTTCAGATTTACAGCAATCGCATTATCATCTCGATGTTTTAGCGGTAGTGTGTTTTAGATGAAATTGTTGACAATAAATGTTTTGTTAAATTTAAAGTTAACATGACCTGATTAAGCATTATGAAACCAGTTAGAGATCTGAAAGATTTATTATTATTATTATTATTATTATTATTATTATTGTTGTCATAATAATGAGACGGATAATCTCTTACTATTAATAATAATAATTTATGCTCAAGATTTATTTAATCATCAACAAATATTTAATAAAACAAATATAATAGCTGATTGGATATTTGTTTTGTGTTTCCCTCTGTCATATAAAAGCTTAGTTATTGACGAAAATTGAAATATATATCGATAGATTTCAGTTACTCCATCTGCTTCTCTGTCGGCGTCCAATCTCGGTTAAGTTTTTGCTTTAGCTCAACATATTGTCTTATATCTCAGCATAGCTTTACCCTATTGGGCTTAAAGTTGAACACATGCTTCCTTTATATCACAGGGATTGAGCATAATGATATTGAGGTCAAAGTTCAAGGGTACTGTGACCTTGATATAAGACTTTTATGGTTAGGTTTATGGTTTAGCACATGATATTGCCTTATATATCTGCATGGTTTCACGTTATTGGGACTAATCTTGGATACATGCTTCCATATATCAACAGGATGGAGCACAATGATATTGAGCTAATGAGATCAATGGTCAAGGTCACTGTAACCTTGGTATAAAGCCTTTCTGGATAAGCTTTTCGTTCAGCTCAACATGATGATATATCTCAGCATGGCTTCACCCTATTTTGACTAAACTTGGACACATGCTTCCATATATCAACAGGATGCAGCACAAAGATATTGCGGTCAAAGTTCAAGGTCACTGTTATCTTGGTATAAAACTGTTTTTAAGGTTACGTTTTTGTTTTAGTTCATTGTTATTGGTGAAAATTAGAATTTTTGCCAATATACTCTGTCTGTTTTGTGTGTGTCCAATCTCTGTTAACTTTATCTCTCAGCATGACTTCACCCTATTGGGACTATACTTGGCCACCTGCTTCCTTATATCAAGGGGATGGAGCACTGATATTGAGGTCAAACTTCAAGGTCACTGATCTTGGTATAAAACTAGCTTTTAGTGTTAAGTCTTGCGTTTAGCTCAACATGTCATATTATATCTCGGCATGGCTTCACTCTATTGGAACTAAATTTGGACACACACTTCCTCATATCAAGGGGATGGGGAACAGAATGATATTACGTTCAAGGTCACTGTGACCTTGGTTTTAAACTGTTTTTCACGATTAAGTATTTGGTCTAGCGTGCTTCTTTATATCAAGGGGATGGAGCACAATGATATTGAGTTCATGAGGTCAAAGTTCAAGCTAAGTTTGAACTTGGTATAAAATTTTTGTTATGTTGTAGCTCAACATATCGTCTTATATCTCGGTATGGCTTTACGCATTGCTTATGTCAATGGGATTGAGCACAATGATATGAATATGAAGTAGCCAGGACCTTAAACAAGGGCCATAACTCTAGTTCATTAAGGCATTTTAAAGTGGTTCGTCAATTGTTGATGGATTAAAACGAAATTTAGCAGATATGTTCCTTCAGTCAAATATCTATTTAAACAAGGGCCATAACTCTGTTTCATTAAGACTAATCTATTGAACCCTATGTTTACTGAATACATTTTGTTTCGTCAATTGCTGGTCCGATTAAAACCAAAGTTAGAATATATGTTCTCTCAGGCAATATCCATTTGCTGTATGAACATGAATAGGCCACGACTTAAAATAAGAGCCATAACTCTGTCTCTTTATGGCATTTTTTTTTATTGAACCCTATGGTGAAAATAATCTGTGTTACGTTTCATTGTTAATGGTTTAAAACAAGAGTTAGCAGACATGTTCCTTTATTACACTTTAATTATTTTACAATACAGTCAAGGATGGCTGCCCCATTGAGTAATGGTATTTTTCCCCATGGTCAATCATGCCAATATTCTTGCATTTCCTCCTCCACATTTGTTACTGTCACCTCACCATTGCCCCTTTGGTAAATGTCTGCATTATGACACTAGAACCATTGGTAATACCAGTGATGGCTGCCCCAATGTCAATGACACCAATATTCTGGCATTTCCTCACTTTTATTGTGATCATTGTCCCGTTGGTGTCATCTGCTGGATCAGATAGCTGCCCCAGTGGTCAATGGCACTTCTCCAATTGGTCAATAGCATCAAGGACACAACTATATTTTTACCAGCTCAAATTTCTGCTTGTAACCATTGACCCATTGGTAAATGGCATCTGTTGGTACACTTGAACTATTTAATGTCCGGGTTAGCTGTCCCATTGATCAATGGTACTTTTTCTGTTGTTTGATGTCAAGGACGCCAATATGGTTGCATTTCCTCTCCAAGTCTGCTCCATTTGTAAATGGCATTTGTTATGCATGCCGCATGAGACAATGGAGCTTTCTCTGGTGGTCAGTAGTGTCAGGCATACACACACTATTTTTTCTGTACAAATTTTCATATTTCTGGCCCATTTGTTTTTTAGGGACCCTTGACCCATTGTTCCATGACGTTGATTACGCTTTCCTCATTGACAAACCCGTTGGTCAATTGTGTAAATGACACTTGATTTGTTTGCCAGAGATGATTGTCTCATTAAAGCAACGGACCCTTGCCCTATTTGTCAATGGCATCAGTTATGCTTGCCACATTGACCAAGGGTGTTTGATCCATTGGTCAATTGTCTGTAACACTTGCCTCATTGGTCAATAATGTCAGGAATCTGTGCTCTTGTTGGTCAGTGGCATCAGTTATGCTGACACCATTAGCAAATTGTGTCAATGACACTTGACTCATTGCTCACTAAGGCCAAGGACCATGGCTCCATTGGTCAGTGGCATCAGTTACATGTGTCGCATTAACAAATGGTGCTTGGCCCATTGGTTACTAGCGTCAGTGACACCTTTTGGTTAGTTAGTGATATGGATGATTGCCTCATTGGTATATAATCTTCTTCTTTTCGATCGCTGGTATCACACTTGAAGAGCCGTTCTCAAGATGAAATCTGTGGTTTTCTGCAGTTCTTCCACAGGCCCATACAGCTTTTCAAGAAGAGGTTGACAAAGGCCAGATCTCTTCTCTCAGCAGCTGATACGTACTGCAACATTGAAGTATGTGCTCTGTGGTCTGTTCTGCTTCTCCACAAGGACGAGCAGGCGATGTCGTAAGGTGGAACCGCCTGTACATGTGTTGGTTTAGTCTGTTATGTCCAGTTCTGAGACGAAAAATGGTCACTTGCTCTGGCCTCGAGAGATGATGGTAGGCATCTTCTGATTGAGGTGTTCTATAGAGTGACTTGATGATAGTCCTCATCTCTGTATGCGTAACCATGTTTTCTGTCTGATTCTCTTCTGCACTCACCTTTGCCATCTTGTCTGCTTCCTCATTTCCTTGGACTCCACAGTGTGAGGGGATCCACTGCAATGCTATCCGAAAGTATTTGATGGTTTGTAGTGCTTCTTCAAGTTGTGGCAGCTTACCTTTGGTGATAGCCTCAAGGACGGAGCGGGCATCAGATAAAAAGACAATCTGTGCAATAGGGTCTGCTGTTCTGCTGATGGTATTAGCTGCATGGACCAGTGCTTCGACTTCAGCTCTGTAGTTTGTGCAGTGTTTGCCTGTCGGTATTGCAGCTGACTCATGTTGTCCGTTTGGATACTGTATGTGCAGTCCGGCACCGCCGCTCCTAATTGCATCTTTGGCTGAGCCATCTGTGTAGATCCTTATCCATATCTCCTGAGGGTACATTTCTTCCAGCATGGCTAGAGTCAGGGCCTTCTTGCTCACATCACTGTGTTCATCTTTGGTTGTGAGATGAGGTACTGTGGTGCGAATAGCTATGCTCTCTAGTTTGTTTTCCCAGGGTGGAGGATCAAGGGTGTGGTTTGGGTCTTCTATTTGTGCTGGCAACATTTCTTGGTGTTTCCTTTGAAGTGCTTTTGTCTCTCTCACAAAACTTGATCTTTGAAGTCTTCCTGATGACAGCTGTGCTTGCCTGATCTTCATCGGGTGGTTGTTGAATGATTTGAACTTTGCAGCTTGGATCAGTGCTTTGCATTCCCTTCCTTTACTAAGTGGGGGGATGCCTGCTGTCTGCTCCATTTTTTCTACTGGTGTTGATCTCATTCCACCAGTGATGATGCGCAGTGCCTGGTTTTGTACTCTGCCGAGGTTCTGTTGATGAGATTTAGCTGCTGTCATCCATGAGCTGGATCCATACTCAAGGTGTGGTCATACGGCACCTAGGTAGATGGTCTTGAGGATCCTTTCATTGGCACCCCACTTTGTTCCTGCCAGCTTCCTCATGATGTTTAGCTTTCTTCTGGCCTTTGCCTCTGCGTTCTGGATGTGCTCTTTCCATGTTAATTTTCTGTCATAGGTGACTCCCAGGTATGTCTGCTGGTCCTCGTACTCGAGTGGAGTACCGCCCAGTGTCAGATTGCCAACCTTGGTTTTGGTGGACAGTGAGAATAGCATGGCTGATGATTTTTCTTTGTTGATGGTAATACACCAGCGATTGGCCCAAGCTGTAATTCTGTCCAAGGCAAGCTGCATTCTGTACGTGGCAGTCGTTGTGTACTCCTCGGTGCACCAGAGTACGAGGTCATAAGCATAGAGGGCTGCTTGGATCCCATTGGGCAGCTCTGCTACAATGTCATTAATGAAGAGTATGAACAGAGTTGGTGATAATACTCCGCCTTGTTTCAGCAATACATTCTGTCCAGATTGTCAATCCACCAGCACCCTAGCTCTGCGATTGTGTAGGTATGACTTGGTCCATCGGAACATGTTGCCACCGATGCCTGTGCGCCGGAGCTTCACGAGGAGGCCATCCTTCCACACCTTGTCAAATGCCTTCTGCAGATCAATAAAGGCAGCTAGCATCACCTTCTTGGCTTGAAAAAGTGTCCTCTATGACCTGTGCAAGATGTGTTGTTTGATCTTCTGTGCTCCTGTATCTTTTGAAGCCAGCCTGCTCTGAAACTAGTGTTCTCCGACTCCAGGTACCACTGCAATCGCTGGTTGACGATGCGCTCCATGGTCTTGCATATGCAGCTTGTAAGACTGATAGGATGGTAGCTCAGCACTTTCGTCTTGTTCTTCCCTTTTTTCAGAATAGGAGTCATTCTGGCTTCCTTCCAGCACTGAGGAACCTCTCCATTGGTCCAACTGAGATTAAAGATATCTAGCAACTTGCGGAGAGATGCATTACCAAGGTGTTGGATCATTTCATTCGTAATGCCATCTGGCCCGGGAGATTTCTTCTTCTTCAATTGGCGGATAGACTTCTTCAGTTCTGCTAAACTAATGTCAACTTTCATTGCATCGTGAGTGCTGGTGCCTGTTCTTTCCTTTTGCTCTTTTCTAACCTCTTTGACGCATTCGTGGTATAGAAATGTTGCTTTCTTTTGCATATGCCTTCGCAAAGACATCTGCAGCCATCTTTCCTGACAGTGTTTGTCCATCTTCTTCAAGAGTAATCTTCTCTCCCCCGACACCCTCATCATTCAGTGCTTTAGTCAGTCTCCATAGCTTTGTTGTGTCTCTCTCTAAATTAAACCCTGCCATCTTTTCCCTCCAGCTTCTTCTTTTGGCCTCCAGCTTGGTCTTTAGATACCTGGCTTTAGTTTGTTGTAGTGTGAAGTGGTTTTCATGACAGGGATTACCCTCTGCATCTTCTCTGGCCTTGTCTAGTTTATCATGTGCTGCTTGCAGTTCTGTTGTTCAGTAGGGGTGGTAGTTTTTCCTGAACCCTCGAGGAATCGCTTCGTTGGCAGCCTTGAGGATACTTGAATTAAATTCCTTGACCGCATTGTTGATGTTTCTCCCTTCTACTGCTATATTTTGGGTAAGCTCATTGGAACGAATGCCGAACAGACTCCAATTTGCCTTTTTGTAGTTCCACCTTGGATGTTGAGGTGAACTTGTTGAAATACTTCCAGAAAGAGAGAGGAGGACTGGGCGGTGGTCGCTTCCTCCTAACTGCGATCCGACCACTCTACTGAGGTTTCTGTGAATGTCTTCTGTACAAAATGCCAAGTCCGGCATTGTTGTCGAGTCCCACCGGCGTGAGTAGAAGGTAGGCTGATCTGTCGGATCATTGACAAGTAAAAGGTGCTTTTCATCTTGCCATGCTTCAATGTCTTCTCCTCGTTTATCAAGTGTTCTGTATCCCCAGCTCTGAGACTGGCTATTAAAGTCTCCCGCAATGAGGAATTGGCAGTCCGGGACCTGGATTGTGTCAAGTGAGAGATTCTTGTCATTAGGGCAGTAATAATTGACAATGTTGCTGGTTGTTACCTTGATCTTGATATATTCTGCCTCTTCCATAAAGGTTTTGATCTGGCTGGCGTTCACACTGTTTCGGACCAAGGTGATCACCCCGCCTTTCTTTCTTCCTCTTCGATCACACCGGAAAATCTGGTAACCTCTGATCTTAAATGGGTTTCCTTCTTGCAGGTATGTCTTAGATGCAGCAGATATCAATGTTGTTTTCGTGCAGGAACTGTTCGAGCTCTGATTTCTTGTTGGTAACCCCTTCTGTGCTCCAGTGCATGATGTTGATACTGGGGTTCTCTTTGGGTTTGGTCGTCTCTTTCGGTTGGCCAGTAGCTCTCCATCCTCGTCTCCTGGCTCCACAAGACGAGTTGATGGGACCTCCAGTAGCTGAGGGTTGGCTCCTTCAAGGCGCGGAGCCCGGCGCTGCACCTGCCTGGCGGATCCTCTCAGGGCGAGCACCATTTCGTTTGATTCGATCTCCAAGTGTCTTTCATTTGCGTTGTGCATAATGCTCTGGTTAGCCCCTCCAAATGTCTGGATTGACACCCAGTGGGTTACACCCCTGCGCCACGTTGAGGCCGAGCATATAGTCTTAAACAGGGGATTGGTATATAATGATAAGGGCCATTACCACATTGGTCTATGGTTACAGTTCCTCATCAGCTTGGTGAGCTGGCCATTTATTCAATGATAGCGGACAGAGATGATAGCAGCCAGAGATGATAGTGGACAGAGATGACTTGATCTTCAGTTCTACGTGTTGTGCCTGAAATATTCGGAAATATTGATGAGCTTAGCTCCTTGACATTGAATACCCATTAATTATATACCACCACCACACATCCTGTACGTAATGCACGTAACGGGTCAATGAGTCCTTTGGAAATGGAGGTTTATCTTAAATGAAATTTGCATTTCTGGAGTTATTGCCATCTGGGATGGTTTCACTTTCAGTTGGACTGGGGTCTGTGGATCCTCCAATAGACGATTTTGTAATCTGGATTCTCTTAGCGAGCATTTCGTGAGTTGATGGGGCCTGAGATAATGCCCCTTTCAGTAGGCCTACTAGTACCTACCACAACTACTAAAGTTGCAGACGTTACTACAAAAAAAAAAGGCCAGCATGTGATCCAAGCAAAACTATGATATAAATTTCAGTATGTGATGGGCTTAAACAATGCCTATATATAGTCATGAAGTAATCTCAGTGTGATCATATTTCCTGTCCTCGGGCTAGGCCCGACCCACCCCATTGGGTCAGTGATATGTCTTATAAGCCAGTAATCGACGATCCAACATGTAATGATTATACATGTATGATAGGACAAAATTTGACGATGTTTAATCGTGCCTCATGGCTTTCGACAAGTACTATAGAATAATCTGTACCCAAGTTATGGATAATTTTAACCCTAAATCTGGATGTTTCCTACCTACCTATACAAGAGGCTCAAGGGCCTGGGACGATCACCTGAAGCATTAGCATTTGAAACATTTGCATTTAAATATACATGATTCCTTACATTAAACTAGGCCCATAGGGTCCTTCCAGCCAAATTAAGTTGAAATCCGCCAAGCAGTTAATGCATAGCGTTTTGACAATTTCTGGTAAAAAAAAACATAAGCAAAATTTTGTATGCACGTTCTGAAGCTTACTACTTACATAGGGTTTGAGATCCGTACAGCCATTAAATGAGGTGTAGCAGTTTGACAATTTTCGGTAAATTTTTCACATCTAAGGTTTTCACCCAAAACTAAGGTTTTCACCCAAAAAATTTACCAATCAAAATGCTGTGTACATATTCTGAAGCGTACACCCTTAGGGTCCTTCCAGTGAAATTAGCTTGAAATCCGCACAGCAGTTAATGAGGAGTACCATTTTGACAATTTTCGGTAAATGTATAAAATCAAGATTTTTACCCAAAAAAATTGACCAATCAAAATTCTGTATGGAAGGTCTGAAGCTTACGCTTATAGGGTCCTTCCAGCCAAATTAACTTGAAATCCACACAGCGGGTTAATGAGGAGTACCATTTGGACAATTTTAGATAAATTGATCATAAATTCTAAGATTTTCACCGAAACAATTGACCAATCAAAATTCTGTATACTAGTTCTGAAGCCTACCCTCATAGGGTCCTTCCAGTCAAATTAAGTTGAAATCTGACAAGAGGTTAATGAGGAGTAGCGTTTTAAAGCAAAGGTTGATGGACAGACGCCATGGCATAAGCTCACATGGCCTTTCAGGTCAAGTGAGCTAATAACTAACCCATGGTACGAAATAGGCAATATACTACAGCGGGCGTATTTAAATACAACTATTTATAATTTCTCTTCTGCAACACCCACCCACCCACCCACCCATCCTGGCCAGGTGAGCTAACAAGCGGTTAATCAGAAGTAGTGTTGTAAACAATTTTTGGTAATTCTTCGGAAAATCCAAGATGGCTACCAAAAAAAGAATGAAGCAGTCAAATTTTGTATACCAATTCTGCAGGGTACCAACCTAAGGTTCTTCCAGCTGAGTATGGTTTAAATTGGTCGAGCGGTTAATGAGTAGCCTTTCAACTGATTTCCCAAAATTTGTGGACAATCTGAGATGCCCGGCAGAAATATTGACCAATCAAAATTCTGTATACAGGTTCTGAAGCATACAGCTCTAGGGACCTTCCAGTTGAGTTCACTTTAAATCAGCCACACGGGTATTGAAGAGTAGCCTTTTAACTGATTTCCCCAAATTTTTTGGAAAATCCAAGATGGCTACCAAAAAAAGAATGAAGCAGTCAAATTTTGTATACCAATTCTGCAGGGTACCAACCTAAGGTTCTTCCAGCTGAGTATGGTTTAAATTGGTCAAGCGGTTAATGAGTAGCCTTTCAACTGATTTCCCAAAATTTGTGGACAATCTGAGATGACCGGCAGAAATATTGACCAATCAAAATTCTGTATACAGGTTCTGAAGCATACAGCTCTAGGGACCTTCCAGTTGAGTTCACTTTAAATCAGCCACACGGGTATTGAAGAGTAGCCTTTTAACTGATTTCCCCAAATTTTTTGGAAAATCCAAGATGGCTGCCAGAAAAATTGACTAATTACAATTCTGTTTAAAAGTTCTCAAACCTACCAGCCTAGTTTCCTTCTAGCCAAGTCTGGTTGAAATTACCCAGCAGTTAACAATTTCCTGCCATTTTCCAGAAAATTCAAGATAGCTGACAAAAAAAATTGACCAATCAAAATTCTGCATACAAGTACTGAAGCATCTCACTCTAGGGCCCTTCCAGCCAAGTTTGCTTGAAATTGGATAAGAGGTTAATGAGTAGAGTTTTAACTGATTTCCAGAAATCTTCAGAAAATCCAAGATGGATGCCGGAAACATTGACCAATCAAAATTCTGTATACATGTTCTGAAACTTACCACCATAGTATCCTTCCAGCCAAGTCTGGTTGAAATTGCCCAAGCAGTTAATGATTGGTGTATTAACCAATTTCCTGCCATTTTTCGGAAAATTCAAGATATCCACCAAAAGATTAGACCAATCAAAATTATGTATACAACCTTCTGAAGCATACAACTCTAAGGTCTTCCCAACCAAATTTGCATGAAATCGGTCAAGTGGTTAATGAGTAGGCCGTTAACTGATTTCCAAAAATGTTCAGAAATTCCAAGATGGCCACTGGAAATACTTATCAATCAAAACTCCCGTTAGAAGTTTTGAAGCCTACCAGCATAGAATTAGACCACCCAATTTTGATTGAAGTTGGGCCATTTATAGTGGAGTAGCGTTTTAAATGGTTTTCAGAAAATCCAATAGGGCCACCAGCAAAATAGACCAATCAAAATTCTGAATAGATGATCTGGAGCCTACCACCATAGGATCCTTCCAGCCTAATTTGGTTGAAATCAGTCCAAGCACAAATGAGGGGATGCGATTTTACGGATGGACAGACGACAGACAGCTGCGATGGCATAAGCTCAGGGAAGGGCCAGGTGAGCTAATAATGCATTGCACCCATTAATGAGGGCGCCACTGGTCAAGTAATTGGGCGTGTTCATTTTTGTACCTGTTTGTCGTTTTAATGGGCTGTCAGACTAATGGGGTGTCATCTGTCTGACCAAGGGACTGTTGGACTAACCACACAAACTATGTGCTGAAATAATAATGTGTGCGTGCCTGCGTTTTTGTTGGCCGATTACAAATGTATTTGAGCCATGTCGCAATGATGGAGCGCACCTCTGTTACACGCCACAGTGAGAGTGATACTCGAAACGGCTTTACATTCAGATAGCGCATACACTATACGGGATGGACCAACTCCCATCTGAGTCCCTGCCTTTTTACACTGGTGCCCCTTTTACTCGTGGAAAAGTCATACAATGAAGGAAGCTTATCTAATGAGACAATGCAGTGGGAAAGATTCCTGTCAAATCACTGATTAACAATCAATCTGCCTGTCTCGTACACTATATGATCTAATGGCTGAAGCATGATTCTGTTATAAATAGGACTATTATTGCATGGGAACGATATTATTTTATATTTCATTCAAATGAAATAAATATTGTTTGCACCATGTCAGGCTCACGGCTCCATACGTTACCTATCTGCATGATTGATCCTGATTGGAAACATCAGTTCGCGTCTGAAAAAACAAAGCTGAAACATCAAATTTCCGGGAAGCAATCTTGAAATCCGAGTTTAGTTTAACAACTTTTGTTGTCTTAACCCTTACCACCCCGATGTCAAAATTCTATTTTTTATTGGTTCGACAGCGAAGAATCTGGTGTACATTTTTCAACAATTTTTGTGGATGATGTTGAAGTCTACGACAGCACCATTGTCCAACAAATTTGTTGAAAAAAGAACACCAGTTTATCTTTTAATTTAATTTGAAAATTTAAAAATTTTACAGAGTGTTAAGAGTTAAAACTTAAGCCAGATCTGATCAGGGGCGACTGAAGACACCTGAGACACACCTGAATATAATAGCAGCTGAAGACGCACCTGAATGTAATAGCAGCTAAAGACACACCTGAATGTAATAGCAGCTGCTGAAGACACACCTGAATGTAATAGCAGCTGCTGAAGAAACGCCTGAATGTAATAGCAGCTGCTGAAGACACACCTGAATGTAATAGCAGATGCTGAAGACACACCTGAATGTAATAGCAGCTGAAGGCACACCTGAATGTAATAATAGCTGAAGACACACCTGAATGTAATAGCAGCTGAAGACACACCTGAATGTAATAGCAGCTGAAGGCACACCTGAATGTAATAGCAGCTGAAGACACACCTGAATGTAATAGCAGCAGCTGAAGACACACCTGAATGTAATAGCAGCTGAAGACGCACCTGAATGTAATAGCAGCTAAAGACACACCTGACTGTAATAGCAGCTGCTGAAGACACCTGAATGTAATAGCAGCTGCTGAAGACACACCTGAATGTAATAGCAGCTGCTGAAGACACACCTGAATGTAATAGCAGCTGAAGGCACACCTGAATGTTATAACAGCTGAAGACACACCTGAATGTAATAGCAGCCGAAGACACACCTGAATGTAATAGCAGCTGAAGGCACACCTGAATGTAATAGCAGCTGCTGTAGACACACCTGAATGTAATAGCAGCTGAAGACACACCTGAATGTAATAGCAGCTGAAGACATACCTGAATGTAATAGCAGCTGAAGACACACCTGAATGTAATAGCAGCTGAAGGCACATCTGAATGTAATAGCAGCTGAAGACGCACCTGAATGTAATAACAGCTGAAGGCGCA
This sequence comes from Chaetoderma sp. LZ-2023a, assembly GCA_034401795.1. NCBI lineage: Eukaryota > Metazoa > Mollusca > Caudofoveata > Chaetodermatida > Chaetodermatidae > Chaetoderma > Chaetoderma sp. LZ-2023a. Next base: position 120,028,139 of record CM067367.1, read on the forward strand.
TCTGAATGAAATAAATATTGTTTGCACCATGTCAGACCCACGGCTCCATACGTTACCTATCTGCATGATTGATCCTGATTGGAAACATCAGTTCGCGTCTGAAAAAACAAAGCTGAAACATCAAATTTCCGGGAAGCAATCTTGAAATCCGAGTTTAGTTTAACAACTTTTGTTGTCTTAACCCTTACCACTCCGATGTCAAAATTCTATTTTTTTATTGGTTCGACAGCGAAGAATTTGGTGTACATTTTTCAACAATTTTTGTGGATGATGTTGAAGTCTACGACAGCACCATTGTCCAACAAATTTGTTGAAAAAAGAACACCAGTTTATCTTTTAATTTAATTTGAAAATTTTAAAATTGGACAGAGTGTTAAGAGTTAAAACTTAAGCCAGATCTGATCAGGGGCGACTGAAGACACCTGAGACACACCTGAATATAATAGCAGCTGAAGACGCACCTGAATGTAATAGCAGCTGCTGAAGAAACGCCTGAATGTAATAGCAGCTGCTGAAGACACACCTGAATGTAATAGCAGCTGCTGAAGACACACCTGAATGTAATAGTAGCTGAAGGCACACCTGAATGTAATAATAGCTGAAGACACACCTGAATGTAATAGCAGCTGCTGAAGACACACCTGAATGTAATAGCAGCTGCTGAAGACACACCTGAATGTAATAGCAGCTGAAGGCACACCTGAATGTAATAACAGCTGAAGACACACCTGAATGTAATAGCAGCTCAAGACACACCTGAATCTAATAGCAGCTGAAGGCACACCTGAATGTAATAGCAGCTAAAGACACACCTGAATGTAATAGCAGCTGCTGAAGACACACCTGAATGTAATAGCAGCTGCTGAAGAAACGCCTGAATGTAATAGCAGCTGCTGAAGACACCTGAATGTAATAGCAGATGCTGAAGACACACCTGAATGTAATAGCAGCTGAAGGCACACCTGAATGTAATAATAGCTGAAGACACACCTGAATGTAATAGCAGCTGAAGACACACCTGAATGTAATAGCAGCTGAAGGCACACCTGAATGTAATAGCAGCTGAAGACACACCTGAATGTAATAGCAGCAGCTGAAGACACACCTGAATGTAATAGCAGCTGAAGACGCACCTGAATGTAATAGCAGCTAAAGACACACCTGACTGTAATAGCAGCTGCTGAAGACACCTGAATGTAATAGCAGCTGCTGAAGACACACCTGAATGTAATAGCAGCTGCTGAAGACACACCTGAATGTAATAGCAGCTGAAGGCACACCTGAATGTTATAACAGCTGAAGACACACCTGAATGTAATAGCAGCCGATGACACACCTGAATGTAATAGCAGCTGAAGGCACACCTGAATGTAATATCAGCTGCTGTAGACACACCTGAATGTAATAGCAGCTGAAGACACACCTGAATGTAATAGCAGCTGAAGACATACCTGAATGTAATAGCAGCTGAAGACACACCTGAATGTAATAGCAGCTGAAGGCACATCTGAATGTAATAGCAGCTGAAGACGCACCTGAATGTAATAACAGCTGAAGGCGCATCTGAATGAAATAAATATTGTTTGCACCATGTCAGACCCACGGCTCCATACGTTACCTATCTGCATGATTGATCCTGATTGGAAACATCAGTTCGCGTCTGAAAAAACAAAGCTGAAACATCAAATTTCCGGGAAGCAATCTTGAAATCCGAGTTTAGTTTAACAACTTTTGTTGTCTTAACCCTTACCACTCCGATGTCAAAATTCTATTTTTTTATTGGTTCGACAGCGAAGAATTTGGTGTACATTTTTCAACAATTTTTGTGGATGATGTTGAAGTCTACGACAGCACCATTGTCCAACAAATTTGTTGAAAAAAGAACACCAGTTTATCTTTTAATTTAATTTGAAAATTTAAAAATTGGACAGAGTGTTAAGAGTTAAAACTTAAGCCAGATCTGATCAGGGGCGACTGAAGACACCTGAGACACACCTGAATATAATAGCAGCTGAAGACGCACCTGAATGTAATAGCAGCTGCTGAAGAAACGCCTGAATGTAATAGCAGCTGCTGAAGACACACCTGAATGTAATAGCAGCTGCTGAAGACACACCTGAATGTAATAGTAGCTGAAGGCACACCTGAATGTAATAATAGCTGAAGACACACCTGAATGTAATAGCAGCTGCTGAAGACACACCTGAATGTAATAGCAGCTGCTGAAGACACACCTGAATGTAATAGCAGCTGAAGGCACACCTGAATGTAATAACAGCTGAAGACACACCTGAATGTAATAGCAGCTCAAGACACACCTGAATCTAATAGCAGCTGAAGGCACACCTGAATGTAATAGCAGCTGAAGACACACCTGAATGTAATAGCAGCAGCTGAAGACACACCTGAATGTAATAGAAGCTGAAGACGCACCTGAATGTAATAGCAGCTACAGACACACCTGAATGTAATAGCAGCTGCTGAAGACACACCTGAATGTAATAGCAGCTGCTGCAGAAACACCTGAATGTAATAGCAGCTGCTGAAGACACACCTGAATGTAGTAGCAGCTGCTGAAGACACACCTGAATGTAATAGCAGCTGAAGGCACATCTGAATGTAATAGCAGCTGAAGACGCACCTGAATGTAATAGCAGCTGAAGACACACCTGAATCTAATAGCAGCTGAAGGCACACCTGAATGTAATAGCAGCTGAAGGCACACCTGAATGTAATAGCAGCTGAAGAGACACCTGAATGTAATAACAGCTGAAGGCACACCTGAATGTAATAGCAGCTGAAGGCACACCTGAATGTAATAGCAGCTGAAGACACACCTGAATGTAATAGCAGGGCAATTCCGCGCCAAAGTGGACATATGGGTGAAAATTTAAAAATGTGAAAACTGACCTTCAAATAGCTGTTTCTAAGGCCATATATAAAGAATCAGAATTTGGCATGCAAAATACTTTAAAATGTGGACCTAATGTGTTTTTGGTCCATAATTTAAACGACCTATTCAAAAACGTGCCAGGTTGTTCTAATTCACACTGTATCAATATAAGCAGGTCACAATAATGCAAATGAAGAAAATCTAGAGGATTCCTGTATTATTTATATACTACCCATCTAGCTTTAATCTGATGCTTTCAAATTTAGTGACTTGCTTTCTTTTAGTAGAATATGAAAATTGAATGTGATGTCTCAATCATGTAATTCCGTTACCAGAAAAAAGGAAAAAGTTTTTCTGTCCATTAATGAAGAGGATCAGAGCATTTTCCATTCATATCTTCTAACTATACCTTATTGCCAATCACCACCATGCATTGGCTTTAAATGTCTACAAACCCTACAACCATTCTGGGACTTTACATTTTTGTAATTCCGTTACCATGATGGTAACGGAATTACAAGATTAATGGTCGCATATGATTTTATACAATGAAGGGATCCACAACATACCTAAATGAAATCTATTTCATTGTTTCTTCTCTTCTGATGATATAGATGAATTAAATGATATTTTTTATGTCTGTCTTGCAGAATAAATCTTAATCATGCCTTTAGAAGCAAAGGAAAAGATGCGGAGGTATAGAGAGAAAATGAATGCTACCAAAAAGGAGCTGGTTAAACTTAAAGATAGAAAAAGGAAACAACAAAAGAAAAAGACGCTTTCTAGTAGTGAAATTACCACTCAAAAGAAAAAGAACAGAGATAGTGTTAGGCGACATAGAGCAAAGAGACAAAGTGAGACATGTAATAATACACCAACTAAAAGATTAACTCCTCTAAGAATTTCTCCGCAGGCTTTTGGTAAAGCAAAGAAACGCGCTGCTGCTTCTTTGCCAAGGTCACCAAGAAAACGGAAAGCAGTATTAACAAGCTTAGCTAATGAAGCAGGAATAGACACAGTAGAGACATTGCCTAGCAAACCTGGAAGTACGGCAACAGATCCAGAGATTGTGCAGAAAGTTAAAGATTTCTATCTATCCAGTTCATGGACTTGTCCAGGACAAAAAGATGTCATCATTGACAGAGACCCAGTAACTAGAGAGAAAAATTAACTTAAAAAACACTACATGCTCACAACTTTGGCAGAAGCCCATGCTACATTCCTGATAGAAAACCCTAGCATAAAGATGTCGCTGTCAAAATTCTGTGAACTTCGTCCGACCCAAGTTCAGCTACAAAGGGATATCCGTCACTATTCTTGTCTCTGCAAATATCATGAAAATGTACGGTTATTGCTTACATCGTTAGCAAAGGGTGGCCTCAGAATTCCAATTACCTACCGAGATTTTATTAGTGAGATAACATGTGATCAGGAAAAGGAACAATGTATGGATGGTACATGTGAGATGTGTCCAGGAATGGCCAGATTCATTATGCCTGAAAATCTTGCTCAGTTGAAAATAGAATGGAGTCAGTGGCGGAGTGAAGCTGGTAAAACTGCAAAGATTTCATGCTCAGGGACTATGACAGTGTGTTTTAATGAATTAAAGTGCCAGGTTCCTAAATTCCTACAGCATACATACATAAAACGTGCACAAGCTAAGTGCATTCAGCATGGAAAAGGAGGCTGTCAAAAATGATACGAATAAAATTGTAATAGAACTTGACTTCTCGGAAAATTATACAACCAAAGTTCAGAATGAAATCCAGTCAGGATATTGGTCATATAATCAAGTAACTATTTTCACAGTATGTGCATGGGAGCAGGGTGGCACGCATTCAATGGCTATCATTTCAGATTATCTTGTTCATGATAAATATGCTGCTTATACATTCTTCACATTAGCCTTAGAGAAACTTGAAGAGAAACTACAAAAGTCATTCGCGTCTGTGGTCGTGTATTCAGATGGAGCAGCAAGCCAGTTTAAGCAACGTTATTTGCTTTGCAGCCTCACTCACCTAAATAGGAAACTTGAATGGAGCTTTTTCGCTACAAGCCACAGAAAGGGGCCTGTGGATGGAATTGGTGGTGAAATTAAAAGAAAGGTGGCCACTGAGGTACTAAGTGGTAAAGCGGTTGTTACTACAAGCATTCAATTTGCAGATACAGGATCAAAAGTATCTGGTAAAACTGTAGTTGTGCACTGCTCTGCTAAGCAAGTCCAGGATATGATGCCACAGCTCAATGAACAATGACAGGATGTTGATGGTATACCTGATACACTTCTTGTTCATAATGCTTTGGTCATAGTGTTCAACATCATGCCAAATCACAAAATATTCAGCAACACAGTTTCAAGAAGGATGTCATGCCTAGTCAGACTAACACTGCTACTACAAGTACAGTCAATCAACTCCAGCTTGAGATATTACCTGCAAAGTGGACTGTTTTAATGTACACTGTGAGAAAAACTGTCAGACATTTCATTGGACAGATTCTTTTGGTTGACAACAAAAAAATTAAAGTTAAGTTCTTAAAATCAAAAGGAAATTGTAAATTTGTCTAGCCGGAGAATGATGATATTGACATTGTTGAGAAGTCAGCAGTAGTGAATGTGTTACCAGAGCCACAAATGACCAGGCGGGCGGTCCTAACTTTTCCCATTGAATATTTGAGTGACTATAAGTTATAAATATTGTCAACGCCTTTCACTAATTACAAGTTTAATTCAAAGGTTAATCATTTGTATCAATATTGGATAATTGCTCACTCTATTCTGTGAACGTAGCATCTGCAATGCGCACACACATATATATATATAGATATATATATATATGTGCCAATTGCAGAAGCTAACAGTCACTGTAAAATGTATGTTATGTTGAATCGTTGATTTTAATTTTCATATGTTCAATGCAAAATGTTTGCAGATAGTGTTTACACATGTTAGATGTGTTCTCTAAATTAGATACTGTATGATACTCTTGTTTTACTGAGTTATACTACTTAAACTAAATGTTACACTTATGTGTGAAACAAAGTAAAAGTCAATATGAAACCAATAAGCGTCGACCGCCATGAGTTATGGTTTATGATAGCTGTTCCTAATTTTGATGGCCATCAAAGGAGGCCTGTTACATATAAACATTAATTAGATCTCATAACATAAGCTTGAAGTTGGAAAACAAGCATAATCTATCTTTAAACAAGCATATTCTATCTTTTATATAATCATAAAATAATATCATTTCACTGATGTAATTCCGTTACCAAAGTATGTAATTCCGTTACCGACAATAAATTTCACCCAATAGATGAACTATAAAATATTTTGAAAAATAATACTGCTTGTATTAGTCACAAGTTAATCATCTATAAGCCTAATGAGAAATAAATTGAAATATGCTGTTAAGGTCACAGAGTTTGTGGCCTCAGTACACCTACCCTCAAAATCATGTCCATTTTATCGTAATTCCGTTACCGTCAATTCTGTCAAAAAATGTATATGTAAGCTGTGGGCATACATTTTTTTCTGTTTTTCTGTTTGCTAGTAGTGCATGTTGATGGCTACTAAAATTCAGTGACTGCATTCTTCTGAGTAGTTTCAAATTTTGTGTAGATGAAATTTGGCTCTGAACTGTAATTCCGTTACCGCGGAATTGCCCAGCAGATGCTGAAGGCACACCTGAATGTAATAGCAGCTGAAGGCATACCTGAATGTAATAGCAGCTGAAGGCATACCTGAATGTAATAGCAGCTCCTGAAGGCACACCTGAATGTAATACCACCTTCCTATTACAGGGCCAAGGGGTAATAAATACAAGCTGGCCTGTGGCATTTAAACCATTTGCATTTAAATAGACATGATGGATGATTTTTGGAAAATCCAAGATTGCCACCAAAGAATTGACCAATCAAGACTCTACTTTAATATGTTGAAGCCTACCGTCATAGGATCGTTCCACCCAAGTTTTGTTGAAATCAGGTTATTGATTGAAGGCGTACCCTTTTTAAATGGTTCCGGAAAACTTTCAGAAAATCAGAGATTTCTGCCAAAACACTGACCTATCGAAATTCTGAATAGAATTTCTAGAGGCCACGACAATAGGATCCTTCCAGCTAAAATTGGTTGAAATTTCCCAAGCGATTAATGAGCAGCATTTTATATGAATTCCCATTTATCAGAAACCCCGAGATGGCCACCATCAAAATCAAGCCGTCGAAATTCTGTTCTGAAGCGCACGCGTATAGAGTTCTTCAGGCCGAGTTTGGTTGAAATCGGCCAAGCGGTTAATGAGGAGTACTATTAGCCTTTTAACTGATTTCCCAAAATATTCAGAAAATCCAAAATGGTCGCCGGAAAAATGGACCAATCAAGATTCTATATGCAACTTCTAAAGCCTACCACCATAGGCTCATTCCAGCCAGTCTGGTTGAAATCACCCAAGTGGTTAATGAGTAGACGATTTTCAGTCATTTTTCGGATAATTCAAGATGGCCACCGAATAAATTGACCTTTCAAAATTCTATAGAGCTCTGAAGCATAGCACTTTAGCATCCTTCCAGCCGAGTTTGCTTGAACTCATTCAAGCGGTTAATGAGGAGTAGCCTTTTAACCGATTTCCAAAAACTTTCAGAAAATCCAAGATGGCCACCGGAAAAATGGACCAATCAAAATTCTGTATACAAGTTCTGAAATCTACCAGCCTAGTATCCTTTCAGCCAAGTCTGGTTGAAATTGCTCAAGCAGTTAATGAGGAATAGCATTTTAAACAATTTCCCGCCATTTTTCAGAAAATCCAAGATGATTGCCGGAAAAATTGACAAATCAAAATTCTGTATACATGTTCTGAAGCATTCTAGGCTAGCATTCTTCCATCCAAGTTTGATTGAAATCGGCCCTGTGGTTATCGAGTAGCCTTTTAAGTGATCTCCAGAAATTTACCAATCAAAATTCTGTATACAAGTCTCGAAACGTACCAGCCTAGTATCCTTCCAGCCAAGTCTGGTTTAAATTGCTCAAGCAGTTAATGAGGAGTAGCGTTTTAAACATTTTCCTATCATTTTTTGGAAAATTCAAGATGGCTGCCGGAAAAATTGACCAATCAAAATTCTGTATATAAGTTCTGAAGGATACCACACTAGGGTTCTCTCATCCAAGTTTCATTGAAATCGGTTCAGCAGTTATCGAGAAGGCTTTTAAGTTATTTCCAGAAATTTTCAGAAAATCCAAGATGGCCACCAGAAAAATTGACCAATCAAAATTCTGTATACAAGTTCTGAAACATACCAGCGTACTATCCTCCCAGCTTGTCCAAGCCGTTAATGAGGAGTAGCATTTTAAATGATTTCCAGCAATTTTGAAAAATTCAAGATGGCCGCCCAAAAGATTGACCAATCAAAATTCTGTATACAGGTTCTGAAGCCTATCCCCCCTTTAGGTTGAAATTCGCCAAGCAGTTAATGAGTAGCGCTTTTAAGCAAAAGTTGACGGCCGGTCACCATGCCATAAGCTCACTTGCCCATGGCCATGTGAGCTAATAAGAACCAAAAGAAACACTGATTAAATGAAATGATATTTGTATTGAGTAGTTGAGTTCTCTGAGATGATAACATACGCTTCACGAAGTAATCAATGATATGAATATTATGATATAAGCTAGATGACTAATGAATGACATGATATGTACAGTGTCATGACTGATGATGAGAATAATGCTCTATTACAACCTGTCTATACACAACACACCTGTAAACATGTTGCCATGATGATCCATGTTGCCATGATGATCCATGTTGCCATGATGATCCATGTTGCCATGATGATCCATGTTGCCATGATGATCCATGTTGCCATGATGATCCATGTTGCCATGATGATCCATGTTGCCATGATGATCCATGTTGCCATGATGATCGTCTCTTAACTCTCTAGCCTTTATAGACCAGAAATGACAAATTCTTTGATAAACAGGACGTAAATAGAATAAACATGAACAATGAAAGGGTACCACTGGAATGACTCACTTGTTTATCAAGCAGGTCATCTTCAGTGGTAGATTTCCAAAAATTAACTTTTCCCAAGATCACTGCAGAAGCCATTTGTACAGGGTTAGCCTTTTAAATCCAAGCCGGCCAAAAATGGCTTCTTTAGTGGTCTTGCAGACCAAGAGAAACGTGTTTTTTAAAATTTATTGGAATGACTGGCTCGATAATAGTCCTTGCATTGTTAAATTTTCAAAAATATGCTTCTCTTGGTCTGTAAATGGACACTGTGTGAGAAAATTGAAATTTTCTTGAACAATTTTGAGTGTTAAAGGGTTACACACATCCAGTCAAAGTATTTTAGAAATATTAAATTTCCTTCAGTGATGCATTGAAATAGAGATAAAATGGCTTCATCAGTGCTCCCTAAAAGCAGATGGTCGTGATAGACAGGCTTAATTGTATACAAACCATAATGATAACAATCCCCTTTCCTTCAGCATATTAAAGGGAGGTAACTCATTAATGTAGAATTCAAACTTATTGATTAACAGGCAGAAATTAGCTTCGAAAATGCATAATTATAGCTAGATTATTTAGTCTGCCTTATAACACAGTCAGCCTCATAAAACAGCCATAACAGATCAGGAACGTGGAGCAAGCTTTTCTGTCTAAATACATTAGCATTTTCGGAACCATGAGTTGTCTCCCTTGAATATTCAATACAAAACTGGAATGAATTTGATGGAATGACTTACAGATGGAATGATTTAAAGATGGAACGAAGATGACTTAAAATGGAATGACTTATAACGATGGAATGGCTTTCAGATGAAATAACTTTATATAATATTTAATTTGCGCATGGAATATTTTGAATATGTAAACTTACATGCAATATTATTTCAAATATTGAATCTATACATGGAATATTTTAAATATTTAAATATGTTTAAACTATTGCGATAACACACATAAGCAACATCTAATATAATACAGGAATACATTTTATATTGGCCATTTTTCTCTAATAGATTTCATTAAATTGACTGTCTTCCTGTTGAATTTCTGCAGACTACATTTTCCATTGAGGTTAACTCTGGATATGCTGAATATTTTGAAAACAATTTGACAGTCAAATTGTTTTCAAAATATTCAGCAGATATCAGAGTCATTGCCCATTGAAATTATTGTCTAGTGGCTTTCACCAGTCAGACATTTAAGATATTAAATACGATAAGATTAAATCTACAGACGCTTGTCGCTACAATGATGTTGTTGTTTCACTGAATCTGCCCGTTAAAGGGACACATTCATTTATCACAGACTAGAGAACCATATTTTATAATAAGCATTATCATTATTAATGTGGTAGGGGTGGGGTGAGTGGGAACATATGTACAGGATGTCTGTATTTACACTATGAGAAGGTATCCAAATAAAGTCAATTCTAACACGTTGATGCTCAAGACAGACAAAACCAGCCTCTGCAGTGGGCTTAAGGAATGTCCATTTGCAGGACAAGAGAAAATAATTTTTTGAAAATTTTACCACTGGAATGACTGGCTCAATCATCGAGCCTGTTATACCAGTTCGAAATTTCTCAAAAATAGTTTTCACTTGGTCTGCAGATGGGTATTTTTTTAGATCACTGTAGACACATCACTTGACCACTAATGTGGCATTGGGCATGTAGGGAGGGCATGTAGGGAGGAGTAACACGAGATTTAGCATAATTAAGTATAAAACACAGTCTGTTTTTATTCAACTACTAAAAATTTCATTTCCAAACACCTGGAGTTCATTGCAATCTTATAATATTGAACATCGTTAATCTTATGGCAAAATATTTTCAAAACTGTCTTTCAGTATCGGGCAAAAATTATCCCCACACTATTAAGAAATTCCAGATAGGCATCTCGTATCTCAAAAGTATTCAAATTTCAAGGCACTAAATTCTATCAATTTAATTAGCAAAAGAATTTTAGAATTAAAAAGTTTATTTTCAAAACCACTATTATTATCACAGAGAACATACATACCCTGTAATCTGAATTGGAGTGAAATGAATACAAGTCAGGACATCTCAAGTCCTGTAGCAAAATGCTCAGTTTAATTTGCTAGGCTCCTAGGCTCAACTTGTGACAACTTCTTAACACTTCAATGGTCAAACCGGCCAAAACTGGCCTTTACAGTTATTCATTTAAAGGGATGCTTATCTCATCTCAAATGTTGTATTGTCTGTATCACAATTATCTGCTTTGTAAGGGTGATCTGCACCATTTTGTCTCCTCTAGCGATAGCGTGTGATGTCATGTCAGTGCCAATGCATTACATTCTTTATTATGTAATAATCATCTTGTTGAATATTTTGAAACTAATTTGACTGGAAGTTGTCAAATTAGTTTCAAAATATTCAACAGCTTACCTTTATGGTTGATTTTATACCGCAGTGTTAAGCTATATATGGCAGCTCTTCGACTGAGTGCATATACCGAGGCGGATACGTTAGGTTTTTCTGATTGGTTGAAAAGTAAATCATGGCAGCCAATATAAGCTGTAGAAATGTACCATCATTTAGCTACTAAACCCTGGATATCTTTCTTTGATGGGAGGATAAAACGCTTAAAATTTCATACATAGTTTATGCATGGCCTATTAGATAATCTGTATAGATATCATGAGATGAGGTTAGTTAGCCTTTAAAGGCCAACAGAATCTGATTTTTGACATTTTACCCGTGAGATGAGCCAAGCATTCCAATGGTAAATTTTCAAAAATAGTCTTCTTTTGGTCTGTAAATGGAAATTTAGTTAAGCAAATATTTTTTATTTTCTTGACAAACCTCGACCATTAAAGGGTTAAAAATTCAGCTATTATGTGGTTATTTTCAATGTATCGGGAATACAGGTTTTAGGAAATATATTCATTCAAAGATTGTTTCTAAATTTAAAATCTTTTAAAGTCCTTGCAAAACAATTTCTGTGATGAATGAACCCTGGCCTAGAGTGAGGTGTTGATGAAACATTCTCTTAGTCTAGACTGTCTTCAGCAGAGTAATAATTAACTTTAATTATATAACACATTCTTTATGATCTAAGGAATATTATGTTGAATATTTTGAAACTAATTAGACTGGGAACTCTTGCAACATGTTCCAGTCAAATTATTTTCAGGATATTCAACATCTTGCCTGTATAGTTGTCTTGAAATTGTACCCCTGGAATGTCAAGAGTTAACTCTTACCACTCTGATGTTAATATTCTATCTTTTACTGCGTCAACAGAAAAGAAACTGGTGTACATTTTTAAACAATTTTGGTGGACGATGTTGCTGTCTACGACAGCACCATCTCCTACCAAATTTGTTCAAAGACGAACACCAGTTCATCTGCTATTTTAATTTCAAAATTAAAAATTTTGCCATCAGAGTGGTAAGAGTTAAATACGTAATAACACGGAGCACATATTCCACTCTAGAACCATGGCTACTTTCTTGCGTTATAAAATCTTTATATAAATAACTTTCAATAGACTCCTTTCAAATACATTTTAACAAAAGCCATCTGTTTAAACATTTATTATTAAAAGTTTGCTTGTAAACATTCCTTAATTTCCAATAATGTTGAATAATTTATCATTTCATAAAGTGTCTTATTCGTAGCACTTATTTTCTATTCTCCACAACTAATAACGTTGTCAATAAAACTAGTTATTAAAATATATACTTTAACTGGTACTGAAAATTACCAAAATGCTGTACGCTATATTAAAATGAATAGCAATTTTTTATCGAATCTGACTGTAATTTTTCTCTCGTTGTATATTTAATATAAAGTCTCAGCAATGAATTACTTTCTGTACACTTATGAAGGAAGATTCTTTATAAAAAAGTAAACTATGTTTGAACCATTTATTGGTAAAAAAAAAAGCAACAGTTTTGCTTATTCAATGTCCATCTGCAGGCCAAAAGAAGACTATTTTTTACAAATTTATCACTAGAAGGACTGGCTCAGTAAGGCATGACTGGCTCAGTAACCACGCCAGTCATTGGCCTGCAAATAGACATTGCCCACAACCTCTGGAGAGGTCAGTTTGACCACTAAACGATTACCTATGTAACAACAAACATGCCATCCGTGAAAGACTCCGTTGAATAACATATATTTATATTATTATCAAAAGCTTTTATGTACAGTGAAATTAACATGCAATAAATTATGTTTTTGGTACATTTTTAGTAAGAAATGAGATTCTTTTACGATAAAACAATCATATCTTAATACAGATCAAGTCTGGTAAATAAAGCAAATTATTTGCGATTATTATTATTTTTGTTTCCAAAGAAACATGTGAGAATGTGTGACTAGATATGTCCCCAATTAACTCTTGTTCACGTTAAATGATGAAGCAGAAACGTAGTCACACGTGAATAATTATTCACATCAGAATTTTAACAAGAAATATGCAGCAAACATTATATGCTTGTGTACAGAATTACGAGAAACTGGTTTCATTTAGACATTGGTAGCATTTTGATTTAAAAATACATGAAAAATCCTCAAAAGATGCTCGTTGCCATGTTTACTAAACATAAAAATAAGGCCTATGGCACATTAATTAGTGTTACTAGCAAAAGGATTGAACTAATACCAATCTGTACAACCTAATACCAAGCTGTATGAGCTAATACCAAGCTGTACGAGATTATACCAAGCTGTACGAGCTAATACCAAGCTGTATGAGATAATACCAAGTAGGGTGAAACCTACCATTCCCTCCAGCTGTCGGGCACCACACACCCCGACACCTGAAAATGTAGTTATAACTGTAACACCAAGCTGTATGAGCTATACCAAGCTGTACAAGCTAATACCAGGCTGTACGAGCTAATACTAAGCTGTACGAGCTAATACCAAGCTGTACGAGCTAATACCAAGCTGTACGAGCTAATACCAGGCAGTATGAGCTAATACCAGGCTGTATGAACTAATACCAAGCTGTACGACCTAATACCAAGCCGCACGAGCTAATACGAACTGTACGACATAATACCAACTGTACGAACTAATACCCAGCTGTACAACCTATGAGCAAGCTGTATGACCCAACACCAGGCTGTACAACCTAGTACCAAGCTGTACGACCTAATACCAAGCTGTACGACCTAATACCAAGCTGTATGACCAAGATGTACGACCCAACACCAAGCTGTACAACCTAGTACCAAGCTGTACGACGTAATACCAAGCTGCACGATCAAATACCAAGCTGTACGACCTAATACCAAGCTGTACAACCTAATAGCAAGCTGTACAACCTAGTACCAAGCTGTACGACCTAATACCAAGCTGCACAATCAAATACCAAGCTGTACGACCTAATACCAAGCTGTACGACCTAATACCAATCTGTACGACCTAATACCAAGCTATAAGAGCAAATACCAAGCTGTACGAGTTAATACCAAGCTGTATGACCTAATACCAAGCTGTACGACTTAATACCAAGCTGTACGACATAATACCAAGCTGTCATTCACATCAGGTACACAAATAAGACAATCATACACCTTTATCTTTGTGTGGTTACAATGAAAATGCTTTAACCACCAACGAAAACGATACACCAATATCATATGCTCAGAGTTCCACGATACAGACCTCTACTTTGCGTACATCAGAATAACAAGATTGCTGTCATGTACGGATGAAGCATGAATCTTTAAACACATTTTCCCATTCAAGGAATGCAACCACAAGCACTATTACCAGTGGTAACCCTTACAACTCGGAGGTCAAAATTTTTTTAATATTCAAATTAAGATAAAAGATGAATTTGTGTTCATTTTTTAAATAATTTGGTGGAAGATGTTGCTGTCGTAGACAGCAACATCATCCACCAAAATTGTTAAAAAATGTACACCAATTTCTATGCTATTGATTGAAACAGTAAATGATATAATATTGACATCAGAGTGGTAAGAGTTAAACCTCGTGTGTTCAAATGTCACTAACCTTCAATATCAGGAGACGTAACTCTACTGGTCACCTATAACAATGAAGATAACCAGTCATCATTCAAGGAAGATAACTATAAATCAAATGATCTGTAAATAACGTCTCGGGGGAAGGAATAAGCTCCAATGTCAATATGTCACTAACATTAGATTTTAGTAGTTATCTCGACTGGCCATCTATGACAAGGACAATAGCTGCTTATATGCATCAAGGGAGATAACACATGTTATTCGGAAATAGCCAGAAATTAATTTTTGAAAACTTCACATGTATGACTGTCTGTGTACAGTGGTTCTGTAAAGTGGTACACTACACAGCCAGTCATATCACTAGCAAGTCTTCAAATATTATATTTTCTCATGATTGTAAATCGTTGTTTTCTGAAAGCATGAGTTATCTCCCTTGAAAAAACATTATCGGTAAAACATTACAGCTTCCCATTAAATAGACATGCTCTGGATATAAGTGTCACACTACCATCATTGGCTCCTATGTGTACGGCGGGTTTCCGCGTTTCTCGGGCTGTTGTTTATGAGATTCCTGATGATATGCCAGGGCAACCGCCGTCCTCGAAGCTTTAATTATCTCACAGATCATAGTTTTACAATCACAACATATGCTCATCTGCGGTCCTGGATGCGACAAATTATCACCACGTGTCCTCTCCTCACCATTCTCCTTGAAACTGTCTGAGTCACTACGAGGCGTCTGTAATGTTTGTGATCTGAAGAATGGGCGACGTTTTACCGGCACAGATTGTGAGCTATCCGACGATGATACTGACGCTTTGTTATTATTGTTTGTAAATGAGGAAAGACCAGATAACGATAATAGCGATGAATAAGTGGATGACGATGTCGAGGCAGATGAGGTACTGTTGTTATTGTTGATATTTAGCTCTAATGATGTCATTGCCGGCTCACGTCGAGACGACCTGAAAAACAACAACAATGTACATAGGACAGAAGTATGAATATATGAATATTCCTAGTAATCATATTTAACCCTTTAATGACTACAAATCTAAATATCTGCTTATTGAATGTCCACTCGCAGGCCAAGTGGAGACTATTTTTGGAAATTTACCACTGGAAATCCAGCGTTAAATTTTCAAAAATAGTCTTCACTCGACCTGCAAATTGACACCCATTAAGACCACTGCAGAGCCAGGTTTTGTTTTGAACCTTGGGTTAATTAATCATAGAAGCACAATGGATAAAGCAACAGTTCTTCCACCACTAATTTTACAAGAATTTGAATCTTATCTCATGCGCACACATACAATAACAGACTTACACTGACTGTCATTTCATTTATTACTACATGCATATTCCTGGAAGAGATAGACAGATGCTCGTCCTATGGAGGCACAGACCTCAATTCTGACCATAAGCCAGTCATTACACGCCTCCATATGAACCAGCTCTACCTAATGTATAAATGCCATACCAGGCAAGAGGATAGAGTCACCTACAACTTACCCAAACTCATCAGCTACACTGACACTCAAATGTCATACAAAAGGGTCCTCGGGGAGCAGATAGCTAACATCGACCTCAGCTCTGATTCAAACGAAACCCTAACCAAAATACTGATATCTATGGAATCATCAGCTACTAGCACCATAGGTGTTCTAAAAAACAACAGAATTAGGTATACTGATGACCCTCTCTTAGTAAAACTGTCAGCAGAACAGAAAGCATTACGTCTGCACATCTATCAAAGTGGCCAAAGTGAAAATCGCACCCAACTACGCCAGGAACGCAATAACATTCTGCGCCATAGCGAACGCTTAAAAGATCTTGTTATCCAACAAGCAGATGCCCTAGCAGATGAAATCACTGCCACGGATGACTGCCACAAAATGTTTCAGGCAGCCCGAGCCCCGAGAGTTGCTGACTACACACCACCACTAACTGTACACAACTCTGAAGGACACTTTATTGGGACTGACCAGGGCAAAGTCGAGGCAATTCGAGAATGGTTCAAGGAACAGTTCACTGACCACGATGATGAGCCCTTGCACCAATTCTCAGGAGACCCCAGGCGATTACTAACACCAATTAGAGGTTGAGAAGGCACTTAAAGCCCTGAAAAATGGACGTGCATCTGGACCTGATGGCATGAGCACTGAACTATTCAAATATGCAAGTAACATTATCTCAAAACCGATCACTCACATAATCAATTCAGCTTTTATGCACCACCTTCCCATCGACGCTTTAGGCCAAGGAAACCGTATCGCGCTACCCAAGCCCAAGAAGCCACCTGCCCGCTCCCCCCCACCCCCAGCCAATCTGCAGCCCATTGTGCTCCTCAACAGCATACGGAAAATCCTATCCAATGTTACTCTATGCCGCATCCGAGACAAGATCGACGACTTCACCGGATCATGTCAGTGGCTTCAAAGGTGGACGCAGATGTGCAGACATTGTATGGGCTTAACGCATGCTTGTGTCGGTAGTCATTTCCAAACACTGGGATTTCCACAAAATGGGCATTCACATGTCACGAGTCTTCGACACAATTAAGCGCTCACAGATCCTAGATGTACTATACATACCTACATACCTTTCTGCATTAGTCGAGCCATACCAACCAACCCGGTCACTTAGATCCCTAAACAAGCAAATGCTCAAAATCCCAAAATACAAAATGAATTCATACGGCTTTAGAACATTTTCTTTCTCGGCCGCCACTGAATGGAACAACCTCCCTATTCATCTAAAATTGTCAAAAAATCTTACAACATTCAAATCAAATCTTAAAACTCATCTCTTTAAACAAGCGTACCAGAATTTAAATTAATGTTTATATTATCATTTCATTGTCTTGCGCTACGAGCATGCTTGCGTGGAGTTTGGCGCGTTATAAATTCACTTATTATTATTACTACGCCAAGACAGTTGCAATGAAGATGAACTACGACTAGTGAGACTACTGCTTGCAGACACCAAGCTGAGAGTACGAGTCAAGTCAGTGAAGTCTGTAGAGTTTGAGACATCAATGGGAGATGGTATATCCCCTGTGCTCTTCACCTGTTACCTGGCTGCTGCATTGAAATTCGTGCGGGAAAACTCCACTAGACCAAAGCCCCCCGGTGTCAATACTGGGCATGCCGCTAAAGATGGAATATGCTGACGATGTGGACTTTATAGATGAGGAAAAGAAACCCCTTGACGAACTTCTCCCAATAGTTGCAAGTAAACTAAAAATTGAGAATCTCTATGAATGAAGCCAAAACAGAGTTCACCCACATACACCTATCTACAAAGCATGAAACTAAAGAAAATGACGATTCACTCCATGGTGGCGAACCACGGAGGAAAAGTAAAATCCTGGGCTCACTGTTTTTCAGTACTGCTGACATTGCTGCACGCTTCATCATGGGGAACATAGCTTTCCAGTCCTTCTGGAAGCTATGGATTCGTAGATCAAAGTAGCCCTTGATAAAAAGACTACAATTATACAATGCAACCTGCGTATCCTTGATGATGTATAACTGTAACAGCTGGGCAGCTCCAAAGGCAGCTCTAGACAAACTTGACGCCTGCCACCGCAAACACCTCCGCACCATCACCGGACACCGATGGCCAGAGCATAATTTCCAACGATGCACTATAAAAGATGTATAATACGCCGCCGCTGTCTGTAAAAGTCGCCCAGCAAAGATGGTCCATGTTTGGCCATGTGCTAAGGATGCAGGAATACACACCAGCACAGAGAGCCTTGGAATTCGCCCTACTCGGAACCAGGAGAGGACATCATTGCATAAATCTGCTAAGCGTGCTACGAGATGACCTCAAGAAAGCAGGATTAGGTACAGTCAAGTCAAGAATGGACCTGAGGAAGATAAGGATTTCAGCTGAGGACAAGACGCAGTGCGCAAAAGGGAAGAAGGACTGATTGCAGCTGCAGGATGTTTCTACTACTACAGCCGCAGAATACAGTAATCATACATACATACATAGACAGAATCTATATGGCATCACATTAAGCCTTTAATGTCTAAATTTGGTCAAGAAAATTTAATTATTTCCTTATTGAATGTTCATTTGCAGGCCAAGAGAAGAGTATTTTTGAAAATTAACCACTGGAATGGCTGGCTTGGTTACCGACCCAGTCATTTCAGTGGTAAAATTCACAAAATACTCTTCTGTTGGCCTGCAAATCGACATTCCTCAAGACCACTGCAGAGGCTGGTCTCATCATGAAAGGATTAAGCACATGATGGTGTGTGCGTGCGTGCGAGCACGCGCGCATGTGTGAATGATACAGTGTATATGTAGGCAAATTAATTACAAAATGTTGTAATGTTGTTCTCAAAAGCACACATGTTTAACTATGTATTATAACAATGCTGAGCAGATATCTCCATAATGCAGAGAGTGGATCTGCACCAATAACGACGCCTTAAACAAGTGCACATGCACTTACGGTTTGTGTTTCCGTATGAATTCTTTTCCCTCGGGACTTAGAGGTGAAGGACTCAAGGAATACACCGGTGTACTGCCAAAATTTTCCGACGGAATGCTCACCTAATCAAAGACAGAACACAACATTATTATATCATGTCAATACAGGAGTCAACCTATTACCTATATGACATACTGAAGGCTAACTTCAGGTCATGTCTAATGGAGAGATTCAATTATAGCTATGTCTGTCGCATTTCTAGTTAACCTGCATCCACTTTTTGTGTGTGTCATAATTGAGCTGAAACCTGAATTCCAAGAATCTAAATATTAACCTAACTACCGACAGGTACAAGCTGCTCAATATTTAAACAGCTTCCAGTCAAATTTGTTTCAAAATATTCACCAGAATGTTTAATAAATTGTAAATTCACCAGATATAGAATTCGTCTACTTTCATGATGGACTTTTCGATTGATGTGACGGAGTTGCATTATCTTGACGTGACAGAGTTACATCCTCTTGACGTGATGGAGTTACATTATCTTGCTTGTGACATCAGCTAACATGTCACATATTTGATTATGATGACCGATACTTGAATGACAAATCGGACCACTCTATCACTTTTTAGGAACTGACTATGGGTGCTCTAGAAGATATCATGATACAGTGCATCAAACTATTACATTATATCGTGATATATCATATATTAGAATGTCTTTGTGGGTAGGTGGCATGGGTCTGGAGACATACACACATTAAGAATAATGTCCCTGAAAATTTTATCGTCAAAATGTTGAATATTTTGAAATTACTTTGACTGGAAACTTGTGTTGCTTTGGCAATAACAGAGCTCTTACCATCAAAGTAATTTCAAAATATTCAATATGTTGCCGCAAATCTTTTAGAGTTTTCCAAAACTTTTAGCTTAGCATCATAAAAGGTTGTAATTATTAATTGAATCAGGATATCTGAAAATACCTGCCGTGCTGACAGGATTCACTCACCTTCCTGATACACTTATTGCACACTGTCCTCTGGCAGAAATGACACTTTGTACCCCAATAACCGAAAAATGTAAACTTTGTTACACGACATGTAAAGCACACCTGTAGAGGTAAAAACAGGTAATAGTGATAAATACATCATCATCTAAGCGTGGTTATAATAGAACAATCCATTTCTAGCTATGCCCCGCCCATCTCCAGCTAAGCTCCACCCATCTCTAGCTAAGCTCTGTCTATCTCTAGCTAAGCTCCACCCATGTTTTGTGCGTGCTGAGATTGATTTATATATATTGAACCATGATTTTCAAGGTAATTATGGCCAGTCAAATTAGTTTCAAAACATTCAACAAATTATTTACTAAATAGTAGACATACAATTTGTACACTTGTCAGACTTTTTAATGATAATGATGGAGCTAAATACGTAATTTATTATGGATCTTGATTTGCGACGTCAGCTTATACATGATGTAATTAATGATGACGTCAGCTTATACATGATGTAATTAATGATGACGTCAGCTTATACATGATGTAATTAATGATGACGTCAGCTTATACATGATGTAATTAATGATGACGTCAGCTTATACATGATGTAATTAATGATGACGTCAGCTTATACATGATGTAATTAATGATGACGTCAGCTTATACATGATGTAATTAATGATGACGTCAGCTTATACATGATGTAATTAATGATGACGTCAGCTTATACATGATGTAATTAATGATGACGTCAGCTTATACATGATGTAATTAATGATGACGTCAGCTTATACATGATGTAATTAATGATGACGTCAGCTTATACATGATGTAATTAATGATGACGTCAGCTTATACATGATGTAATTAATGATGACGTCAGCTTATACATGATGTAATTAATGATGATGTCAGCTTATACATGATGTAATTAATGATGACGTCAGCTTATACATGATGTAATTAATAATGACGTCAGCTTATACATGATGTAATTAATGATGACGTCAGCTTATACATGATGTAATTAATGATGACGTCAGTGACACACATGATGTAATTAATGATGACGTCAGTGACAGATCAGATATATCTATTACTTTACAGAACATCCAGACTGTTAACTCAACAATTTCTAAAATATTTTGAAATAGCAAGATAACTATTATATTGTAAACCCCCAAATTCAGGTAAGCGTCAGTTTTTGCTTATAATTATCTGACCTTGTTTTTGTTGACTAGATTGTAGAGCTCAGGCCTCGTGGTCAGACTCTCCAGTTCCACTTTGGTGAGAACTATTCTGATATGTATCACCTCATCCAGCGTGAGAGACAAACACTCAACAGGATTCTGCCATCTTCTCTGTGAAGATCATGAACATAAGAACCATGATCATTAAACAATATTACATCACTCTTATCCATCACACCGGCAGCAGCCTTTCTACACGAACAACAAGATAACATCACATGATCATTAAAGGCATTGTCATTGTCACGCAAGCGTGATGTGAAATGAACATTATACACCTTGTCACGCAAGCGTGATGTGAAATGAACATTATACACCTTGTCAGGCAAGCTTCATGTGACGTGAACATTATACACCACCTTGTCAGGCAAGCTTCATGTGAAGTGAACATTATACACCACCTTGTCAGGCAAGCTTCATGTGAAGTGAACATTATACACCACCTTGTCAGGCAAGCTTCATGTTAAGTGACCATTATACACCACCTTGTCAGGCAAGCTTCATGTGACGTGAACATTATACACCACCTTGTCAGGCAAGCTTCATGTGACGTGAACATTATACACCACCTTGTCAGGCAAGCTTCATGTGAAGTGAACATTATACACCACCTTGTCAGGCAAGCTTCATGTGACGTGAACATTATACACCACCTTGTCAGGCAAGCTTCATGTGAAGTGACCATTATACACCACCTTGTCAGGCAAGCTTCATGTGAAGTGAACATTATACACCACCTTGTCAGGCAAGCTTCATGTGACGTGAACATTATACACCACCTTTTCAGGCAAGCTTCATGTGAAGTGAACATTATACACCACCTTGTCAGGCAAGCTTCATGTGAAGTGAACATTATACACCACCTTGTCAGCCAGGCTTCATGTGAAGTGAACATTATACACCACCTTGTCAGCCAAGCTTGATGTGAAATGAACATTATACACCATGTCACACAAGCTTGATGTGAAATGAACATTATACACCTTGTCAGTCAAGCTGGATTTAAAATGAACATTATACACCTTGTCAGCTAAGCTGGATCTGAAATGAACATCATACACCATGCCCCACAAGCTTGATGTAAAATGAACATTATGCACCTTGTCCGCCAAGCTTGATGTGGAATGAACAGTATACACTGTCAGGCAAGCTTGATGTGAAATGGAAATGAAAATTATACACCTTGTCAGGCAAGCTGAATTTGAAATGAACATTATACACCTTGTCACGCAAGCTTTATGTGCAATGAACATTATACACCTTGTCAAGAAAGCTGGATGTGAAATGAACATTATACACCTTGTCAGGAAAGCTGGATGTGAAATGAACATTATACACCTTGTCAGGAAAGCTGGATGTGAAATGAACATTATACACCTTGTCAGCCAAGCTGGATGTGCAATGAACATTATACACCTTGTCACGCAAGCTTTATGTGCAATGAACATTATACACCTTGTCAGGAAAGCTGGATGTGAAATGAACATTATACACCTTGTCAGCCAAGCTGGATGTGAAATGAACATTATACACCTTGTCAGGAAAGCTGGATGTGAAATGAACATTATACACCTTGTCAGCCAAGCTGGATGTGAAATGAGCATTATATACCTTGTCAGGCAAGCTTGACTCTTGAAACTACAGCCCGGAAAAAATTTTCTGCAATTTTCATTGACCCACAAAAAGTAGGTCAAAGATAGGTCATGCTGACCTACTTTTCATACATTTCACACCATCTCCCTAAGATGCATCCATATATCAAGTTTAGTTCCCATATACCAAAAACTCTTGAAGCGACAGGCCGGACAAAAACGTTCTGTAATGTTCAAAGAAACATGAAAGTAGGTTCAAGGCAGGTCACCCTGACCTACTTTTCATACACTGCATACATTTTCCCTAATATGCATCCACATACCAAGTTCAGTGAATATATGTGAAGCACTCTTGAAACTATGGCCGGACAAACTTGTAGAGGGTGAACGGATGGACAAAGTGGTGACTATATGCTTCCCGTGAAAATTGTCAGGAAGTACAAAAATGTTCTGTTGAATATTTTGGACTTAGTTTCATTGGAAGACAACGCAGCAATGGCTCTAAGGCAGCAATGGCTTTCAATCAAATTGAGTGCAAATTATTCAACAGTGTTTTTTGTTTTGGAAACATGTTCAGTCATTTCTGAGCTGTACTGTAAACCACATTATTTTTAAATTTTATAATTATTTGCTCATCACAAAGAAAATCCAAAGCAATGTTACATTATTGTCGTCTTTGTCATCACCGATACATCATTGTCCACATCATCAGTCTAGTATGACATCCAAATACTGAGCTAACAAAGTCACACAAGGAATCTCAAACTGTGATACCATGCATGATACAGGTCTCCAATCTGTACTTTAGTCCAGTTCATGCTATACCCTACTCAGTCTATATTTTAACTTACTACATGCGATTTAACTTACTACATGCGAGAGAACTACTGATGAATATTTTGAAAACTGTTTGACTGAAATTCATTGCTGCTTTCGACATAAAATACTTTCAATTAAATTATTTTCAAAAGATTTATCAAGTTATATCTACTATAGCACCATCAAAATCCTGTTTCTTTGACGTTAGTACTTAAAGCGTTCAGGACAAACTAGACTTCAACATGCAACAAATGCATGATGCAAAGGAATATATAAATTTAACATAAACTACATCAGTAAAACTACTACTGTCCAATATATATATAAAACTGCACAGTAGCTTGTGTTAAATGAAATGGTATTATAAAATATTTATATTGAGCACGCTGTGTTCAGAAGCCTGTCAGTATTGAACTCTTTAACACTCATATCAGCCAAAAACGGCTTCAGCAGTGGCCTTGAGAAAGGACCATTTGCAGACCATGAGAAGACTATCTTTGAAGATTTACCACTGGAATGACTGGCTCGATAACTGAGCCAGTCAGTGCAGTATTAAATATTCAAAAATAGTTTTCTTTTGATCCGCAAATGGACATTTACTGAGAAAATTAAAATTTTTTAAACAACTTCGAGGGTTAAATGGGTAAGCAAAAAGCATGCGATATCATGTGTGTTATCCCTTCAAGCTTTGAACCAAAGCAGACATTAAAAATAATATTATATAAAAAACATGTATGTGCACATGCGCAGCGGTTGTATGTGTGGGTATATACATGCATGTTTGTGTGGGTATATCCATGTATGTTTGTGTGGGTATATACATGTATGTTTGAGTGGGTATATCCATGTATGTTTGTGTGGGTATATACATGTGTTTGTGTGGGTATATCCATGTATCTTTGTGTGGGTATATACATGTATGTTTGTGTGGGTATATCCATGTATCTTTGTGTGGGTATATACATGTGTTTGTGTGGGCATATACATGTATGTTTGAGTGGGTATATCCATGTATGTTTGTGTGGGTATATACATGTGTTTGTGTGGGTATATCCATGTATCTTTGTGTGGGTTTATACATGTATGTTTGTGTGGGTATATCCATGTATCTTTGTGTGGGTATATACATGTGTTTGTGTGGGCATATACATGTATGTTTGTGTGGGTATATACATGCATGTTTGTGTGGGTATATCCATGTATGTTTGTGTGGGTATATACATGTATGTTTGTGTGGGTATATCCATGTATCTTTGTGTGGGTATATACATGTGTTTGTGTGGGCATATACATGTATGTTTGTGTGGGTATATACATGCATGTTTGTGTGGGTATATCCATGTATCTTTGTGTGGGTATATACATGTATGTTTGTGTGGGTATATACATGTATGTTTGTGTGGGTATATACATGTATGTTTGTGTGGGTATATACATGTATGTTTGTGTGGGTATATACATGTATGTTTGTGTGGGTATATACATGTATGTTTGTGTGGGTATATACATGTGTTTGTGTGGGCATATACATGTATGTTTGTGTGGGTATATACATGCATGTTTGTGTGGGTATATACATGTATGTTTGTGTGGGTATATACATGTATGTCTGTGTGGGTATATACATGTATGTTTGTGTGGGTATATACATGTGTACATGTATGTTTGTGTGGGTATATCCGTGTATGTTGGTGTGGGTATATACATGTGTTTGTGTGGGTATATCCATGTATCTTTGTGTGGGTATATACATGTATGTTTGTGTGGGCATATCCATGTATCTTTGTGTGGGTATATACATGTATGTTTGTGTGGGTATATCCATGTATGTTTGTGTGGGTATATACATGTATGTTTGTGTGGGTATATACATGTATGTTTGTGTGGGTATATACATGTATGTTTGTGTGGGTATATACATGTGTACATGTATGTTTGTGTGGGTACATCCATGTATGTTTGTGTGGGTATATACATGTGTTTGTGTGGGTATATCCATGTATCTTTGTGTGGGTATATACATGTATGTTTGTGTGGGCATATCCATGTATCTTTGTGTGGGTATATACATGTATGTTTGTGTGGGTATATCCATGTATGTTTGTGTGGGTATATACATGTATGTTTGTGTGGGTATATACATATATGTTTGTGTGGGTATATACATGTATGTTTGTGTGGGTATATACATGTATGTTTGTGTGGGTATATACATGCATGTTTGTGTGGGTATATCCATGTATGTTTGTGTGGGTATATACATGTATGTTTGTGTGGGTATATACATGTATGTTTGTGTGGGTATATACATGTATGTTTGTGTGGGTATATACATGTGTTTGTGTGGGTACATACATGTGTTTGTGTGGGTATATCCATGTATGTTTGTGTGGGTATATACATGTATGTTTGTGTGGGTATATACATGTATGTTTGTGTGGGTATATACATGTATGTTTGTGTGGGTATATACATGTATGTTTGTGTGGGTATATACATGTATGTTTGTGTGGGTATATACATGTGTTTGTGTGGGTACATACATGTATGTTTGTGTGGGTATATACATGTGTTTGTGTGGCTGTAAACTTCTACTTCTCAATCTCTGCTACACTTGAAGACTAAGAGTAGGCTAAGAACTGATGTTCTGCACTTGAACTCGAAGCTTTCTGTCACGCTCCCTAAGAGCTTTCTGTCATGCTCCCTAAGAGCTTTCTGTTAGGCTCCATAAGAAGAACTTTCTGTTAGGCTCCCTAAGAAGAGCCTTCTGTTAGGCTCCCTAAGAAGAGCTTTCTGTCATGCTCCATAAGAGCTTTCTGTCACATTACCTAAGAAGAGCTTTCTGTCACGCTCCCTAAGAGCTTTCTGTTAGGCTCCATAAGAAGAGCTTTCTGTTAGGCTCCCTAAGAAGAGCTTTCTGTTAGGCTCCATAAGAAGAGCTTTCTGTCACGTTACCTAAGAAGAGCTTTCTGTCATGCCCCCTAAGAAGAGCATTCTGTCATGCTCCCTAAGAAGAACTTTCTATCACACTCCCTAAGAACAGCTCTCTGTCACGCTCCCTAAGAAAAGCTTTCTGTCACGTTACCTAAGAAGAGCTTTCTGTCACGCTCCCTAAGAACCTTTCTGCTATGCTCCCTAAGAAGAGATTTCTATCACAGTCCCTAAGAAGAGCTTACTATCATGCTCCCTAAGAAGAGCTTTCTGTCACGTTACCTAAGAAGAGCTTTCTGTCACATTACCTAAGAAGAGCTATCAGTCATGTTACCTAAGAAGAGCTTTCTGTCACGTTATTACCTAAGAAAAGCTTTCTGTCAGGTTACCTAAGAAGAGCTATCGGTCACGTTACCTAAGAAGAGCTTTCTGTCATGTTACCTAAGAATAGCTTTCTGTCAGGTTACCTAATAAGAGCTATCGGTCACGTTACCTAAGAAGAGCTATCGGTCACGTTACCTAAGAAGAGCTTTCTGTCACGTTACCTAAGAAGAGCATTCTGTCACGTTACCTAAGAAGAGCTTTCTGTCACGTTACCTAAGAAGAGTTTTCTGTCACGCTTCCTAAGAAGATCTTTCTGTCACGTTACCTAAGAAGAGCTTTCTGTTAGGCTCCCTAAGCAGAGTTTCTATCACGCTCCCTAAGAACAGCTTTCTATCATGCTCCCTAAGAAGAGCTTTCTGTCACGCTCCCTAAGAACAGCTTTCTATCATGCTCCCTAAGAACAGCTTCTATCATGCTCCCTAAGAAGAGCTTTCTATCATGCTCCCTAAGAGCTTTCTGTCAGGTTACCTAAGAGCTATCGGTCACGTTACCTAAGAAGAGTTATCGGTCACATTACCTAAGAAGAGCTTTCTGTCACATTACCTAAGAAGAGCTATCGGTCATGTTACCTAAGAAGAGCTTTCTGTCATGTTACCTAAGAAGAGCTTTCTGTCACGTTACCTAAGAAGAGCTATCGGTCACATTACCTAAGAAGAGCTTTCTGTCACGTTACCTAAGAAGAGCTATCGGTCACGTTACCTAAGAAGAGCTTTCTGTCACGTTACCTAAGAAGAGCTTTCTGTCACGTTACCTAAGAAGAGCTATCGGTCACATTACCTAAGAAGAGCTTTCTGTCACGTTACCTAAGAAGAGCTATCGGTCACGTTACCTAAGAAGAGCTTTCTGTCACGTTACCTAAGAAGAGCTTTCTGTCACGCTCCCTAAGAAGAGCTTTCTGCCATGCATGTATGTTTGTGTGGGTATATACATGTGTACATGTATGTTTGTGTGGGTATATCCGTGTATGTTGGTGTGGGTATATACATGTGTTTGTGTGGGTATATCCATGTATCTTTGTGTGGGTATATACATGTATGTTTGTGTGGGCATATCCATGTATCTTTGTGTGGGTATATACATGTATGTTTGTGTGGGTATATCCATGTATGTTTGTGTGGGTATATACATGTATGTTTGTGTGGGTATATACATGTATGTTTGTGTGGGTATATACATGTATGTTTGTGTGGGTATATACATGTATGTTTGTGTGGGTATATACATGTGTACATGTATGTTTGTGTGGGTATATCCATGTATGTTTGTGTGGGTATATACATGTGTTTGTGTGGGTATATCCATGTATCTTTGTGTGGGTATATACATGTATGTTTGTGTGGGCATATCCATGTATCTTTGTGTGGGTATATACATGTATGTTTGTGTGGGTATATCCATGTATGTTTGTGTGGGTATATACATGTATGTTTGTGTGGGTATATACATATATGTTTGTGTGGGTATATACATGTATGTTTGTGTGGGTATATACATGTATGTTTGTGTGGGTATATAAATGCATGTTTGTGTGGGTATATCCATGTATGTTTGTGTGGGTATATACATGTATGTTTGTGTGGGTATATACATGTATGTTTGTGTGGGTATATACATGTATGTTTGTGTGGGTATATACATGTGTTTGTGTGGGTACATACATGTGTTTGTGTGGGTATATCCATGTATGTTTGTGTGGGTATATACATGTATGTTTGTGTGGGTATATACATGTATGTTTGTGTGGGTATATACATGTATGTTTGTGTGGGTATATACATGTATGTTTGTGTGGGTATATACATGTATGTTTGTGTGGGTATATACATGTATGTTTGTGTGGGTATATACATGTGTTTGTGTGGGTACATACATGTATGTTTGTGTGGGTATATACATGTGTTTGTGTGGCTGTAAACTTCTACTTCTCGATCTCTGCTACACTTGAAGACTAAGAGTAGGCTAAGAACTGATGTTCTGCACTTGAACTCGAAGCTTTCTGTCACGCTCCCTAAGAGCTTTCTGTCATGCTCCCTAAGAGCTTTCTGTTAGGCTCCATAAGAAGAACTTTCTGTTAGGCTCCCTAAGAAGAGCCTTCTGTTAGGCTCCCTAAGAAGAGCTTTCTGTCATGCTCCATAAGAGCTTTCTGTCACATTATCTAAGAAGAGCTTTCTGTCACGCTCCCTAAGAGCTTTCTGTTAGGCTCCATAAGAAGAGCTTTCTGTTAGGCTCCCTAAGAAGAGCTTTCTGTTAGGCTCCATAAGAAGAGCTTTCTGTCACGTTACCTAAGAAGAGCTTTCTGTCACATTACCTGAGGAGAGCTTTCTGTCACGTTACCTAAGAAGAGCTTTCTGTCATGCTCTCTAAGAAGCTTTCTGCTATGCTCCCTAAGAAGAGATTTCTATCACAGTCCCTAAGAAGAGCTTAGTATCATGCTCCCTAAGAAGAGCTTTCTGTCACATTACCTAAAAAGAGCTTTCTGTCACGTTACCTAAGAAGAGCTATCGGTTACGTTACCTAAGAAGAGCTTTCTGTCACGTTACCTAAGAAGAGCTTTCTGTCACGCTCTCTAAGAAGAGCTTTCTGCTATGCTCCTTAAGAAGAGCTTTCTATCACGCTCCCTAAGAAGAACTTTCTATCACACTCCCTAAGAACAGCTCTCTGTCACGCTCCCTAAGAAAAGCTTTCTGTCACGTTACCTAAGAAGAGCTTTCTGTCACGCTCCCTAAGAACCTTTCTGCTATGCTCCCTAAGAAGAGATTTCTATCACAGTCCCTAAGAAGAGCTTAGTATCATGCTCCCTAAGAAGAGCTTTCTGTCACATTACCTAAAAAGAGCTTTCTGTCACGTTACCTAAGAAGAGCTATCGGTTACGTTACCTAAGAAGAGCTTTCTGTCACGTTACCTAAGAAGAGCTTTCTGTCACGCTCTCTAAGAAGAGCTTTCTGCTATGCTCCTTAAGAAGAGCTTTCTATCACGCTCCCTAAGAAGAGCTTTCTGTCCAGCTCCCTAAGAAGAGCTTTCTGTCACGTTTCCTAAGATGGGATTTCAGTCACGTTACCCAAGAAGAGCTTTCTATCATGCTCCCTTAGAGCTTTCTGTCACGCTACTTAAGAGCTTTCTGTCATGCTACTTAAGAGCTTTCTGTCACGTTCCCTAAGAAGAGCTTTCTGTCATGCACCCTAAGAAGAGCTTTCTGTAATGCCCCCTAAGAAGAGCATTCTGTCATGCTCCCTAAGAGCTTTCTGTCACGCTACTTATGAGCTTTCTGTCACATTCCCTAAGAGCTTTCTGTCATGCTCCCTAAGAAGAGCTTTCTGTCATGCCTCCTAAGAAGAGCTTTCTGTCATGCTCCCTAAGAGCTTTCTGTCACGCTACTTAAGAGCTTTCTGTCACGTTACCTAAGAAGAGCTTTCTGTCATGCTCCCTAAGAGCTTTCTGTCATGCCCCCTAAGAAGAGCTTTCTATCACACTCCCTAAGAACAGCTCTCTGTCACGCTCCCTAAGAACAGCTCTCTGTCACGCTCCCTAAGAAAAGCTTTCTGTCACGTTACCTAAGAAGAGCTTTCTGCCACGCTCCCTAAGAAGCTTTCTGCTATGCTCCCTGAGAAGAGATTTCTATCACAGTCCCTAAGAAGAGCTTACTATCATGCTCCCTAAGAAGAGCTTTCTGTCACGTTACCTAAGAAGAGCTTTCTGTCACGTTACCTAAGAAGAGCTATCGGTTACGTTACCTAAGAAGAGCTTTCTGTCACGTTACCTAAGAAAAGCTTTCTGTCACGTTACCTAAGAAGAGCTATCGGTTACGTTACCTAAGAAGAGCTTTCTGTCACATTACCTAAGAAAAGCTTTCCGTCAGGTTACCTAAGAAGAGCTATCGGTCACGTTACCTAAGAACAGCTTTCTATCATGCTCCCTAAGAAGAGCTTTCTGTCAGGTTACCTAAGAAGAGCTATCGGCCACGTTACCTAAGAAGAGCTATCGGTCACGTTACCTAAGAAGAGCTTTCTGTCACGTTACCTAAGAAGAGCTTTCTGTCACGTTACCTAAGAAGAGCTTTCTGTCACGCTTCCTAAGAAGCTTTCTGCTATGCTCCCTAAGAAGAGATTTCTATCACAGTACCTAAGAAGAGCTTACTATCTTGCTCCCTAAGAAGAGCTTTCTGTCACGTTACCTAAGAAGAGCTTTCTGTCATGCTCCCTAAGAAGAGCTTTCTGCTATGCTCCTTAAGAAGAGCTTTCTATCACGCTCCCTAAGAAGAGCTTTCTGTCCAGCTCCCTAAGAAGAGCTTTCTGTCACGTTACCTAAGATGGGCTTTCAGTCACGTTACCCAAGAAGAGCTTTCTCTCATGCTCCCTAAGAGCTTTCTGTCACGCTACTTAAGAGCTTTCTGTCACGCTACTTAAGAGCTTTCTGTCATGCTACTTAAGAGCCTTCTGTCACGTTCCCTAAGAAGAGCTTTCTGTCATGCTCCCTAAGAAGAGCTTTCTGTCATGCTCCCTAAGAAGAGCTTTCTGTCATGCCCCCTAAGAAGAGCATTCTGTCATGCTCCCTAAGAAGAACTTTCTATCACACTCCCTAAGAACAGCTCTCTGTCACGCTCCCTAAGAAAAGCTTTCTGTCACGTTACCTAAGAAGAGCTTTCTGTCACGCTCCCTAAGAACCTTTCTGCTATGCTCCCTAAGAAGAGATTTCTATCACAGTCCCTAAGAAGAGCTTACTATCATGCTCCCTAAGAAGAGCTTTCTGTCACGTTACCTAAGAAGAGCTTTCTGTCACATTACCTAAGAAGAGCTATCGGTCAGGTTACCTAAGAAGAGCTATCGGTCACGTTACCTAAGAAGAGCTTTCTGTCATGTTACCTAAGAATAGCTTTCTGTCAGGTTACCTAATAAGAGCTATCGGTCACGTTACCTAAGAAGAGCTATCGGTCACGTTACCTAAGAAGAGCTTTCTGTCACGTTACCTAAGAAGAGCATTCTGTCACGTTACCTAAGAAGAGCTTTCTGTCACGTTACCTAAGAAGAGTTTTCTGTCACGCTTCCTAAGAAGATCTTTCTGTCACGTTACCTAAGAAGAGCTTTCTGTTAGGCTCCCTAAGCAGAGTTTCTATCACGCTCCCTAAGAACAGCTTTCTATCATGCTCCCTAAGAAGAGCTTTCTGTCACGCTCCCTAAGAACAGCTTTCTATCATGCTCCCTAAGAACAGCTTCTATCATGCTCCCTAAGAAGAGCTTTCTATCATGCTCCCTAAGAGCTTTCTGTCAGGTTACCTAAGAGCTATCGGTCACGTTACCTAAGAAGAGTTATCGGTCACATTACCTAAGAAGAGCTTTCTGTCACGTTACCTAAGAAGAGCTATCGGTCATGTTACCTAAGAAGAGCTTTCTGTCATGTTACCTAAGAAGAGCTTTCTGTCACGTTACCTAAGAAGAGCTTTCTGTCACGTTACCTAAGAAGAGCTATCGGTCACATTACCTAAGAAGAGCTTTCTGTCACGTTACCTAAGAAGAGCTATCGGTCACGTTACCTAAGAAGAGCTTTCTGTCACGTTACCTAAGAAGAGCTTTCTGTCACGCTCCCTAAGAAGAGCTTTCTGCCATGCATGTATGTTTGTGTGGGTATATACATGTGTACATGTATGTTTGTGTGGGTATATCCGTGTATGTTGGTGTGGGTATATACATGTGTTTGTGTGGGTATATCCATGTATCTTTGTGTGGGTATATACATGTATGTTTGTGTGGGCATATCCATGTATCTTTGTGTGGGTATATACATGTATGTTTGTGTGGGTATATCCATGTATGTTTGTGTGGGTATATACATGTATGTTTGTGTGGGTATATACATGTATGTTTGTGTGGGTATATACATGTATGTTTGTGTGGGTATATACATGTATGTTTGTGTGGGTATATACATGTGTACATGTATGTTTGTGTGGGTATATCCATGTATGTTTGTGTGGGTATATACATGTGTTTGTGTGGGTATATCCATGTATCTTTGTGTGGGTATATACATGTATGTTTGTGTGGGCATATCCATGTATCTTCATGCTCCTTAAGAAGAGCTTTCTATCACGCTCCCTAAGAAGAGCTTTCTATCACACTCCCTAAGAAGAGCTATCTATCACGCTCCCTAAGAACTTTCTATCACGCTCCCTAAGAGCTTTCTATCACGCTCCCTAAGAAGAGCATTGGTCTCTCTTGTAAAGATTGTTCTGTTACACCTTCTCATTATCAGTTCCTTCTGTCTGAACTTCATGGGATGCCCTTCCATGGTTTGGAACTTACAGGCTTGAATCATGGACTTGGTGCCTCTACTCTTCCCAAGGCATGGATTGACTGATCTTCACCAGTTTTCTTTAATTGCTGTCTCTCTGTAATCTCTGGGATCTCTGTAATGGTGTGAAGGACTTAGTTGTGGACTCTATCACTGATATTCTGATGGGTTGTCACTGCTGCTATATGTGAGTTGGATTCGTACTCAGGGTGGATCTTATAAGTCCTTAGTAAACAGTCACCAACAACTCATTTCTGGTTTGTTCACATCCTGGTCTGGCATTGCTGTGGCGCATCCATGCGTGTCTGTATGTGTGCGTGCGTGTGCTATGGCAGCGACAAGCATCTCATTTTGTCAATACTCAAATTGTTATATAATAGAGGAGCTGTGTCTTTCAAGCTTGCATCTGAGCTATGAAACTGAGTGTTAGTAGATTAGTAGCGGTATCAGCAGACATGATGTTAGTCACGACATGTTGGCAAGAGCTTTTAGAGCGAAAGTTTTTGTTATTTAAATGAAAGACATCTAAAGAAGCTATAAAGGTCGTTAACATTGTCATTTTCCCTAGATGAACAATGATATAAATCTGCTCAGAAGCAGTAACTACACCTACAGTCAATCAAAATCATACCTTAAACTTCTGCAATACTTCCTACAAACAGACAAGAAATAATGCTCCTAAACTAAACTAATACGTTAACACAGTAAATGATAGCAAATGAATAAACTGAATCTACATTATAGGGAACTAAAGAAAATTGCTGAGGAAGCAATCATCATATAACGATGTATATACCTTGATGGTGGCAAACTCCACGGGCTGAATAAGATGCACAGTAGCCAGTTTAACATGACAAAACAAGATTTTTATAACTTATTAAATATATTCCACATAACATTCTGCTGCCTGTAATGGCCCAGGCCAACCCATACTTTACCAATGGCAGTGACGCCCCCATACTTTACCAATGGCAGTGACGCCCACATTTTTCATGGTAAAGTGCTTTGCCTTTAGCAGGGACAGACCTACCTATTCGCCAATTCGCTTTTGAGAGTAATTTTCATGGTTGGCCAATAAAATGTCAAAATAGGCTAATTCACTGGCTAATGATTTTACATGTATGTTGGTAGGTCAGTTCCTCTTAAACCATGATGACATATCTAATTCTATCCAGTATTTTATTTCTTACATGACGTGCTGGTCATCTCTTACTTGGCTATTAGCCTGAAGATCTAGCATAAAGGATTAGATTGATAGGCTATTGTTCAGGCTAAGGAGGTCCAGATTTGGCTAATGAAATCCCCAAATAGGCTAATTGACTGGCTACTGATTTCAATTGAGTAGGTCGGTCCCTGCTTTAGTCGCTAGCCATTTGTGCTATGTAGGCATATTTAAGTGGTGAAATATGTAGCGGTATATATATATGGGTTTAAGCTATTTTAAGAATATTGGTAGCTTGCCCACCCACAAGATGTAATAATGCTAACTAAATGATGTATATTACATGATCTCCACGCAAACGGCAGTCATTCATGAAACCCTGTTTGCCACAGGGATTGACAGATAAATTATATTGGTAGGCAAATCGACAAACAAATGAAATGAATTCATCCATTATAACTCCATCCATTATTAATTGATGGATTCATTTCATCTGTTTGTATGATTATAAGAAGTTGAGCAAAAACCAAATGACGAGTTTTAAGCACTGCAAGGGAGACAACTACAGTGAATCTGGACGCGTTTCTCTTATATGCAATCCCCACCGCATTGCCATCAGGAGTTAACAAGCCATGTTTGAAAGGAATCTATCTATCATAAGTGAAATTCTTGACTGGAAACCAAATGCACAGGCCAATTTTGACAGATTTAAGTATTTCAAAGGAGATATTACGGTGAGATCTAGACACGTTTCGCTGACACGCAATCTCCACCGAGTTGATATACCAAATTTGAAATGAAGCCATCCATTATAAGTGAAGTTATTGTGCGAAAACTAAATGCATGAACGGATGGATGGAAGCGAAAGCATAATCCACACACACACACGCATGCACGCACGCAACCATGCAAGCACGCACACAAACCCAACACTAAAATACCCAACCACTTGGGGATACAAACTCGTCCCGGGTGTCAGGAGATTTAATTTATAATCACATAGC
Source organism: Chaetoderma sp. LZ-2023a (assembly GCA_034401795.1). NCBI lineage: Eukaryota > Metazoa > Mollusca > Caudofoveata > Chaetodermatida > Chaetodermatidae > Chaetoderma > Chaetoderma sp. LZ-2023a. The sequence goes on from CM067367.1 coordinate 120,063,879, forward strand.
ATTGTCAGATGTCATTGGTAAAGCATGGGGCAGCCTTGGCTTTTACCGTCTGGACTGGGTATAGTCTATATACGATTTCATTTATTTCAAAAATGTTTACGATTTTGGGGGGGATGCTGAATTTACAGAAAATTTTAAACATTAATTCAGTACACACAGAAGATTTCTAAACAATCTCAACATAGCACATAGGTAAAACTCAACACTCAAAAGAAATCCGTCTTAATCTTTCAAATTAATCAATGCTGTGTATTGGCCAATTGCTCATCTCAGTGTTTATTCTAAGGTAACTAACTCTTTAGAATTTTAAAATCATTTAGATAACTAATGATTTTATTTATTCCAAACACAAATTTTGACCACTATGACAAATTTGCATACGACTTACTTCCAAATCAATTTTATTAACCCTTTAACTTTCAAATCGGCCAAAAACGTCTTTTGCAGTGGCCTTGAGATATGTTCATTTGCAGACCAAGAGAAAACTATTTTTGAAAATTTGCCAATGGAATGACTGGTTCGATAACCGAGTGAGTCATTCCAGTGCTAAATTCTCAAAAATAGTCTTCTCTTGGTCTGCAAATGGACATTTTGAATGAAAGAATTGAAATTTTCTTGAAAAAATTTAAGTGTTAAAGGGTTAAAAAAAAACACACACAACTTACTGGCAATGGTCGGCAATCTTTACATTGGATCTCAGCATTTGAAACCCGTCTTTTACAAGTCGTCTTCCAATTGACATGTTTAAGATCACACGCATTAACGTGGGACAAATCTCCAAGGTGGCTACATTCTGACTGTGAATGTGTCACTCTCGTCGTCGGAGTTGGCGTCGAGTGTGTAGGCCCCCCACCTGAGGCTTCAGAGCTAGGACACGACAGCAGGGATGACGGCGCTAGTATCTCAAACTCATTCTGATGCTCCGCGATGCTCTCCCCTTTCTGTAGTTGCTTGGAAATCCTGCTCCGATGGATGGTGAAGGTGTCATCAGGGAACTCACACACGCTGATACTATGACGGCGTTTCAGTTGTTTGGGAAGTCTCTTATAAACCAGATTCTCCACAACTGGAATAAAACAAATACAGTGAGACAGATTAACACTTACATGGTGAAGACGGCCAAAACCCGCCTCTACAGCGGTCTTGAAGAATGCCAATTTGCAGGTTGAGAGAACACTTTTTTTGTAAGGTTACCACTGGAATGACTAGCTCGATAACCGAGCCAGTTATTCCAGTGGTAAATTTTCAAAAATAGTCTTCTCATGGCCTGCAAATAGACATTTCTCAAGACCACTGTAGAGGCCGGTTTTGGCTGATATGAGTGTTAAAGGGTTATCTACATGCTTTAACCCTTTCACACCTAAAATTTCAGTGTCTCAATGACATGACGACCCTACAGTTTAAAGCTGTTGAATATCTTGAAACTGATTTGACTGGACGCCGTTGCTGTCAAGGAAACAATAGTCCCCCATTCAAATTAGATATGATATTATACCTGTAATCCAGTCATATGCATCATAATGCTTGAAAAGATGAGTATGTGTTTATGCATGTCTGCCCACACAACCATCCATCAACCCAACTAACCACCCTACAACCCACCCACCCACCCAACTAACAACCCACTCAACTAACCACCCAACAAGCCACCCCAAACTACCCACTAGGGCTGGGCGGTATACCGGTTTCACACCGTCTCACGTTTTTTTATGGCGATGGTTTAAAAACCATTACGAAAATAAAAAAAACGAAAAACCGTCCATAAGATCGCCATTGCGCAAAATCTGGTGACTGTCCAAACTAGTTTGTTCTTGACTTGCAGTTTAATATTATCATCTAGTGTAACCATTTGTTACTAGAGACATAAAATACAGTCATCTATAACTATTAGCCGTGGGAAAGCAAGGGTGTTGGTGAAATCCCAACAAATCGGCCGAGGACGATCCTCGGCAAATATGATTTAATTTGCCAGCAATGAATTTTACATGACGTAAGCTCTGCGGGTTCAATGTAATATTGAATAATTTGAAAATCTAAATTTCTTCTTTGCAACAAATAATCCTTTTTTCCATTCGAGTTTGTACTACCGTATGTTTAATTAGGATTCCAAATGTGACATGATACAAAAAAAAAAATCAAGAAACGCGCTGCGAAAACAACGTCGCTATACAATGAACTCCCAATCCAAACAAATCATTATTTCCCTTGGATTTCGACAAACATAAAATGATCCATCACGGACTACGAAATTAAAACGATTAAGTCGCTTCTTACGTTGGCGGAGTAGTTACAAGTAAAATACACCTCTTAGCCTCTTAAATACGAGCAGGCGTAATGTGATTGGTTGTTAACAAATTCTTCCGCCGGGATATTCACTACTATCGATTTTATGAATGAAATTCGTAGTATTTTTTATCACGTGGCTTTTCTGCTCGATAGGCGTTAGAATCACATCGTTTTGTTTTACGGCCCGGTCTTTTTCGTCTTCGTATATCTTCAAGTATGGAGTGTTGATTTAAGTAGATTTAAGTTAGATTCATGAATCATTGCGTTTATGTTGTCAAATTATCATAATCTCTTTATTATATGACATATGAACCTCGAAAAATAGTCAAACACATTTTTTGTGAGAATTCTTGAGGCGCGATTTCCGGGAAATGACTACTCTTTAGTTACGTGCTGAATGACATTCACCGGCTTGAACGACAGTTTATTGAGGAGTATTACCAAATACCGAGTACTCGAAATACAAACACATGACTTACTAGACTAGATCATACTGTAGGTGGTTATACGAACTCTACCCGTATGTGCGGTACTCAACTAGGAGCCTAAATTCGCTCTCATATCCGGGTTCCTAATTACACACGTTACATTTTACTACGCTTTCGAAAACAGTTACCTAATAACAGTGTTGAAAACCAACATTTTAGTAGTTAGTGTTATTTTCACGACATCACATGAACCAGACTTTATTTATTTTAACTACTATTTTGAGATAGATAGCGTCGAAGTGAGCAGTCATACGTAGTTACCGTTCTAATTTTGTGGCAATTTACGTCACTTGTCAAATCGCAAAATACATGGACTGTAGCTAATGAAAACGGCATATTTTCATATTTCAAATTATTTTCAATAATTCTAACCCCTTAAACCGGTATTTCGTTAATACCGGTTTAATTAGTGATACCGTCACCGGTTTTCTTTTAGGCCAAACCGCCCAACCCTACTACCCACCCACCCAACTAACAACCCACCCAACAACCCATCCACCCAACTAACAACCCACTCAACTAACCACCCAACAAGCAACCCCCAAACCACCCACCCAACAACCCACTCAACTAATCACCCAACAAGCATCCGCCAATCAATCCACCCAACAACCTACCCACCCAATTAATCGCCCAACAACCCACCCAACAACTAACCACCACAAATCCACACCACACTTCACTATGCCTGCCGTTATACAGATCTGGATGGATGCACGCACATAGGAACAGAGATATGGAAGCAAAAACACAATCATCTCACTTTGGGCAGAAAAATAGATCTATCCTGACAAATATGGCTGCCATTCATGTCTTTACGTAGATGTCAATTAACAGTACCTGAACAGTTTAATTGGCAAAATTTATTAAAAAAATAATGGAGATTTTTGTTTAGTGAATCCCTATATTTACAAGCTAAGAGAGGACGATTTTTGAAAATTTTATAACTGGAATGCTAGACTCGGTATCCGAAAGTCATTCCTAGGATAAAATTTCAAAAATAGTCTTCTCATGTCCTGCAAATGGACACACATCATGATCACTACAGACCAGTTTTGGCTGGCTTGACCACTAAAGGGTTGAGACCTCACTAGGTAGTGATACAGAAGTCTATAGTAACAAACCCCACACTGTACCTGCTTGCTTATATGATCTGGCATGCGTTATCATCGGAGGCGAGTCAGGAGAGCCCGGTGAAGAGATTGGTGTCAGGATTGGTGACATGGGACCCAGTACAATTCTCCTCCTCGTTGTTTCCATAGAATCATCTTCTGATGTGTCAAAGTTATCTGTCTCGTCATCATCATCCTCACTGCCCTGTTTCAACAGAGACCACAAGTATGAGTTAACTACAACCATGATAATGAACGGATCTGATCTGTCACTCAAGTATCTGACGTTGCATGTTAGCTGTCACTTACAATTTAATAAACATTCTGTTTAATATTTTGATACTACTTTGAGTTGTAACAGTTTACAAGTAGATGGCATCTTAACATTTGACTAACCAACTTAACAGCTATTCTGTAAAATGATTATAACATTCACAGCTTCAATATCTATAGCTATGTTTTAAGCCTTTAACCATCAAATTTTTACAACAAAATGTCAATTTTCTCATAGAAAATGTCAATTTTCTCATAGAAAATGTCAATTTGCAGACTAAGAGAAGACAATTTTTTTTAATTTAACACTGGAATGACTGGCTCAGTTATCAACCCAGTCATTGCAGCGGAACATTTTTAGTCTTTTCTTGGTCTGCAAATGGACATTTTTGAAGACCACTACAGACGCCGTTTTGGCTGGTATAAGTGTTAAAAGGTAAATGGTGATGGTTGGTCAACAAAGTTTAAATGTCTTGGTAACCAGACTCAAACTTTCACACAAGTTCACATCAGGACAAATAAACGCAATCAAGCCTCTCAAAAAAGTTTAAATGTCTGCCTGTCCGTTTGCTTAGCAAATGTTTATTTGGAGGCTAAATGACAATTAAAAAGAAAAATTACCATTGAAATGACCGGCTCAGTTATTGAGTCAGTCATTCCAATAGTAAAATTTCAAAAACATTCTCTTGGCTTGCTAATGAGCATTTCTCAAAACTGCTACAAAGGCCAGTTTTGACCGGATTGACATATAAAGGATCTATAAATACAATATTTAATTATAATCTGACTTACAAATTTATAGGCAAGCGGTGCTAATTGCACCTTGCGTCTTGTCGTTTTTGTAGAATTATCTCCCATCTCCGTGAACAAAGAGAGGAATGAATCTAACAAAATAAACAATGATAATATATACATGAGAATCAATAGAATAGAGGAGCATGCCCAATATATGATGGCTAATACGGTATGTAACAACTGACCACCTCAGCCACGTAACGGAGTAATATATGATGGTTAATATGGTATGTAACAACTGACCACCTCAGCCACGTAACGGAGTAATATATGATGGCTAATACGGTATGTAACAACTGACCACCTCAGCCACGTAACGGAGTAATATATGATGGCTAATACGGTATGTAACAACTGACCACCTCAGCCACGTAACGGAGTAATATATGATGGTTAATATGGTATGTAACAACTGACCACCTCAGCCACGTAACGGAGTAATATATGATGGCTAATACGGTATGTAACAACTGACCACCTCAGCCACGTAACGGAGTAATATATGATGGCTAATACGGTATGTAACAACTGACCACCTCAGCCACGTAACGGAGTAATATGATGGCTAATACGGTATGTAACAACTGACCACCTCAGCCACGTAACGGAGTAATATATGATGGTTAATATGGTATGTAACAACTGACCACCTCAGCCACGTAACGGAGTAATATATGATGGCTAATACGGTATGTAACAACTGACCACCTCAGCCACGTAACGGAGTAATATATGATGGCTAATACGGTATGTAACAACTGACCACCTCAGCCACGTAACGGAGTAATATATGATGGCTAATACGGTATGTAACAACTGACCACCTCAGCCATGTAACGGAGTAATATATGATGGTTAATATGGTATGTAACAACTGACCACCTCAGCCACGTAACGGAGTAATATATGATGGCTAATACGGTATGTAACAACTGACCACCTCAGCCACGTAACGGAGTAATATATGATGGCTAATACGGTATGTAACAACTGACCACCTCAGCCACGTAACGGAGTAATATATGATGGCTAATACGGTATGTAACAACTGACCACCTCAGCCACGTAACGGAGTAATATATGATGGCTAATACGGTATGTAACAACTGACCACCTCAGCCACGTAACGGAGTAATATATGATGGCTAATACGGTATGTAACAACTGACCACCTCAGCCACGTAACGGAGTAATATATGCTGGCTAATACGGTATGTAACAACTGACCACCTCAGCCACGTAACGGAGTAATATATGATGGCTAATACGGTATGTAACAACTGACCACCTCAGCCACGTAACGGAGTAATATATGATGGCTAATACGGTATGTAACAACTGACCACCTCAGCCACGTAACGGAGTAATATATGATGGCTAATACGGTATGTAACAACTGACCACCTCAGCCACGTAACGGAGTAATATATGATGGCTAATACGGTATGTAACAACTGACCACCTCAGCCACGTAACGGAGTAATATATGATGGTTAATATGGTATGTAACAACTGACCACCTCAGCCACGTAACGGAGTAATATATGATGGCTAATACGGTATGTAACAACTGACCACCTCAGCCACGTAACGGAGTAATATATGATGGCTAATACGGTATGTAACAACTGACCACCTCAGCCACGTAACGGAGTAATATATGATGGCTAATACGGTATGTAACAACTGACCACCTCAGCCACGTAACGGAGTAATATATGATGGTTAATATGGTATGTAACAACTGACCACCTCAGCCACGTAACGGAGTAATATATGATGGCTAATACGGTATGTAACAACTGACCACCTCACGGAGTGGACAAATGACCATTAACCCTTTAACCGTCAAATTTGTTTTAAAAATTGCAATTTTTTCATAGAAAATGTCCATTTGGAGACGAAGAGGCTATTTTTGAAAATTTACCACTAGAATGACTGGCTCGGTTATCGAGCCAGTCATTCCAGTCTGAAAAAAACATTTCCCAAGACCACTTCAGAAGCCATTTTTTGCTGATATGAATGTTAAAGGGCTAATACGTCATTAGCACCACAGATGTGCTTAGTTGATTGGATACAGAGATGTTGTGACATACAGTACAGCTCATATATAAGTTAACATGTTTCCAAAAAAAACCAGAAACCTACTAGTTAGTCAGAAATGTTCTGTTGAGCATTTTGAATATACTTATATATGGTTGGGAGTTAAGAGTGAAATTTGAAGTAGTTAATATGACATTATATTATATTGTTTCTAATAGAAGGAAGCTTAACAAATTGATTACTAAAAACCATTCGGAAATCGGCCGATTCATTGCAATGCTATGCTTGTGTGAAGTTTGCCAAATTATGGGATTCATATATATTAGGTCATTGGATTAACTCTAGCCATATTGTCTTAAAATGCAACCATATAAGCATATAATGATCCAGTTGTCAAAACATCTGTGCCTACAATTTCTAAACTAATGCAGTTATTGCCATGAAATTTGAAACACAATTCTATCTTAATAAGGCAGAGCCAGTCATGTGGATTTTAATAAATGATTCATAAATTAATAGTTAATTTGCATAAATTTGCATATTTAATTAGTACATTAAATCAGGTACTTTTTGGACACGATACACCAGATTGTTTGTCCAAAAGACACCGGTTCCTCAATGCCTATCCTCACAACTGATGCATCATTTTGTAGGGGATTCTCTGTACTATTAGAAACTGTTATTGAAATGTAGACTCTTTTTCACGGGAGTGCATTCTTTTATAGATTTACAAGCTATATTTGTACTTATAAGGCTGTTTTCTGAAGAATATTCACCTATGTCTTTCAATAATTGAGTGTATGGATGACAAAATCATTGAGTCGACGTTTCAATTACAGTTTCTAAAACTACAGAGAATGCCTTACAAAATGATACATCATTTGTGATTGTAGCCATTGAGGAACAGGTGTATTTTTGTCATAGAATACCGGATATCTTGTAAACAAATGGTACCGTGGCTGTTACTGACTCTGAAAATAGACAAACACTGCTGGATAAATTGTATTTATTTCATTGGGAATATTTCGTTTGGGGCGAATTTTATTTTGAAAAAGTGAAAATAACACATCAATATCAACAGATAAATAAGATTTATTACAATTCTCTAAGAGAAATTAATCCAGTTCTCTATTTAAAAATGATTAAAATTGCTAATTTTGCAATTTCCCCGGCACTAGAAACCGCCATTTTGCTAATCACTGCTGCCTAAGTAGGCAGTATGTCTTGGTTTGTTTTGGAAAGCAATCATAGTTATTTCTAAGCTGTACTGTATTGCGTTTGATGATTCTGGGATATGACTTTGGGCAGGTTAGAATATACGTCACTGTGGACGGTCTGTTGATTGGTCAGTTTGTAAAAGTTTGACACCACAACAAATGTCATAGCAAATTTTCTAATCTCCTTGTGCTGGCGGCTGAATTTCTCTTTATTCTCTCTACGGTGAACCATACTTAATGCTTTAACACTGATATATGATCAGCCAAAAACGGCTTCTGCAGTGGTCTTGAGAAATGTCAATTCCATTGGTAAATTTTCAAAAATGCTCTTCTCTTGGCCTGCAAATGGACATTTTCTATGTATGAGAAAATTGAAATTTTCATGAACAAATTCGAGGTTTAAAGGGTTAATTTCCATAATATTATTAAAATCATGGCCTTGAAACTTATAATGACAAAGTCAATAGCGTTATTCATGACGCCATCCCACCCACCCGGGCCACCCCTCAAGGAGCAACAAAAACGCCAAGTTTGATAGACCACGCTATCGCATGAAAATGCAGTCATAAACAGACATACATACAGATGGATGGATGGAAAGACACACACTATAAGAACAGAGAATACTTCATATTAAATAATTTTAACGCTGGAACAGTGGCTCATGTTATATAATTATCGGATAAATCTTACAGATCATCGTAACATTTATTTCGTTAATTTTTCCCCAGTTTTTCAAATTGTTTTCTAGTATCGAGACGAAAGTTTGAGGACACTACCATTGTGCTAAAATTTGATTTAGATTTGATCAGACAGTCACGGCAATAAACCAAAAGAAACACGCAAAGGCAATACCCTTTTCTCAGGCACAGGGTAAGGATAATAATCACCTGTCTTTTTGGCCTTACTGTCAGGGACAGGCTTTAAACACTTGGGTGCCGCTGATCTAATGTCCTGTAGCAGCAGTTCTCGTGGATCAGGTTTAGCTGTGGGTGGCTCACTCAGCTTCCGACTAGCAGCCTGTAACATGAAACAGAAAACACACTCACAGAACACAATCAGAGACAATACATGCTATTGGTAATGGAGGAATACACTTTTAGCTATGCCACGCCCATCTCTAGCTAAGCTCCACTGACACTTCACCCATGATGGGATTGATCGATCGCTCAACTCCCTGACTATCAATCCCCATAAACCTATATGTGTAAGCTGTTGAATATTTTGAAACTAATTTGACTGGGAGCTGTTGCTGCCTATGGTAGCAACAGCGCCCAGTCAAACTAGTTTCAAAATATTCAACAGAATGTTTATTAAATAGTAGACATACAAGTTGTACAACACTTAATCCATTATCAATTAAGCGTTCATGACGAACTTATCTACGTCATTCATGACGTCATTGATTATGACGCTAATCTATACATCACGTAGTTGAGTAGTTGTACAACACTTAATCCATTATCAATTAAGCGTTCATGACGAACTTATCTACGTCATTCATGACGTCATTGATTATGACGCTAATCTATACATCACGTAGTTGATCATGACATCATATGATTGATGGATAAACTGAAAAGGTTTATTACTCATTCAACTGAAGACCAGTGTGAGTATTAGTTTGTGCCGTCTGTCTGTCTGTTTATTTTTTTGTCTGTCTGTTTATCCGAGGCATATCTCCGGAATCTTATGAAGTAGAATCACCAAATTTTCCACATACAATCATAGAATGAGTGGCTGGAAAAAATATTAGCTTGAGATCAAAAGGTCAAACATTGAGGTCATGGGTCACTTAGTGCATAACAGAATACATATTTTCATCGAAAACTCTGCAGTGCAATGAAGTGGAATCATCAAATCTGTAACATACACTCATATTGTGGTTGGCTAGAGCCAAAATTTAGTTTCTCGCCAAAAGTTCAAACATCAAGGTCGTGGGGTCGCATAATACATTGTCAAAACAGAGTGGAAAGACGTGAGTCAGCATCTCCAGTGAGTGCATTCTAGTTAGAGATTATTATCTTACATGTACACAGAATTTAGTCTTTCAACTTCTGCTGTGAGGGTTGAACAGGTGGCCGAGATATTCTGACTGATCTTTATTCATTCGTCATCGCATGACAGTTATTACATTATAGTCCATGGTATGTGGAATAGTCTGGTAATAATGATTACACGATTGAGAGGTGCTACCTGATGGAAACATGTTAATTGTCAAACAGTGGTCTTGAGGAATGTCCATATGCAGGCCAAGTGGTATTATTTTTGAAAATTTACCACTGGAATGCCGAGAATTTTCTTGATCAGATTTGACCATTAAAACAGTCGGAAATAAACATTTGCAGATAAACGTACTTCATAGCACAAACTATATTGGACTCTACTACGCTGTCATCTAGTCTAAAAAGAAGAAAAACATCCAGAAAAAATGAAACATGCAGCAACATTTTGGTAATTTTTGAGAATACATGCTCAAAAAGATCTTTTTTCGTCAGCTTATCCTGTCGTTCAATGACAGAGCGTCTAACACTCTTGTTGAATTGGCATTAAGATACAGCTATAAATTTTCTAATGTATCGCAGAACGCATCACAAGCGTGCCTCCAGTCAATTGAACCAATGCCTAAATTGTTTCTGATCAGTATCTTGCCGTTCAGTGATAGAGCTGCTAACGTGAATTATGCATCGAGATACGGCTATGGCATATTTTCCCATATATCGCCCCTCTATCCAATTTAACAACGGATAAATCGTTTGTTCCAAACTTCGCTAAATGTCACCTTTATGTCCTAAATAAAGCCTCTGAATAAATCTAAAGTGAAATGAATAGTTTTTATGAATATTTGAGCAAATTTAGCAGAAATTGCATGGAATACTATAATTATATACTGATTCAAGGTAACTGAGAAAACCATTCTAATTTCGTGGTATTTTTTTCAAACTTTTTCCGACCTAATTAACCCGCCCCGCCTCCCTTTGGTGACCGCTACTGGTATAGTTAGAATAAATATGGTATGCCTGTTCAAAATCAAGGGGAGCAACTCTGTACAGATGATGAATCAAGGGAGGCCACTCTATATCACTGTATAATCTATCTGTTTTACCAATGGTCTCACTCCAAGCTCATGGTTATTATTCCATGCTGTCATTGACGGAAAAACATGAAATGCGTGACAATGACACATAAATATTTATATGAGGGTCGTGGTGTGTCCTGGGCCTGAATACCAACCTAATGTTAACCCGTAACCCTTTATCTCTCGAATTTGTTCAAGAAAATTTAAATTTTCTCATAGAAAATGTCCATTTACAGACCAAGAGAAGACGATTTTTTTAAATTGACTACTGGAATGACTGGCCCAGTTATCGAACCAGTCATTCAAGTGGAAATTTTTTTTTAATAGTCTTCTCTTGGTCTGCAAATGGACAACGTTACTGGAAAGCTGTTGAACAGCACCGCTCCCAGTAAAATTAGTTTCAAAATATTCAACAGAAACTTCCTTACATTGCAAGGAATTTGTCGTTTCTGGTCCATGAGTGCCAAAGGGTTAATGACGATAGAGTGCCTATATGCTATGAATGAGTAATACGTAGATAGTCCATACATATCACTATTATAGCGTAGCATTAAAACTGGATACAAAAATTCTAATGATAGTCTTCCGCCTACACACATATACCCGAAGTCAGATAAATTATTGGTTCGACGCAGTTTTGCCATGGTTAATATAACCATACCCTACAGACCTCAGTAATTATCCCTTTTGACCGTCGACACAAAATATGACAACGATTACAATGTACATCATAGTCTGCTTAAAATTAGTTTCAAAATAGTTATACACCTGTTTGTTTGGTTGTTTTGCAATATAGATAGGGCTGAAACATAGCCCGTTATTGTCCCTTTATTTATCCACAAAGGAAGAGGGTTCATCAGGGTCACAATGGCAACTGCATATCCCCCTCCCCCACCACCCCAACCACCCTCCCCCACCACACCCCGCACCCCCAGGTCGCTAACATACCATCAGTAAAGCTTGAGTCATCACATCGCACACTTTTTCATGATCTTGTTGTTGAACTTTTGACCTCCAAATCTTTGTGAACCTCGCACCCATGTTTGGTGAATAACCAATAGGTAGTTGTACAACTTGAGCTTTGTCACAGGACAGTGACGGGTAGGTAGGCAGGCAGGCAGGCAGGTAGGCAGGCAGGCAGGCAGACATGACTATTACAATAGTCTTGTGACTCTTCATTGCAAGACAAATAACGGATGAATCATAATGTAGTCACACACACACACACACACCCACGCGCACGCACGCGCACGCGCGCACGCACGCACGCACGCACGCACGCACACACACACACACACACACCTATTCACGCACACACAGCAACAATAAGCAATTAGTAAAAAAATAATTTAATGTTTTGAATGCACATAAACCCCACAAAACTGTAGCAAATTGTAACATGTGGCAAGCATAAATAATAATAATGATTCCATTATGTGGGCTATATATTGAGTGAGACCTGATTTTGTTAGAACTACAATTCTACCCAGCCACAAATAGCAATATTATTTTCATAACATTTTGTATTTATTTGTGTTTAATAAACACCTAAAATACACACTCCAGGTATACCTCAATGCTTTACTGATTGACAGGTGTTAGCCAGAGGCTGGATGCCTTATGACACATTACATACTAATTAATAAACTGTATGACTACTGCAAAGCATGAGATAATAATTTCAATTGGGAATAAGTCCGGACATGCTGAATATTTTGAAAACAATTTGACTGAAAGTTGTTGGTGGCTTAGCCACCATCAACTTTCAGTCAAATTGTTTTTAAAATGTTCAGCAAGTCAAGAGAGCTCAAGCCCGTGGAAAATAGTTTTCATAAATTCAGCAGGGAGTCAGATAAACTAACAACACATCAGAGCATGCTTCACAGAGGGAAATATTATGCACCTAATGCGGAAACAGAATAATTTTAGTCATTCAAGCGTGAAATATGCCCTAAAGGCTTATAGACATGATGATGATTGAACTAGAAACTCATGTAATATATATGCAACTACATGACTGCCATTTCAATCTACATCATTGTATACATAAACAAGAGGCCCAAGGGACCTGTATCGCTCACCTGAAACACAGGCATTTAACTAGAAAGTGACTGGCTATAAGTAGAGGTTCTGGAGTTGTTTTTTGCGAAAACTACGTCATCCAAGATGGCTATTAAACAAATTTGGACTCTTGCCCTAGACGATGTTTCACGAGTCTTGAATTGATTCCGCAAGCGGTTTCAGAGATTTTTAAAGATGTTTCAAAGAATCGGGCAAAATCCCAGATGGCCACCGGCCAAATTGGCCGATTGGCTTCGTTTGAACAAACTGGAATCTCTACACCCTAAGGATGCTTCCTGTCAAATATAATTGAAATCGGCCCTGTAGTTCTCGATAATACATCTTAAATTTCCCATTGCTTTAGTATAGGAGCTTTTGGCGGGAAAATGATCCAAGATGGCCGCCAAACCATTTATCTGACAGTTTCGAAAATTGTATATTTTGTAAAAAACAAAAACATATATAAAACCAATTTCAGCCTCAAAATCCATCAAATAAAAAAATCCAATATGGCTGCCAAACACGCTATATTTTGATTGGCCGGGTGCAGCCATGTTTTTTGATGGATCAACTTCCCTTGAACAAACTTTAATGGGCCTTCGTCCCTAATCATATCTGCCAAATTTCGGCCTGATCCCTTCAGTGGTTCTGGAGTTGTTTTCACTAAAACTAGGTCAACTAAGATGGCAGCCGAACCATCTGAACAATCAAGTTCCCTTGAAAAACTTGGTTCAGCTCTTGCCCTAGATCATATTTTATGAGGTTTGCATCAATCCCCCCAAGCGGTTTTGGTGATTTTTAGACGTTTCGTAAAATCTGCCAAAATCCAAGATGGCCACCAGCCAAATTGGCAGATTGGCTTCCTTTGAACAAATTTGGATCCCTATACCATAAGGATGCTTCCTGCCAAATATATATTGAAATCGGCCCAGTGGTTCTTGAGAAGTCGTTTAAAGGAAAAGTTGACAGACGGACGATGGACAGACGGTCGCCATGGCATACGCTCACTTGGTCTTTCAGGCCGGTTGAGCTAAATACAGATTTGATCAAAATTACACGTGATGGTTAACTCTTCATGCTCATGAAAAGCACAAATATTTGACTGGTGAATATCCATATGCAGGCCAAGACTATTTTTGAAAACTTACCACGGGAATGACTGGCGCGGTTATCGAGCCAATTATTTGTAGTAAATTTACACAAATATCCTTTCCTCCCTTTGGCAGCAAATGTACATTTTTAAGACCCCTGTAAGGGCCGGTTCTGTGCGGCTTCACCATCAAAGGTCCTGTTACTATGCTAATTACAATCTGAATAAAACTCATAAAATTTCTGTCAATACGTTTTTAAAATATTAATTAAATTGTTTCATATTTTAATAGCACCGCTGAAATCATGCCAGAAGTTGTTAGGATTGGGCGTTTTCCCGTTTTCATTGATTTCTCCATTGTTTTTGTTTTCATAGTCCAGACATGGCTTCCACACCGATAATTAATCAATGTCAAATGAGGCCAAGCTTTACACTTACCTGTCTGAAATACCTGCATAAAATTAGCATATTTATTAACATCCCGCAAGAATATGATATGCAAATAAATAAGTAGCGAACTTTGTGTGATAATATCTGTAATAATGAGTTCCAGGAGGAGATTGTAACTCAGACTACTGCAGGTCAACATACAATAATTTCAATGGGCAATAACTCTAGACATGCTCAATATTTTGAAAACAATTTGACCAAAAGTTGATGGTGGCTTAGACACCAGCAACTTTCAGTCAAATTATTTTCAAAATATTGAGCGAGTCAAGAGTTAAACTTTGTGGAAAATGTAGTCTGCAGAAATTTTGCATGGAGACATCTAATGGATTGTCTGTTAGAATTGTACAATTGTGGATGGTTTTAGCCATTACCTCGAACGTCCACGGACATGTCCATGATTGTCCATGCTCCGAAGAGCGTGAAAATCACAACATTGGAAGGCTTGGATATCCAAGGATATCCCTGGTTGTCCATGCTTGGTAAACCAGGGAAAGGATGGATAAACACAGACTTTTAACAGTTCATGATTATTTCTACATGTCCATGCCTTTGTAAGTAACCAAGGAATAGGATTGACAATCGCGAACATAAAAATGTTAATTGATCATAATTCGCGCTTTAAAAGTCCATGATTATCCTTACAACCAATGAAACTGATGGACAATCATGGACTAGTTAAAATAAATTTTGAGCTAAGTTGACCTTGTGACCTGCTAATTTAGCTTAAGATGAAACCAAAACTGCTAACTGCTAATGAATTTCAACAAATCACTACAATACATACGTCCCAATACAGCTATTTCCACTATAAGGTTACTATTGCCAAGTATTCTATCTAACAGTTATGTCAGTGTATTCAAAGGAGTAAATTCAGCATCCATAGCTCATAATATAATGGTGGAAAATTTATTATGAGCTATGGATAGCGAATTTACGACTTGACAGTGAGGATTGAGCAGAACTTGAGTTACTGTGCATAACAGAATTACCTGAGATGGACAGGCACACAGAGAAAATCATTCCCGCCCATCATTGTTAACCTCACTCCACACATCCCCATACCACCTTGACAGCATTACCAAAGCAGGTTCAGGAACTGCGCACCGACCATTTAAAGTAAAGGTCAAGTTCTCAAAACTTGAAATTTGGTTTCAAAATCTTTTTTTACCGTTGCCTTGTAAGAGGAAGAGGGTATTGCAATCGGGTCTGTTTGTCTGCCTGTCTGTCTCCCTGCCTGCCTGCCTGCCTACTTGCCTACCTTCCTGCATATTTGTCTGTCCAAAGACGAATCTCAAAAACTGTAACTTGGTTTAGATTTTAAAACAAAACAGAACATTACCATAAAAGATTTTAAAATTCAGATCTGGGAAAAAATTCTGGATTTGATCAAATTCTGGATCTATGGATTTTATTTAAATAGTAACATAAGAAAGAATGTCGTAACTGTATACTAGCATTCCACAACTTTGTGAATGATAAAAAAATTGGGAAATCCACACAATTTAAAGTGACAAAAACGAGAGCAAGGGAGGGTCTCTGATTTCTGATTACCGTTTTTATTCAAGGAAAGGACGCTAGCTTGTATTGGACGCAGGCTAAATTTTGGCCCAAATCATCCCCAAAAATCTGTATACTCATAAAAAGGACACACAGGGAAACCGAAATCCATTCTCTAAAATGGTTAAACCTCATACACAATTTCCATACACATGCTTACCGCCGTACCACTATGTTTAATGTACGCCTCAAAAACATCATCATGAAAGTGAAATTATTAATGGGACAGCCTAAATATTGTGTATCTTCAATAAAGATCGTTTATTACATCAAAATCAATGCTACTTTTGAAATAAAATGTCGCCTAGAAAATATGGAAATTGTGTGATATTAGGAATGCGCTAAGATCAGCAGTTGTGTTTACTAGAATTCTTCTAATATCTGCCATTCTCTATTTTCATTGGCTTGTAGGGGAGAATTTATCCAATCAGAACAGAGAAATAATTTCTCTTCAGAAAAAATTAATAATGCAACAGTGTTTACTCTCGTATTGCGCATTAATTTTGCAATGCCGACCAACATTAAATGATCCAAAACGGAATCAGAATTAAAATGAGATAAAGTGCTTCTTATGTTGGCGAGCCGCAAGCTCTTTTGCGATTGGAGGCGCCATGTTCTCGCGAGATGACATTAACGGAAGTTTGTTATCAAACGGGTACAGATCAGACCTAAAGTAAAATACTTAGTTCCTATCGCGCAATGACAATATATAGTAGTCAGAATTCCGAGTCCAGAATATTTTATCTGAGTACTCGCTCTTATTAAAAACAATCTTGTGTTTGGAGGCGAATCACATGATTTATATCTTTTCTGGACGCCATTTTATGTCAAATTCAGGATTAATTTTGATGTAATAAATGATCTTTATTAATGGATACGCAATATTTAGGCGCTTCAAGTTAATAATTTCACTTCCGCGATGATGTTTTGAGGTATACATTAAACATAGTCCGAGAATTTGTACCGTGCGGAAATGAGTGCAATTTCAGTGTAATCATTTCTTCTTTTTTTTTACGAAACTTGACCAAAAAGTGTGCTCAAACACTGTACTCTATTATATGACGCACCCCCCTCCTAGAACATGTACTATGACAAAAAAAACTGCGTCCTTTAGTCGAACTTTAACGGTAACTTTTATTTTTGGAGTGGGTGGGGGGGGGGTGGTTTGAAATTATATGCCAGCAGAAAGCAGTTGATGTGCGGTCAAAGTAAACTAACGAGTAATTGAAAACAATTTTAACAAATTGACTTGATAATTATTGTGCGGCCATTAATGACCACTAGTGGACAATATAACATCCCTATCGCAAGTTTATTAATAACACATACAATCAGAGAACAGTGTAAACAATACATTGTATCTACATATAAACTACATTAGAGATAATTGACTACAGTTTAATTGCTTTCATAGATCTCAGGCAATTAATCAATATTCATAGTCATATAAAACTGTCGAAACATACATGTTTGATCTTTGATAGAACTCATACACCAGGAAGAAAACAATGTTCAACTTTTAGAGGTATGTAGGGCGTGTGTTATTCACAGACACACGCTCACACATACACACGCATACATATGCACACACACACATATGCACGCATGCACACACACCCACATGCACACGCACGCACACACACACACATTCCCGCACACACTCTTGCCTTTAATCTCTCACTCCACAAACAGGCAAAGGCATGCTTGTAATGGTGACATTGAGAGTGAGATTTTACAAAGTGTGTGTATAAGAGTAAATAAGCTACACCGACTTTTTGTGGTCAATAACGGGTCACTTCCAGACAGCACTTCAGTGACACTAAATTATATTTGAATCCATCAAACTGTAATACACCTAGACACATAGTCTTCATCAAGCTGACTCCATGAGATAAAATCCCAGCAATAGCTTTTCCATCAATCAAATCCAAGTCACTAAACTCTGGCAGTGGCAAAAACTAAACCATTCATCGGCTGTCAATCAACTTCCAGCCGAGCATCAGGTTATTTCTCAGGGTCCACCAACCCAACTCCATCACCCCCTCCCACCCCCCCACACATACTGTGCATACACACCCACCCCAAAACCCCATGTCACATTTATTATCATCTATCACATGTTAATGTAATGCAGCAATATCAAATTTGTGCCACTGACCAATAGTGTGCGACCAATATTGAACAGCAAGACAGCGTCATTCCGGTAACCCTTTAATGGTCAAGTCAACCCAAACTGGCCCCTGCAATGGTCTTCAGGAATGTCCATTTTGCAAGTCATTCCAGTGGTAAATTTTCAAACAGTCTTTGCGTTGCCTGCAAATGGGCATGCAATAAAGAAATGTATTTATTTTCTTGACCATTTGATGATCAACGAATTAACCCTATAAAGGTCAAGCTGGCAAAAACCAGCATCTACAGTGGTATTGGGCAAAGTCCCTTTGCAGGTCAAGAGACCATTTTTGAAAACTTACCACTGGAATAACTGGCTCGGTAACCGAGCCAGTTATTCCAGTGGTAAATTTTCAAAAATATTCCTCTCTTGGTCTACAAGTGGACATTGACAAAGTATGACTTTTCTTGACTAATCTTAACCATTAACTCTTTAAGCCTTAAATTTGTTCAAGAAAATTTCAATTTTCTCAAAGAAAATGTCAATTTGCAGACTAAGGGAAGGCAATTTTTTAAAATTTACCACTAGAATGACTGGCTTGGTTATTTAAAAAAATAGTCTTCTCTTGGTCTGCAAATGAACATTTCTCAAGACCACTGTAGAAGCCGTTTTTTGCTGATATGAGGGTTAAATGGTTAAGGAGTTAAATAATAAATCAAATCACATTAAACTCATCACTATGGATACTAAAGACAGGGGCTGCCTGGTCTATCAATACCTGGTTTCAGTTGCAATAGAATACTATGTCTTTGGTGCTCTGATGATAGTGGTTCTATAAGAGGTATTCATTTGACCCTCCTGTCTTAATTAATGAACCACCGTGATCTCAATCACCCAAACACAGGTGTTTTATGCACCACGCTATACCTGGACAGTGCGTGGCCTGACACAGAAATTAATCCCTCATACACTAGCCAGAGGCAATCCAGCTCTATTAGCATAATTAATAATGTTAATATGCAGCTAAGATACATGGTGATTGATGTTTTCTGAAGACATCGCTTGATAGCTGTGAGTGTCATGGCATTTGTAAACACACAGCTTGATAGCGGCTGGTCTCATGGCATTTGTAAATACACATAGATGAGCTATGAAAACATGCCTGTCATATTTCAAAGCTTGAATAGAATTAGATTTGACAATTTATAGCTAGCAACAAATTGTGCATATCTGCCTGTATAAAGGTTTTTGGTCCTTGTAAGTTGACGTGTTTATGCATAAACATGTGCATCAAGTCAGGCAAAAGGCAGCCTTAAATATATACAGGTATGTAAGCTGTTGATTATTTTGAAACTAATATGACTGGCTATGGCAGCGACAGTGCTCCAGTCAAATTAGTTTCATTAAAACTTCTCACAGCATCTGGAAATGTATTTCAGTAATGGGATCAGCATAGCCCTGAGCTTTTCACCCCAGTATCAACATGGTTATCAGGCCAACACGGGACAACCAGTATGTCAAGTTTGACAAAGATCCATTCAGCAGAATTGTAGAAAATGTGCATAAACAGAAAGCTGGAAAGATGGACATGCGGACAGACATACGGATGAACAGACCGGGAGATAATAAACAACTATATTATAGTCCAGAGTCACAGAAAATGTTAGACTGCATGAGTTTATGATAGAATGTGACATTGTAATAAAACAGACATGTATAAACTAGCTGTGGCTTTGACTGGACAAGATGACCATAAACATGTGTGTCCAGCACTATTGACCAGTGACTTAAATACAATATATCAGTGTGCACATGCTATAATGTGCAATTAAACCCTTACCACTCAGTGATGTCAATATTTTATCTTTTACTGTGTCAATAGCAAAGAAACTGGTGCACATTTTTCAACAAATTAGGTGGATGAGGCTCCACCAAATTTGTTGAAAAATGTACACCAGTTTATCTTTTAAATTAATTATTTAAAAAATATTTGACATCTAACTGGTAAGGATTAAACCTTTACTTGTCCAAAAAATTCCACCAGAAAATCATAATATCTGATTATTGATTGTTGATTAGCAGCCCAAGAAGACGATTTTTGGAAATTTACCACTGGAATGACTGACTCAGTTATCGAGCCAGTCTTTCCAGTGGTAAATTTACAAAAAATAGTCTAAGCTAGCCGTCTTCTCTTGGCTTGCAAATGGACATTCCTCAAGACCACTACACAGGCCAGTTTTAGCCGGCTTGGCCAGGAATGGACATTTCCATTTTTACCTATGCCCCGCCCATCTCTAACTAAGCTCCACCTTACCCTTACTCGCATTGGGATCGATCGATCCCTGAACTCCCTGACTATCAATTTCCAGAAAACTATACGGGTAAGCTGTTAAATATTTTAAAACTAATTTGACTGCATGCTGTTGCTGCCATAGGCATGAATGTCTTTACATACTCAGCCTCACTGCAACCACAGGCACCAACAGCATCCAGTCAAATTAGTTTCAAATTATTCAACAGAATGTTTATTAAATTGTAAAGACATACAGTTCGTACAACGCATCAGACTATTAAGCATTCAAGATGGACTAAATTGAGTCATTCATGCCATAATTAATTATGACATCATCCTACACATCGCTTAGTTCATTATGACATCAGATGATGTGATATGATGGATGGAAAAACTGGAAAGGTCAATTTAGTGTTAAAGGGTGTGACCCTGTAATGTCTTCATATCTCATCATATTTCATGACAATTAAAATATTGACCACACAATGTCAATTTACAGTTCTTCCTTTCATCTTGCTGAATAATATCTCAGGTGTAAATAAGATTATATCTAAAGATCGCGGAGCTATAACGCTTACCAATCTAATGTCAAAATTTTTAATTTTCAAATTAATTTAAAAGATTAACAGGTGTTCATTTTGCAACAAATTTGGTGGGAGATGGTGCTGTCGTAGACAGCAACATCGTCCACCAAAATTGTTGAAAAATGTACACCAGTTTCTTTGATATTGACATAGGTAAAGATAGAATATTGACATCAGAGTGGTAAGGGTTAGGCGGGCCAGGATAACCACACACCTCGATAATACACTCATGGTCATCAATATTTATACACAAAATTTTATATCCTGATTTCCATTTTTCAAAAGTTCAAAAATTCAAATAACAACAATAATTTTCTTATATTTGCAGTCCATGAGCGTCGGGAGATAAAATTTGTGGCAGGATTTCACACCTAAACAACATTCCGGACACTCATTATTTATTCAAAAACAAACTTCATATCTAGATTTCCATTTTTCAAAGGGTTTAAAATTTTGAATGAAAACAATCATTGTTTTCAAATAACCACTGATAAATGTCTGCAAACAAATAGCTTTCTCGCTGTAAAATCATTTCAACACTGGACATTGCCCTAGGCTGTGATTTTTAAGACCTTATCAGGACAATTTACTTAAGATTTACGGATGACATGCCTTTCAGCTGTGGCTATAACAAGAACACCACTTGCTGAATTCAGGAATAACGGCAAAATTAAGCTCTACACCAGATTTAATCAAAATGTGTTAGCGTGATTTGTGATAAATGCTCCATACATGAACAGTTACACAGCAATCTGTCATTACATCAGTTATTTAGATGACAAACCCTGCAGGCACATAGCATTTATTAAAGCTATCTTTAAACCATATATGACAAATCCCACACAACAGAACAAATATTATATCTAAATATATTGACATTAATTTGACCATCAATTTCAAGTTAAATTAAATTTTAGATATTGAAAAACTTGTCTATATCATTGTTCTGTTGAAATTGAGAATAAAAGGGTTACCTCTTTAACAATCAAGGACAGCATTTTCAGTGATTTTGAGAAATGTCAATTTACAGGTCTAGAGACGACCATTTTTGAAAACTTAACA
The DNA here is from genome assembly GCA_034401795.1 of Chaetoderma sp. LZ-2023a. Taxonomy (NCBI): domain Eukaryota; kingdom Metazoa; phylum Mollusca; class Caudofoveata; order Chaetodermatida; family Chaetodermatidae; genus Chaetoderma; species Chaetoderma sp. LZ-2023a. The sequence goes on from CM067367.1 coordinate 120,086,379, forward strand.
CTAAAATGACTGGCTCGATAATTAGGCCAAGCACTCCAATACTTAAATTTTCAAAAATAGTCTTATCTAAGTCCACAAATGGACATTGATTGCGGTAAGAAAAAAATGTTAATATTCTTGACGATTCTTGATCATTAAATGGGCAAAGTCAGTGCCCAGTGTTGTCTTTTACGAGTGTCTATCACAAGGTATGAAATGCACACACACTAGTGGTTATCCTGAGCGAGGGGGGGGGGGGGGAGGGAACCTTTAACACTCATAAGCCAAAAACAGCGTCTACAGATCTTGAGAAATATTTATTTGCAGACCAAGGAGTATTTTTGAGAATTTACCACTGGAATGACTGGCTCAATAACCAACACAGTTATTCCAGTGGTAAATTTTCAAAAATACTCTTCTCTTGGTCTGCAAATCGAGATTTTTAATGAGGAAATTTTATTTTTTTAAACAAATTCGAGTATTAAAGTCTTAATTAACGCCGTAACCATGACATACAAGAAATGACATATTCTTTCCGATTTAAGAAATATTCTGTGGAATATTTTGAAACCAACTTGACTGGGAGCGGTTTCTGCAGCAACAGCTACAAGTTAAATTATTTGTAAAATATTCAACAGCATTTCTGTTGAAATTGAGACATTGTAATTTCAAGGATCAAAGGGTTAATCCTATAATGGTCAAGAAAATACAAAATCTTGCTTAGTGTCGGTCAACTTGCAGGTCCTGAGAGGACTATTTTTGGAAGTGTAATGCCTCTCACCCACTTTCGCGATGTTGCGCGCGATCTCTCATGAGCTGTCACACATCGTAGTGGGGTGGAGGATGGCACGAGCATGGAGGTTGGCATGACCATGTTACGACCTTCAGGTTGTGGTGACCTCGTATTAACCGTGTGTCTAATTCGCAACAATATCGCATCTTCACGTTTTTGTGGGAAGATTCCATGATAATTGCGTTTCAATTGCGGCCGACTCCTGCCTGACTCGTGTAGCTCTTGCTAAGCTCATGTTGAACTCTTGACCACATCGTGCCTACATCGTGTAACATCATGGTAAAACTTGACCACGATGTCAATACCAGTTAAACACGATGAATACGAGCTCATCATGGACTATGCCGACCAAAACAAGCGTACTGACACAAACTGTCACTTCGTGAAACCAATTTTTTAACACTCCCAAAAATTGTCCACGATGTCCAGCCCCACTACGATGTAACACGAAGTACCACGATGTTACACACGCTATTCCATGACCTATAACACCAGCTCAAGCTCGTGAGAGATCGCGCTCGACATCGTGAAAGTAGGCGAGAGACATAACACTAGAATTATTGGCTCAGTTATCAGGAGAGCCATTCCAGTGGTAAGCTTTCAGAAATAGTCCTCTCTCCACCCGCAAATGGACATTTCTCATGACAACTGCAGAGAACATTTTTCGCCAACCAATTTACCAATACAGGGTTACAAGTTACAATAGTTGAATAACCACTCTGCAAACACTCAACCACATCTGTTTTCTATGAAAAAGCCTTCCTATGCTACTCTGCATTGGTCAGACTCTGGTCAAGTGGATACTTCTTTGGAAAATGGAAATGCAAAATGATGTAGCTGTCCTAAAGATAAACAGTGTAGCGCAATATTATTTTTGAATTAACCATTGCTGACAAAGCTAGAGGTAACTGAATGACGGAAGTGGTTATTGAGCAGCATAAGTGTTGAAATGATTTAATTCTTTACATGATGTATACAAGCAGAGCTTCTATATATCAAAACCTAAATTTATGTAAGTTCTATGCAGGTGTGTGAATGTACCTTATTCAAACTTCTCACCACAGAAATACACACAATATAATATATATGAAAGTAGAGAACGTAAGTGAGACTTTCATCTTTCTGTTGGACACTGTATCGAGTGGGTTTTTACAGATTTCATGTTGCGATGTCACTAAATAATTGTTATATAGGATGAATGATTGAAGATCTATATCCGGCGTATTATAAGCAAGTAAAACTTGTCTGTATATAAATAAGAATGACAGGATGTATATAGATTGTTAGTGTTGTCATTATGGATTTATTATTCAGCCAGCACATTAACCATTTCTAAGCCACTTACAGAGGTATTATCCTACAAATTGTTAACCATTTCATTGCCTCGATACAGGTGTGACAAACTCACAAAAGCTAAGAAGGAAACATGCCAGGTCAGAATAAGGATTTTGCCTGGTAACTTTTGGTCTACAAGAAAGGTTATTCTAATGGTAAAATTTCAAAAATATTCTCTTGCCCGGCAAATGGACATTATTTCCATTTTCTTTACCAGACTAATAAAACCTTAATAAAAAAATTTCACTTTCCTTATAGAAAATGACCATTTGCAGACAAAATTTGTCACTGGAATAACTGGCTTAGCTATCGAGCCAGTTATTCCAGTGGCAAATTTTCAAAAATAGTCTTCTTTTGGTCTGCAAATGGACGTTTCTCAAGAAGACGTTTTTGGGTGTTAAAGGGTTACGCACTATAATTCTCATCTGTAACAATTAATGAATTTCACATTTCTAATGACACGCTATTTGACAATTGACATGGCTGACTGATCATAAAACACGCCCACCTAGGAAACACAATCACCAGTATAGAACCCTACATGTCACAAACCACCTCACCTCTACCAACAACCCCACCTCTACCCAATAAAATTATCATCATTTATCATTGTGCCTGACAGAGGAAATTATTTATACACTTTTACTACCTGCCCTGTGTTACTGTAACAATGTATCCATCTTGTTTGTGGCATAAAGTTTGAAAATAACAATGTATAAACTCTCAGATCTCAGCTTGTCCCCAGATCATGTGTGAATGAAATGAAGAGGACATGACCTCTAGCATTTTTTATTACCTGTATTTTGAGCACCTGTATTTAGATATTTGTGTGAATATATCACCTTTCTCTGATAAGCACCCCATTTCATTGCATGAGCGGCAAACAATACCTGACAATACTACAGTAAAGCTCAGACAGAACTTAGTATGTCTCCAAAACAAAATAAAATGTACTGTTGAATATTTTGAACATAATAGAGGAATCCAGTTTTAGCTACGCCCCACCCATCTCTAGCTAAGCGCCAATGACACACTGCCGCTAAATATTTCGAAACTAACTTGACTGGGTGATGTTGCTGGCATAGTAAAATTTGTTTCAAAATATTCAACAGCATGTTTACAAAATAGTAAGGACATACAATTCGCACAACGCTTAGTCCGTCATCAATCAATTAAGCATTCGTGACAAACTTAGCTACGTCATTTATAACGCGATTGATTATGATGTCATCCCCCCACGTCATATGATTGATGAATAAACTGGAATCCTCCCTTGGGCTGGAAACATTTTAGATTCTTCATGAGCTGTACTGTACTATTATAACATGTTATTGTGCCACTTTCGCTGAACATCAATGCTACCGTAATTAAAGCTATCATAAGCCGATAAAACAACCAGATTAGGCTAACAAAATGCTCAGAGTTCTGCTTTTGAGAGCCGCTCTGCTATCTTGCGTCGAGTTGTGACATCAAAATTCCCTTTATATACCGGACTAGACAGGTAATACATTTTAGTATATCGAGTTGATAGTTTGCAGCGTGCTAGGCTAGTTATCTGTAAAGCAAGTTGGCTGACCATTATTGATACTTATATTCTAATAATAATCATTTCCTGGCTTTCAGTATTATTAGCTAACAGATGCAGGTACAATTAGCATTTGCCATATACGTTATCGAAATCTAACTCGACAAACCAGAAATGATACATTCTTGATGATGTAAGGAGAATTATCGTGAATATTTTGAAACTGATTTGACTGGGATCTGTTTCAAAATATTTAACAGTTTTCGGGCACCGTTGCCTTGAAATTGAGGCACTGGGATTTCAAGGGTTAAGTATAAGCTTAGCTTTTTTGAAATCAGGTCTCTAGAAGCTTTAACCCTTACCACACTGATGTCAATATGCTGTCTTTTATGGTGGCAATAGAAGAGAAACCGGTGCACATTTTAAAACAATTTGGGTGGAAGACAGTTGCTGTCTATGACAGCACCATCTCACACCAAATTTGTTGAAAAATGAACACCAATTCATCTTTTAATTTAATTTGAAAATTAAAAATTTTGACATCAGAGTGTTACGGGTTAAAAAGAAGAAATACCTAGAAGTTATTGATTTGGTTAGCCTATATCGAGTAAATCTTAGAGTTCTCCTTGCGCCATGCTTTGTGTATTGCCTAATCATAAAGAGTCTGCAGTCATCAATATATATATACATCAACATCCAGGAAATTATGATTTGCAGATTTCAAAATCTACAACAGTTAACGTACACTAACTGATAGCTGGAGAGTATAATGTGAATTCTGAAATATGCAGAGAAAAGGGTTAAAATATAAAGCTTCTAAACATCAGTTAATAGCAATTGAAGAGAATGAAAATATGTGTTCAGGAGCTTAACACTTTACTTGTCAAATTAAAATCAAAATATTTCCTTACTGAATGTCCGTCTGCAGTCATTCCAGTGATAAATTTTCAAAAATACTGTTCGCTTTACCTGCAGATGGACATTCCTCTCGACTACTGCAGAGGCTGGTTTTGGCCAGCTTGACCAGTGTTAAAGCTTTGACCCTTAAAATACCAGTATGCCAAATTCCAGATAACTTCTTTTCAATTGCCATTCCACAATGACGTGGAGACCAGACTTCAAGATGAACTTGGTTATCATCTGTACATCTCCCCCAGACATGCACAGTTTCTCTTGGAGGGTCGTGGACATTGGCCAGGTCACCGTCTCTCATGGTACCTCGCAATCCTGGAGGCGGTACTGCTCAGCCTGTTCTGCCTCCCCGCACAAGTGCATAGAAGGTACCAAATCACACACATACAGGAAAGGTTTTGAATATTTAAAAATTACCTTTGATTGGGAGCTGTGGTTGCCATAGTTTCAAACATTCAACAGGCTATTCCCTACATTACAAGGAATTTTTCTTATAATCTGGTATGTGAGAGTTAGTGTTAAGATGCGAATAAAATAAACAAATGTCCGGCATCCAGGTTATTATAATACAGGATAAGCAATACAATGCTATACTGAATTTAGCCAACAATGCGCATAGAGACAAAGCGCTTCCTAAGCCTATAAATCTCAGACATACATGATTTTCATCTTAATTTCAAAATGATAAACAGGAAACCTGCTTAATATTTTGTAAACAAATTGATTTAACAATAACATTCAGTTAAATTGCTATCAAGATATTCTGTAGAATTTCAAAAGCACCTAATATAATAGTACATAAGATCTCATTCAAACAGTGTGACATAAGATAATGTCTTACAATAACAATGAGTTATGTAATTTAATTCTCTCCCTCTCATCTATATATATATATATATATAAAATTGATGAGTTAACACTACTGATAAGATACACAAGGGGAGATAAACCTGACAATCATAACAATAGCAATGAGAGATTGCAAACCAATTCCTTCGCGCTTTTGGTGCATTGTAAAATGTTTTAAGAATCTCCAGAGTTACCGAGATAGCTATAGATCCAAAATTTGATCCAATCCGGATCCCAGTCTTTTATCTGGATTACGGCCAAAGTCAGGGTAAGATCGTGTGTTGTGTCAAAATTGATATTTTCCGAGGAAATTTAAATTTTCTTGAACAAATTCGAGGGTTAAAGGGTTAATAAAACAGGTTGATAATTCACATTTAACCCTTTACTGGTCATACCGGCCAAAACCGCCCTCTGTTATGGTGTTGTGGAATGAACATTTACAGGCCAAGAGAATACAATTTTTGAAAATTTACCACTGGAATGACTAGCTCGATAACCGAGCCAGTCATTCCAGTGATAAATTTTCAAAAATTGTATTCTCTTGGCCTGTAAATGGATATTCAATAGGAAGATATTTAAATTCTCTTGACCAAATTTGACCATTAAATGGTTTAAGCAGGGGTTTGTTTCTTGTGACCCGCTACATGTATGTGCATTACAAAATCATAAAGTTCTGTCATGAGGATATTTATACACCAACATCCAGGAGATTACGATTTAGAGATTTCAAAATCTACAATAGTTATCATATGCTAACTGATAGCTGGAGTGTATAATGTGAATTCTGAAATATGCAGAGAAAAGGATTAAAATATGAAGCTTCTAAACAGCAGTTAATAGCGATACACCTTTCCCACATTAGCATATTTTGGGAAAATACCTTCCCGTAATGCATCGCACATACCACTTCCGGCTGGTAAACGCGATAGTCGACGCGCAAACAGCATTACTTTACTACGGGAATCAGATACAACGCACTTTAGGCAGTGCATATGAAAAACTATGTTCATAATATTTTGAAGTCATACATCATTGGAAAGCCAAGCCAATTTTCTATACATTTCTGTATTATTTTTTTTAGTTTTATAAAATTTAATACAGTTGATTGGAATTTTAAAACATCCCCTATTGTCCACTTGATTTAGAAAACCACAGATTTCATCTTGAGAACGGCTCTCCAAGTGTGATACCAGCGATCGAAAAGAAGAAAGAAGAAGAAGTCCACTTGATTTAATGAATCTAAGTCGAATGGTGTAATTTCATATACGCAAATAACTCGATTAAAACGTTATAAAAAAATAAAATAAAATAATGCATTAATGTTTCGGCCATTGAATGCGCTTTCCAATGATATATGATTGAAATAATATAATAATTTTAGTTTATCATAGGAATGGTTTAAATTGCGGTGTATTTTAGTGTAAAAGTATGAAAGCAAAAGTAGCAAAACTAGTTGGAAGGGTGTATTGACAAGAATGAAAGTATGTATTCAGGTGCTTACCGCTTTACTTGTCAAATTAAAATCAACATATTTCCTTATTGAATGTCTATCAGCAGGTAAAGCGAACAGTATTTTTTTTAATTTACCACTGGAATGACTGGCTCTATTATCGAGCCAGTCATTCCAGTGGTAAATTTAAAAAAATACTGTTCGCTTTACCTGCAGATGGACATTCCTCACGACTACTGCAGAGGGCGGTTTTAGCCGGCTTGACCATTAATGGGTTAAACCGCTGACCTTTAAAATGCCAGCCAAATTCCAGATAAAAATTGTTATCATCTGTAAATGTCCCCCAGACTGTGATGCACATTTTCTCTTGGAGGGTCATGGACATTGGCCAGGTCACCTTCTCTCGTGGTCCATCACAATCCTGAAGGAGGTACTGTGCAGCCTATTCTGCCTCTCCGGACAAGTGCATGGGGAATTAGGCACCAAATGACACCCACACAGGAAAGGTGTTGAATATTTTAAAACTGCTTTAATTGGGAGTTGTGGCTGCCATAGTTTCGAACATTCAACAGACTATTTCCTACATTATAAAAAATGTTTCTTATAATCTGGTATGTGAGAGCTAAAGTGTTAATATGTGAATTGAATGAACTAATGGCCGGCATCCAGGTTATTATAATACAGGATAAGTAATACAATGCTATACTGAATTTAGCCAACAAAGCACATAGAGACAAAGCGCTTCCGAAGTCTATAAAACTCAGACAGACACGATTTTCATCCTAAATTTCAAAATGATAAATAGGAAACCTGCTTAATATTTTGTAAACAAATTGACTGATGGGGCAACAAATAACTTTCAGTTAAATTGCTATCAAAATATTTTGCGGAATTTCAAAAGCAAGGACTGATATATAGTTGATAACATCTCATTCAAACAGCGTGACATAGGATAATGTCTTACAATAACAATGAGTTATGTAATTTAATTCCCTCCCTCTCATCTATATATATATATATAACATTGATTGACGAGTTAACACTTTACTGGTAATATACACAAGGGGAGATAAACCTGACAGTAATAACAACAGCAATGAGAGTTTGCAAACCAACGCATTCGCGCTTGTGGTGCATTGTAAAATGTTTTAAGAATATCCAGAGTTTTCCAATCAGGATCAAAGTCGTAGAATCCTAGTACACAATTGTTCACATCCTTTATGTGCAAAATTTAAGCAATTTGGACCAGCAGTTTCCGAGATAATCGTACATACTGTAAAAACAGCTCTGGATACATAGATAAACACATGCACGCACGCACGCACTCACTCACTCACTCACGCACGCACGCACGCACATGTACACACGCACGTCCACACACACGAATGCTTGAATACACCTATTAACCTTTTATCCATCGAATTTGTTCAAGAAAATTTAAATTTTCTCATAGAAAATGTCCATTTGCAGACCAAGAAGGCTATTTTTATATAATGTACTACTTGAATGACTGGCTCATGTATCGAGCCAGTCATTCCAGTGGTAAATTTTCAAAAATAGGCTTCTCATGGTCTGGAAATGGACATTTTTCAACACCAGTGCTGATGCTGTTTTTGGCTGATATGAGTGTTAAATGGTTAAGGGCCAATCCTCCCCTTAAGGGCCGAGGGTAAACATCCAGGTATTGGAAGGAAATATGCATTTTCAAAACCATATCAGTGATACATGTAATGAACAGTAAAAACGTGTTTTCTCATTCTATATAGATGGGTATATTCTGTTCACACGAGTCATCATCTCCCTTGACAGAGGTATTTTAAAGGGTTTACACATGAAAATGTCATCGGTGACATTACCTGGGTGACTACTGCAACTCCTGCAAGCCACCAAACAATAATATTAATTTCAATGTGCAATAACTCTGGGCCTGGTGAATATTTTGACCACCAATACCTTTCAGTCAAATTGTTTTCAGTCTGCAGAAATTCACAGAAATTCACAAGGCAGACTGTGTTAAGGTTATTTCGTTTCAGTCATAGACTCCCATATTAGCGTACTTTGGGAAAATATCTTCCCAGAATGCATTGCGCATACCACTTCTGGCTGGTAACCACCGTGATGGTGGACGCGCAAACAGCATTACTTTACTATTGAAATCAAATACAATGCAATTTAAGCAGTTTATGTGAAGAACAAATTTCATAATATTATTGAAGTCATACATCATTGGAAAGCTAAATCAATTTCCTATAGATTTCTGTATTTGTTTTTATATTTGTCCAAAATTTAATACAGTTTAGTGATTTAAAAAAAGCCCCTATTGTCCACTTGATTTAATGAATCTAGGTATAATGGTGTATTTTATATACGCAAATAACTAATAAAAAATGTGTACACAATTGAATGTGCTTTCCAATGATGTATGACTTAAATAATATAGCGATTTTAGTTTATCATAGGGATGGTTTATGTGTATTTTAGTGCAATAGTAACTCAATGCGGGTCAGCTCCTTGTTGACGGCGTTACCAGCCAACAGTTCCGCGCTGAGCATTGATTTAGGAGAATCCAGGCGCAATGACATCAGTGTGGGAAAGGTGTAGTGTAAGGAAATGCAGGCATGAAGTATTCTTACTACACACTAAAACAACTTGTCACGTGATATTAACCCGGTAACCCTAACAATCTACTCCTAAAAATATTAATTCTGGTCCATTTGCAGACATAGATTATTTTGGAAAATTTACTATATGAATAACTGGCTTGGTTATCGAGCCAGTTATTCCAGTGGTAAATTTTCAAAAATACTTTTCTCTTGGTCCGCAAATGGATAAGAAGTTCACGGTTGAAAAGGTTAACTACGATTCAATGACAATATGAAAGAAAAGTATCTTGAAAACTATGTTATATAACTGTTTATAACTTTAAATAAAAATAGTAAATGTCAAATGATTTTACATGACACCCTATCTTACCCCAACTCCACCCATCCCACTTTTAGATTTTATACTGCCACTGTAGAATGAGATATAATATGATAACAAAGTGACCGCCAACCTTCACCACCACCACCACCACCATATTGAATTTATTTTGATAAATATCACATTCCAAGGTTGCTATGACATTTTGAATTTAAAGAAAGACTGAGCAGATATATTTTTATCTCAGTATATTTTATTGCGTATTTATATAGTCGAGATACATTGTATTACCATGACAAGTGACTCAACATCAGGCGGTTTTATATCTAACACAGGAAGCCATTTAGGATCTAGTTTGAAAGATTTGAAATATATGCGAACAGGAATTTCACGGAATACAATTTCTTATCTATCGTCCTTATCGTTGATAAACCACACAGCTCGCTCAAATCAAAATTTAAATCCATTTTATCAAATGCTAAATGTGTAACATAAATATTAACCTTTTAATGGTCGAGTCGGACAAAAGCAGGGCAAGAAAACTATTGTTGAAAATTTACCACTGGAATGCCTCGCTCGATACTGAGTCTATCATTCCAGTTGTAAATTCTCAAAAATAGTCTTATCTCAGCCTCTAAATGGACATTCACTGAGAAAAAACTATTTTGTGAAGTGTCTCGGACTACAAACTATTTAATGACCAAATTTGGTCAAGAAAATCAGAATATTTACAGGCCAAGAGAAGACTAATTTTGGAAATTTACCACTGGAATGACTGGCTCAGTTATAAGAGCCAGTCATTACTGTAGTAAATTTTTTTGAATAGTCTTCTCTTGTCCTACAAATCGCCATTCCCTCAAGACAATTGTATAGGCCGGTTTTTGGCCGGCGTCAGCATGAAATGGCTAAGCGCAAAAGCAATGATATAATATCTTGATATAACTTGAGGTATATAGCAGGAAGTAATTCCTGTACAAAGTTTAACATGATTCTGACCTTTGACCATGAGAACAAGGACAAAAGGGCACTTCATCTTGTCCTAGTAAACATGTGTCAAAGAGTAGCTCCAATGAATCTTGAAAGGGATGATGAGATGTGGAGATCTATGGATAAGATTACCCACTGAAAGATGGTTTGTAACAAGGTCACTGTCATATTGACCTTTGACAGATTTTGATGGTGTTAAGACTAATCACACAGGTAACACTCATCACAATCTAACACACACTTTGATGGTGTTAAGACTAATCACACAGGTAACACTCATCACAATCTAACACACACTTTGATGGTGTTAAGACTAATCACACAGGTAACACTCATCACAATCTAACACACACTTTGATGGTGTTAAGACTAATCGCACAGATAACACTCATCACAATCTAACACACACTTTGATGGTGTTAAGCCTAATCACACAGGTAACACTCATCACAATCTAACAGATTTTGATGGTGTTAAGACTAATCACACAGGTAACACTCATCACAATCTAACACACACTTTGATGGTGTTAAGACTAATCACACAGGTAACACTCATCACAATCTAGCACAGATTTTGATGGTGTTAAGACTAATCACACAGGTAACACTCATCACAATCTAGCACAGATTTTGATGGTGTTAAGACTAATCACACAGGTAACACTCATCACAATCTAACACAGATTTTAATTGTGTTAAGACTAATCACACAGGTAACACTATCACAATCTAACACACACTTTGATGGTGTTAAGACTAATCGCACAGGTAACACTCATCACAATCCAACAGATTTTGATGGTGTTAAGACTAATCACACTGGTAACACTCATCACAATCTAGCACAGATTTTGATGGTGTTAAGACTAATCGCACAGGTAACACTCATCACAATCTAACAGATTTTGATGGTGTTAAGACTAATCACACAGGTAACACGCATCACAATCTAACACACATTTTGATGGTGTTAAGACTAATCGCACAGATAACACTCATCACAATCTAACACACACTTTGATGGTGTTAAGACTAATCGCACAGATAACACTCATCACAATCTAACACACATTTTGATGGTGTTAAGACTAATCACACAGGTAACACTCATCACAATCTAACAGATTTTGATGGTGTTAAGTCTAATCACACAGGTAACACTCATCACAATCTAACACAGATTTTGATGGTGTTAAGACTAATCACACAGGTAACACTCATCACAATCTAACACAGATTTTGATGGTGTTAAGACTAATCACACAGGTAACACTCATCACAATCTAACACACACTTTGATGGTGTTAAGACTAATCACACAGGTAACACTCATCACAATCTAACACAGATTTTAATGGTGTTAAGACTAATCACACAGGTAACACTCATCACAATCTAACACACACTTTGATGGTGTTAAGACTAATCGCACAGATAACACTCATCACAATCTAACACACATTTTGATGGTGTTAAGACTAATCGCACAGGTAACACGCATCACAATCTAACACAGATTTTAATGGTGTTAAGACTAATCACACAGGTAACACTCCTCACAATCTAACACAGATTTTGATGGTGTTAAGACTAATCGCACAGATAACACTCATCACAATCTAACACACACTTTGGTGTTAAGACTAATCACACACGTAACACTCATCACAATCTGGCACAGATTTTGATGGTGTTAAGACTAATCACACACGTAACACTCATCACAATCTAACACAGATTTTGATGGTGTTAAGACTAATCACACAGGTAACACTCATCACAATCTAACACACACTTTGATGGTGTTAAGACTAATCGCACAGGTAACACGCATCACAATCTAACACACACTTTGATGGTGTTAAGACTAATCGCACAGGTAACATGCATCACAATCTAACACACACTTTGATGGTGTTAAGACTAATCACACAGGTAACACTCATCACAATCTAACACACACTTTGATGGTGTTAAGACTAATCGCACAGGTAACACTCATCACAATCTAGCACAGATTTTGATGGTGTTAAGACTAATCACACAGGTAACACTCATCACAATCTAACACAGACTTTGATGGTGTTAAGACTAATCACACAGGTAACACGCATCACAATCTAACACAGATTTTGATGGTGTTAAGACTAATCACACAGGTAACACTCATCACAATCTAACACAGACTTTGATGGTGTTAAGACTAATCACACAGGTAACACTCATCACAATCTAACACAGACTTTGATGGTGTTAAGACTAATCACACAGTTAACACTCATCACAATCTAACACAGATTTTGATGGTGTTAAGACTAATCACACAGGTAACACTCATCACAATCTAACACAGACTTTGATGGTGTTAAGACTAATCACACAGGTAACACTCATCACAATCGAACACAGATTTTGATGGTGTTAAGACTAATCACACAGGTAACACTCATCACAATCTAACACAGATTTTGATGGGAATATTGCTCAGTTGATGTTAACAAAGGAGGTAGATTTAATTATTCATCAACACATAGGCCTAAAAGTTCAATGAATGATTAATATTCAGTCGTAGATTCTTGAACAAACATTCAAATATTAACCATCTCAGTGTGATCACTCCCGCATGTGGATAATGACCTATAGAAAGAAAATGGTAACTAAACTTTACACAACTACATTCACATGTCACGATTCTGCACAAGCCCATGGAACGTGGCCGGGTGCATAGCTTGAATATTATATTGATTATCTTTTCATAGCAACATTTATTTGCAACACTATTTTCAAAAACAACCCTCCGTTACTAGAACATATATGGACAATATTTTAACCCTTTAACACTCATATCAGCAAAAAAAGGCCTCTGCAGTGGTCTTGAGAAAAGTTCATTTGCTGAGCATGAGAACACTATTTTTGAAAATTTATCACTGGAATGACTGCCTCGATAACCAAGCCAGCCATTCCAGTGATAAATTTTCTAAAATAGTTTTCTCCTGATCTGCAAATAGACATTTTCTATGAGAAAATAAAAATTTTCAATAAAATTAATGGCTAAACGGTTAACCCTTGAAAGTCAAGTTCCTCAATTTCATGGCACCTATACAGGAAAGCCGCTGAATATTTTGAAACTAATTTGTTAAATTAGTTTCAAAATAAACATACTATTCCATATACCATCAAGAATTTATCATTTTTGTTCTGTTAGGGTTAAAAGATGAACACATCTAATAAGTGCATGCATCCCGAGTGACAATATTAATATTCTAAGCACTGATTTACAATTCAAACTTAAGATATTATGCTTCTACTTATTTCTTTGGTCTCACTTGATATATATTTACCCTCGGCCCACATAGCCGCACCCGCTCATTCTATAGGGGGAAGGGAGAGGGTGTTGCAGTACTTCAGTATGTGAATCTGTTTGTGATTATTTCTTAGAAACTGTCCCTCTGATTTGTCATCGATTTTAATACAAGAAAGATTGTTACAGTCAACTACGATTTCTTATCTTTCTTATGGAATCGTAGAGGAATTGTGATCCGGCTCCGGATCCAGTTTGGAATATGCAGAAGGGATGCAGCATGGTTGACGGTGCTAACCATTTAACACTGAAATTTGTTCCTGAAAATTCCAATTTTCTCATACAAAATGTCCATTTTCAGATGAAGAGAATGCTATTTTAGAAAATTTACCACTGGCACTGGAATGACTGGCTCGGTTATCGAGCCAGTCATTCCAGTGGTAAATTTTCAAAAACACTCTTCTGTTGGTCTGCAAATGGACATTTCTCAAGACCAGTGCAGAAGCCATTTTTGGCTGATGTGAGTGTTAAAGACTTTAATTAAAACTCACAGATTTAAGAGGTGGTCGTGAGCGGATGAAATCCAGGATCACCTCGTGAGCATCGCTCTTCACCTTGGGAGGAATGTCACCATTCACCTGAAAAATATTTTAAAGAAGAATATAAGCATCCATTTCTATCTAAGTTCCACCAAATTTGCATGCGCATTAGAGTAGACTTCAACACCTTGAATTACTGAATTCCCCCCCGAGTCTCAAATTTCAAGTAATACATGTATGATATGTTGAAACTAATTTGATTGGAAACTGTTACTGCCAACGACAGCAACAGATCCTACTCACCATAGTTTCAAAATATTTAACTGAATGTTTATTACCTTAAACATTCTCCAGACATACAAATCACTCTTCCTATGGGACCTTTCTCAATTCATGTCAGACCGTACCCATGTCATTTTGATGAGGTCAGCTCACATGTAACATCATTTGATCATGAGGTCAGATAACATGTGACATCATTTGATCATGAGGTCAGCTAACATGTGACATCATTCGATTGTGAGGTCAGATAACATGTGACATCATTCGATTGTGAGGTCAGCTAACATGTGACATCATTTGATCATAAGGTCAGCTAACATGTGACATCATTTGATTGTGAGTCAGCTAACATGTGACATCATTTGATTGTGAGGTCAGCTAATATGTGACATCATTTGATCATAAGGTCAGCTAACATGTGACATTTGATTGTGAGGTCAGCTAACATGTGACATCATTTGATTGTGAGGTCAGATAACATGTGACATCATTTGATCATGAGGTCAGCTAACATGTGACATCATTTGATTGTGAGGTCAGCTAACATGTGACATCATTTGATTGTGAGTCAGCTAACATGTGACATCATTTGATCATGAGGTCAGCTAACATGTGACATCATTTGATTGTGAGGTCAGCTAACATGTGACATCATTTGATCATAAGGTCAGCTAACATGTGACATCATTCGATTGTGAGGTCAGCTAACATGTGACATCATTTGATTGTGAGTCAGCTAACATGTGACATCATTTGATTGTGAGGTCAGCTAATATATGACATCATTTGATCATAAGGTCAGCTAACATGTGACATCATTCGATTGTGAGGTCAGCTAACATGTGACATCATTTTATTGTGAGTCAGCTAACATGTGACATCATTTGATTGTGAGGTCAGCTAATATGTGACATCATTTGATCATAAGGTCAGCTAACATGTGACATTTGATTGTGAGGTCAGCTAACATGTGACATCATTTGATTGTGAGGTCAGCTAACATGTGACATCATTTGATTGTGAGGTCAGCTAACATGTGACATCATTTGGTTGTGATGGTCAGCTAACATGTGACATCATTTGATTGTCATGTCATCTAACATGTGACATCATTTGACTATGATGTCAGCTAACATGGGACATCATTTGCCTGTGAGGTCAGACTTGAGTGACAGATCAGATCCCTCCATTGTTTGGGATAATATTTAACTTGTGTGTTATTACCAAGATTGCAAACATTCAATATTACCGTAATATTTGACCTTTAACATCAAAATTCTCTTGAGATATTCATCTCCTGGTCAGTCATTATGTGATTATAAGTTTTACATATTTCAGGGGAGATAATTCTGGCAAATATCAGTGTTCATTCTAGGAGGGACCATGGGGTCATAGTCCCCTGTTATTATGAAACGGTCCACATTTTTTCCCATTAGGGATCAAATGTCCCCATATTTTTATGGATATTCAACTGTAAAATAACGCAACTCTCAAACTTATATCAGCTTTGACAAATTTTTGGTATTGTAAGAAATTGTGTTGAATCTTTTGAAACTAATTTGAATGGAAGCTGTTGCTGCCAGTATGGATGATTTGAAATTGAAATACTAAGATGTAAATGATGAAAGTGTTAATCAGATTAGTCTGACTTGTAAGAAACCATCAAATGTGGATATATATTTCTCTAACAGTCCTATATTTCTGCTACATGTAAGTTGTGGGTTCATTCAGAGCCTCTGTCCCTCATATTATTCAAATGTCCCAACCTTTTGGCTGGGTAGGGTCCTTGGGCCCCACTATTTAAGATCCTAGAATGAACACTGAAACATGAACACAATCCCAATACATGATCACTGGGTATTCCTATGGCCATATTAAAATTTGACGCAGACAGATGAATGCCTTCTATAGTGATTCTCATCCAGAAATGAGTCCAGGTACCGATGCATATTTTCGCATGCATCTACACGCGCACACCATCGCAGACAGCCATGGGCATATATAGGGCTGCATTCCTGTCCCCTTTGATGATGTGTGGCATGAGGGAGGAGGGCGTGTGGGGCAATTAACAAAAATGCTAACCTAGTAAGAGTATTTGAGCTGCGGCTCATTTTAGACACACATTTTGACAATTCGCCACCTGACACTAAATACGTAGGTTACACGTGAAATTGTAAGTAAATAGAAGTAAAGCTCTCGTGGATTTACCATTCTTATCCACCTTGGAAGCAACAAGACAATCATTTGGCTAAAACATGTAACATTGCCTAAAGAATGTCACCGTTTCTTTCAGACTGTCACGTAATATTGACCGGTGCTATCGTAATAAGAGCGGTCAGTATTGACTTTCACTCTTCGTACACATCTCCGTATTTACACACACAAACTCATGCTAATGTCATCAATTGCTTACACAGAGTTTACTCGCTTTAGGCCATTGATGAGATCCCTCCTGAAATACTATAGCTAAACTATTCTAACCTTCTAAACCTCGAATTTGTTCAAGAAAATTTCAATTTTCTCATAGAAAATGCCCAATTGCAGACCAAGAAAAGACTATTTTTTAAACTTTACCACTGGACTGACTGGCTCGGTTATTGAGCCAGTCATTCCAGTGGTAAATTTTCAAAAATAGTCTTTTCTTGGTCTGCAAATGGATATTTCTCAAAACCACTGCTGAAGCCATTTTTGGCTGATACGAGTATAAAGGGTTAATTAAAGGCCTGAATCAGAGACTTTGTTTTTGTTTCCCCACACATCGTATGTCACTTTGATTGCTATATATGGTAAGCCTGACCATCCTCTGCATCGTGTATGGATTGACAAACACCACCGAATATTTTAAACCTTTCTGACTGAAAATCATTGAACAGTGTGTGAGCCTGGTAAGTATGGCAGGATCCAATCTATCAATCAAGTATTTGACGTCACAATTAAATACGTCACTAACTAGCTGACATCACTATCAAAATGATGTATAGCTCCTCCACAAAAATCGATAAATCTGTCATGAAGTGTTCGAATAGTATGTCTTTGATGAATCTATAATTTAATGAACATTCAAATGTATATTTTGAAACTAATATGACCGAGTTGTTGCTGCTATAGGCAGAAATAGCCACCAGTTAAATTAGTTTCGATATATTCAACAGCTTACCTGTAGAGCTACCTTAAAATTTAGATTCTGTGAGTTCAGGTTTCAGTTGCGCTTAATGCGGGTGAAACTTAGATAGAAACGAGTGTTGTAGAGCTAGCGATACATCCCTCAATGGAACATTCCATTTTTAGATATGCCCCGCCAATCTCCAGCTAAACTCCACCCACACAACCCTCGTGTAGGTTCGATCGATCTCTGGACTCTCTGACTAACAATTTCCAGAAAAACTATACAGGTAAGCTGTTAAATATTTTGAAACTAATTTGACTTGGTGTTGCATAGGCAGCAACAGCATCCAGTCAAATTAGTTCCAAAATATTCAACATCATGTTTATTAAACAGTAGACATACAATTCGTACGTGTTGGACTATTAAGAGTTAAAGACGGCCCACATAGAATCATTTATGATGTAATGATTATGGCTTCCTCCTAGACGCCGCTTAGCTGATTATGATGTCATATGACATCAGATGATAGATGGATACTCTGGAAAGGTGAATTGTGTTGGCTTCACAGCAATTTGTGATGAAAATATTATTTGTCTAATACCGTAAGCAACGATTCCTTGGTAAATGAATTTCAAAATATTAAACTGACTATGTATTTCTTGCACAGAATTTTTCTTACAGTGATGAGTGGAATGACAATTCCTGGGTACTAGCTCGCGGGTAGCTAGCTTTTACCTGGGTAGCTCACGGGTAGCTAGCTTTTACCTGGGTAGCTCACGGATAGCCATAGTTAAGTTCATCACGCACACTTAATTAATGACAGACAAGGGTTGCTGTATGAATTGTATGTCTATTATTTAATAAATGTGCTGTTGAATATTCTGAAAATAATTTGACTGGGTGCTGTTGCTGCCATAGGCAGCAATAGCACCAAGTCAAATTAGTTTCAAAATATTCAACCGCTTACTTGCATAGTCTTCTGAAAATTGAGGTTCAGATAGTGCAGGGATCGATTGATCCCAACACAGGTGAAGCGTGGATGGAGCTTAACTAGGGATGGGCGGTGCATAGCTAAAACTGGATTTTCTCAATTTTACTCCCCTTGTAATGAGGAGCATAAATGGTTAAACCGGCATGGTCACGATTGATCAAGAAAACTGACATTTCTGCTTCGTGAATATCAAACAGCACGTTAAGAAATTTCTGTTTTTGACAATTTACCATTTGAATGACTCAGGCCTCTACATGAGAATTTTGAAGGGGTGCTAAAACTTGCTCACCTGAATTTAAATTTAACCCAGTGAGACGAACTGTGTCAGCACTCACATATCTGTTGCCATTGTTACTAAGCAATAGAAGCAAACAATTAGATACTCGACTAAAATTAATTTTAGGGGAGTGGAGGCGAGAGGAGAGAAATCACTCGCCTCCCCTGGAGAGGCCCGAGTCCTGATGACTAGATCATGGCTTGGTTATCGAACCAGACATTTCAATGGTAAATTTTCAAACTGCAAATGGGCATTTCTCAAGATAACCGCAGAAGCCAGTTTTGGCTGGCTTGAACATTAAAGAGTTAAAATGTTAAAAATAGCTACTGTTACGTTACTACGGTTACATGTATGCTAAATACATCCTGGTCTGTAGCTTTTTTTTTTAATGCTTCTTGTTTAAATTCTTAAGAAATACATGACATTAAAACCTGAATGTATGTTAGAAATATACATGCTGACAAATACTCCAGGTACCTGTAGCAGGTGTGTCCATCTCAATGTCCATGGAAAGTATTCATAAATATTAACCCTGTAATTAATGGTCAAGATTTGTCAAGAAAGTTAAATGTTTGTCTAGAGACTGTGCATCTGCAGGCCAATGGATGACTATCTTTTAAAACTTTACCACTGAAATTACCAACTTAATCTTATCGAGAAATTAAAAAAAATCCTCTTCACTTGGCCTGCAAATGAACATTCTTAAGACCACTGCAAAGGTCCATCTGGATGGCTGAACTATTAACCCTGTCACTGATGAAGTTCCCGTATCTCATTTTGAGAGGAACCCATACAGGAAAATTACTGATTATTTTGAAATTAATTTGACTGGATAATTTCAAACTATTCAACAGACTACGTTTTACATCGTAAAAAAATACACTTTTCCTGGATTTGTCAGTGAAAGGTTTAACTCTTACCAATCAGATGTCAATATTCTATCTTTTACTGTGTAAATATCAAAGAAACAGGTATTCCTTTTTCAACAATTTTGGTGGAAGATGTTGCTGTCTACGACAGCACCATCTCCCACCAAATTTGTTGAAAAATGAACCCCAGTTCATCTTTTAATTTAATTTGAAGATTTAAAATTTTGACACCAGAGTGGTAAGAATTAAAGGGCAAATAGACCTGGCAACATTTATGCATGTATGTGTACCTTTAAAGATACAACATTTCTCAGCCCAGATACATTACAATTGCATTCCTGTGTTGTGTATCTGCTGATCAACCAGGATTACATAACACCTTCCACTGCTTAGGTAATGTCTGATAACATAAGGACATACCTGCCATAATTGCGCACACTTAACTTTGTCCTGTATTCTTTTGAAATATAAGAAGGTGAAGCTGTGTGCATGGCACCTGTGAGTCTCACCTGTTTAGCAGCAGGTAATTGTTTACCTGTAGTGTTTACCTGTTTATTATCTGAACATTCAAAGTCTGTGGGGGAATTATGTGTGTTATTACATCATTAACCAATTAGTGGGCATTGGTCAAGATTAGTTAAAGAAATTGAGATTGTTAATTAGTGAATGTCTATTTACAGACCAAGACTATTTTTCAAAATTTCCCACTGGAATGATTGGCTCGATAAACTCCAGGGCTGGTCATACCAGTCATAAATTTTGAGAAAAACATGTAGTATTCTCTTGGCCTGCAAATGGACATCCCTTGAGACAATTACAGAGGGGGTTTTGCTCGCTTGACCATTAACACTCTCATCAAGAAATCCATCAAAATTATTGAGCCAGTCATTCCAGAGGTAAATGTTAAAAAATACTCTCCTCTTGGTCAGCAAACGGACGTTTTTTCAAGACCACTTCAGAAGCAGTTTTTTGGCTGATATGAGTGTTAATGGGTTAATCTTGAGATAACATTTGGGTAAGCAGAGCTATATTGATATTCATTCCATACTACTGCGAGTAAGCGGAGCTATATTGATATTTATCACATATTTCAAACTAAGTTGGTCTGATATTGTGTATTTAATTCCCTAAAACGCATTCCATCCTTTATACGGGTGATGTATACATGCTATTGAAAGTGAGTGAAACGAAATGGGACCAATTATCAAGCAAACATCATCTATATAAATACTATAATTAGCAGAATCCGGGAGGGAGGGAGTAAACTGCTGTGGGGACGATTATAAACAGACATCTCTCAAACACACATATATACAAAACAAGATCTAGATTTTCTCCTGCCACAATACACTGAATGTTCTCAATAAAATTCAGAATGCTATAGTTAAAACCCCTGACCACATCAAGAAAACATATTGACAATACGTTGTACTGGTGACCTCATGATGCACGCACGCGCGCGCGTGCGCGCACACGCATGCATGCACGCACGCACACACACACTAATTATTACTTATAGAAGGTTTTAAGAATGTCATATTGAAATCATTGCATTCGTCTCACTTCAACTGCTTGTTAATAACCATTCAGTCCTTGCATTGCCAGGGACTCAATTTCAAGACAACTACCGTATGTAGGAAAGCTGTTTGAGTATTTTGAAACTAATTTGCCTGGAACCTGTTCTGGCGTGTGTGTGTGTGTATGTGTGTGTTTGTGAGTGTATGCATTTATGCATGGTAAATTTGCGCACCATGATATCTTTGCTCTGGTATTAGCTCAACTTTGATTCAGAATTCATATTGATAACTAATGGTCATCATGCAAACATTGCATAGTCCTTTATTGGTGAGTAAATGAAAGATTCTGCACAATAAATGTTCATTTTCAGGTCAAGAGGCTATTTTGAAGTTATATAACTGGAATGACTGGCTTAGCAAAGTTTTCTTGTCTGCAAATGGGCATCTCTCATCTCTCCATTGCAAAGGCAGTTTTTAACCGTTACCACTCTGATGTCAAAATTCTATTTTTTACTGTTTCGACAGCGAGGAATCTGACATACATTTTTCAAGAATTATGGTGGACATATGGCTGAAATACAGCACCTCTATGACAGCACCATCTTCCACCAAATTTGTTGAAAAATGAACAGCAGTTAATCTTTTAATTTAATTTGAAAATTTAAGTTTGACATCAGAGTGGTAAGGGTTAAAAGGTTTACCCTGCTTCTGTACAACTACAGCCTATTTCAAATATTCCCCAAAAATTTTGACACAATTGTAGAAATCAGGATATGAGCTAATAATAGGATCAGCTCTTCCATTGACAACAAAACCATGTATTTAAATGTAAGCAAAGCACAAAGACTAATTTGTATAATAGTGTGGTAATTATCAGTGGACTGATGGGAGCCATCAGAGTGCAAACAGTATGTTATGACTGGCCATGTGACTCATGTACAGAAAGACTACTGGTCTTGCACAGCAATTATGCTGGTACAAAGCATAATTATATACAAATTTCGCAGTAATGATATATTCATATGTATGACGCCTACAGGCTAGTACGCATTTATATTGGGGTCAAGCAGTACCTTTGATTTGTCCAGAAAAACTACTATATAGTTATCCTGTCTAACTGCAGCAAGCCACCAGACAATAATATCAATGGACAATACTTCTTTCTGGACATAGCAAATCTTTTGAAAACAATTTGACTGAAAGTTGGTGGTGGCTGCACCAACAACCTTTTTCAGTCAAATTATTTTCAAAATATTCAGCATATCCAGAGTTACTGATGCATTTCCATGGAAAATGTAGTCTACAGAAATTGAGTAGGCAGACAGCTAAGCCGGATCAGAGCCGCTTGATTCTGAGTGGATCCATGGTGTTAACTGGGAGCCAGTAGAAAATATATTTTATCTTTTTCTTTTATATTTTTGTGGAGCACTCAATTTCCCACTGAATCACTCTACTTTACCCGCAAATTTGTTCAAGAAAATTTCAACTTTCTTATAGAAAATGTCCATTTGCAGACCAAAAGGTTATTTTTGAAAATTTACCACTGGAATGACTGGGTCGGTTATCGAGCCAGTCATTCCAGTGATAAATTTTCAAAAATAACCTTCTTTTGGTCTGCAAATGGACATTTCTCAAGACCACTGCAGAAGCCATTTTTGGTTGATGAGTGTTAAAACATTAAGATAGATGACCAAATGACCAGCTGTACTACACTCTGCTGCTGCCTTATGGGTTAGCTTTTCACGTAACAAAATATGGTCTCCCTAAGACCGTTGTTGCTCTTTTGACGACTAATCCTAAAGGAAACACCTCATTTAATGACAACAAGAGCTGGTGCCATTATAGATAGAATTATGAACTCACCATGACTTTGTTGAGTGTATAACGTCGTAATCGAATGTCGTCCATAAGAATCTCGTATGGCGTCAGTTCATACTCAAATGGCGTCATGTTCACTTGCTCGACTTTCTTGAGCTTGACGCCGAGTCGGAGCTGCCGGATCACCTGTACCCAGAGACTAGCCTGATGGAGGAGACACAAACAGATCTATATTAGCTCTACAGGTGTTAACATTATCACCTTAAAGGACAGGATCAGGGAACTAACATATGCGTTTGAATAACAGCCTTATATAATTATCAACCTACAGCCACCAGTAAATAACAGAAACAAATCAGAATTAGAAAAAAGCAGCTAAATACCATTTGTCACCAATTAGTGATGCAGCTGGAGCTATGCACTCTGGTGTATGCTGAGCGAATACGAGAGGTGTTCAGTTTATTTTGTCACAAATTTCAAATAAGTATTTAATCAACAATAATTTATCACAAAATAATTTCATTGCAAAAGATGTTCAATTTGAGACCCATGAGCATTATATATCAGTCTACAGCGCATAGGCCAAGAAGAAAGGGCTTTATCGATCACAGTTTGACTTAGTGCATTCTATTCGGTTTTGAGAGCACATTTTAGACTGTTAAGACTTGTAACTTTCCGCTTCTGTAGACGGCGCTTGACAATCCCCCAGATACTAAAGTCCATAGGGGCAGCATCCGGAGACTTCGGCATCCATTCTTCAGGGCTAATGAATTTAACATTGTTCTGCTTTAAGTATGTTAAGCTCTTTCGCGCAGTATGAGAGGAGGCACTATCTTGGTGAAAAACCATGTCCTTCTGTTTGTTCTCTGGGAATAATTTGGGAACATCATGTTTCAAAAAGGGTCTCAAAACATGTTTGATGTAATAATCAGCATTGATTTTCACATTCCGATCAATGAATTTAAGACTGGTCTTTCCGTAATGACTAACGCCTGCCCATACCATGAAACCAGACGCGAAACTGTCACGTTTAACAAACTTCAACTTATCCATATCAATTTGTCCTTTCCTAACATAACAGACTCGCCCTTTTCCGTAGCTTCCACCTAGATAAAACATAGCCTCATCTGTGGTGACAAAGTTTTTCCACTTCCCCGCACACAGCTTCAGGTACAGCCTCCAGCACCTCTTCCTCCTCTTTTCAACCTGCTCTAGGGATAGTTTATGAACCAAACATTTTTGTCTGTTCAATTTATCACTGAAAACATTGCTCCAAAATACTGGAAATTTTAAATTGAAAATATTTTTAGGGAAAGGAATGCCTGACCACCTGACTTTATCTTACAGTGTCATATCAGCCTGCTCAATTCATCCTTATATACATTTGATAGAAGGCATGTGCAAGATAAGAAATGTTCTACTGAATTATGAATTCCAATCTAATTTAATTGAAACCAGCTGTGACTAAATTTTAAATCATCTAAAAGTTACCTGAACCTTTATGGCTGCTTTTAAATTGGTGTCTGTGGTGGTGGGGGGGGGGGGGGGGGGGTGATGATAACAATCTGATTACAGTCAAAATAACACAGAAAGGTGACTGTTTAAAAACTAATACATAACAAACTCAAGTGATAGGTGTCAGATTTTACCAGATTTACTTCTGATTATATCTGACTCTAGCATCAGATAAACACAGCACACCCCAAGGTATTGAGAAATAAAAGTTTTAACGATTTTACCACATCCTAAGTTAATGTTTTAGCTTAGTTAAATCTCACACATAGAAATGCTACATTGCATTTTCTTATTACCACAGCTAACCAGGTGAGTTAACTCTGATGCCCGCAAACCACCAAACAATAATTTCACTGGGCAATAATTCGTGACCTGCTCAAAATTTTGAAAACAATTTGACTGAAAGTTGTTGGTGGCTTAGCCACCAACAACTTTCAGTCAAATTGTTTTCAAAATAGTCCGCATATCCAAAGCCATGGAAATTTTGCAGAAATACAGCAGGTAGACAGGTAATGAGATATTGTAGGGAATTTAATTGCCAAATTTCCTGAATTATATGTTTGTTCTGTATATGATAGTAAACAGACATGACAGCTTAAGCACTCCGGTATGAGCACATGTCTTTGTACACATGATATAAAACATGAACTTTTAACTTAATTTTATTTATTTAATTAATTTCAGTTCTAATCAAGAAAAATATCTACCTGGTCACATTAACTGAGGAGAAATTCATCTTTAAGCCCCCTCCTTCCTGTATTTTGTAGATAAAATATTTTAATTTACTCACAGAATATTTTGAGATCAATTTTAGAAAGTTTCTCCCTAAAGCAGAATCAGCTTTTAATCAAACTGTTCACACAAAATATTCCACATGTTAATTTTTATTACAATGAAACCTGTTTTCTACAAATTCGTCATGAAATGGGTTAATTCACCCCTCTAACGTTCAAGACGAGCAAAATGGCTTCTGCCGTGGTCTTGACAAATGTCCATAAAATTTGCAGACCAACAGAAGTATATTGTATATTATTTAACCCTGGAATCACTGGCTCGAATACCGGGTCAGTCATTCCGGTGGTCAATTTTCAGAAGTAAACATCTCTTCGACCCTAAATGGAAATTTTCGATGAGAAAATTAAATTTATTGGCTAAAATGTTAAAGGTGACATGACACGTTAAAATAGTCAACTCTAGCCAATCTCACAAATATAGTGGAACCAATGCTAACTTGCCACAAGGATTCTTGGTATTGATGATTCAACGGTGACCTGATAATCTCTTCTAACCGAGCATAAAATTATTTTCCGAATACAGTGATCTTTTATACAGGAAATATTTGTGTCTGAGTGTTATGACTGTAAACACGAGACAATAACAGAGCGCCCACTGCGCTTTGTTTATCCTCATAACGCGCAAACCAGCTCACTGCTGACTGAATGACAGAAGGTCGATGTATTGAGCAAATGGTTTTATAGTCGGCTACTGACGGCTGGGAGAGATAACGTTCAATGGTCCCAGCATATTCCCGATATTGGCTAGGGTCGACAATTCTAACATGTCATGCCATCTTTAATGGAGGTGTATTTCTAGCTAAGACTTGCAGCTAGTATAAGTCGGTATGTCAGTATACATGTATGCTTGTCAATCAAATTTATTACAAAAAAGGTTTCATCTATCAGACAATTACGCTTATTTTTTAACTGTATAGTAATATGAAAGTCAATACAACTGACAATCCCTTTTAGGCCTACATGGATTTTGTTTTAAGGTAAGCAATTGATGATAAATGATAGCACACTTTTATGCTCAAGATGTTTGGAACATTTTAGCTGCTATTCGCTAACTAGTAGAAGTCAGTCATCCAGCAATCCATCCACCTGTCCATCCATCTGCGTACTGGCCTGCCCGCCTCCTTAACTGACTGACTGACTGACCTGCTGACTGATGGACTGTGCGCACGCATGCACACACCCAACTGCCCGACCACCTTTGGATAATCAAACCAGTTATTCCAGTCATAAATTTTTTTGATCTGTAAATGGACATTTTCTCTGAGAAAATTGTAACATTTTTGACAAATTTGAACATTAAATTTGATTTTGCTAATTGTTCTTAATTGACACCTGAAATAGACATGAATAATGACTCTAGCAACCCTGGTCATTTTTATGCATTAATTATCATCAGGTGTGCTAAAGATGAGATAAAAGCTCTTATCAAATTTTCGGAATATAAGCTGCACCTATGCTTCATATAAACAAAATTAAACTCATTTTCTGCAAAGCCATGTTCAGTTAAAGAGAAATCAATGCCTCATTTTCTGCCATCAAAACCTAATCAAGAGCTACATTAACATGGAAATCTCCCAATCCCCAGGAGCTTACTAGCTATTTCCAGGTTGTGACACCTGAGGCTTCCTTCATGTCTGTCAGTAAATAAGCCCAACCACTGCTCTACAACTGCACTACCATTGCACTTACCTTTTCAGCTTAGGCCTATGAGCAGGTGACCTGAGAGGTCAGGGTTCATCGATTTTGATCTATAATGAGATCCAGTGCTCTACACTGCCTCAGGCAATATTTATGGAAAGCAATTAAACTAACATGGGAACTTGTCAAGATAAATAGGCTGATATTTCCAAAGGTGTTCCATTCATCAAGTGATAATCTCAAAATACCAGAGCGTCGTCAGTCAGTTTATGGAAATATTTTTAACCCTTTAACACTCATATCAGCTAAAAACGTCTTCTGCAGTGGTCTTGTGAAATGTTCATTTGCAGACCGAGAAGACTATTTTTGAAAATTTACCACTGGAATAACTGGCTCATTCAAGTGGCAAATTAAAAAAAATTGTCTTCTCTTGGTCTGCAAATGGCCATTTTCTATGAAAAAAATTTGAAATTTTTAAAAGCCAATTCGAGGGTTAAACGGTTAAAACAAGATAAGATATATATCTCTAAAGGTTTGTGTTTAACAATTTCAACCTGTAACATTTACAGCACAGAACCAAATAATTGCCCGCGATGTAAAGAACATTCTGTAGAATATTTTGAAACTAATTTGACTGGTAGCTGCTGCTCCCTTAGGTCACTGCTTTACACGTACATATGCACGCATGACTGGTGCGTGCGTGCGTGCGTGCGTGCGTGCGTGCGTGCGTGCGTGCGTGCGTGCGTGCGTGCGTGCGTGCGTGCGTGCGTGCGTGCGTGCGTGCGTGCGTGCGTGCGTGCGTGCGTGCGTGCGTGCGTGCGTGCGTGCGTGCGTGCGTGCGTGCGTATGAGCGAACAGAAAAAATATAATTTTATTCTAAAATAAGATGGCATGCCATCATAAATCCCCATGCTTTCGGCAACATTGACTTTATGCAACACCACGGCCCCACCCGACCTCATACAGGGAGGGGAGGGGAGGGGGCGAGGGGGAGGAGGAGGATGAGGAAGAAGAGCATAATGTAAACATCACCTCACAATCCGCAATCATATGAGTAACTATAGCACATCTGATTGAATTCAACCAACTTTATCGTTCTGCCTACCCCCACCCGCACCCCAACATTCCTACCACCTCACTCAGGGATAGAGCCTAATGTTAACATTATCTCGCAATCTGCAATTATACGGGTAACATATTAAATTTGGCTGAATTCTATCAACTCCGACTTTCGGCCACCCACCCACCTCCACCCCACACTGGGGCGCAGCCTAATGAAAATGCGGTCTTGCAGTCCACAATCATATGGGTAATTCACGTAACAAACTTGATTTAATTCCACCAAACAATTTTGGAGGAAATAGCCAGCCAGCCGTACAGCCAGAACAGATGGATGGATGGATGGCGGTGATTGCAATACCCCCTCGTATTTTCAAAATGTAAGGGGATAAATATGGAAGTAGAGTACAGATGTATCGATGTAAAGCAAACTTCTTTTACATGTAAATGCTTTGAATGGCGATAAACAGCATAGAATTGATAATGACAGCCTGATATAGGTCACTAGTAATTCTATCTCAACTCATACTGAATGATGCTTTGTGCTTCGGGTGCAAACACCTAGACTCTATGATCTAGTACATATGGTGTGACAGTTAGTAATTCAAAAGATGATGTTCAAAACCAATCACTAGACCAGGTAGTCGCCAGGTAAAAATTAAGAGGTCTTCATTAACCCGTTAACCCTCATATTTGAGCAAGAAAATGTCAATTTGTAGGACCAAGAGATCATTTGTGAAAATTGACCACTGGTATGACTGGCTCAGTTATCAAACAGTCTTCTCTTGGTCTACAAATGGGCATTTTCCCTGACCACTGTACAAGCGGTTTTTGGCTGACTTGAGCATCAAAGGGTTAATCTGTAATCATCAAGGTATTAACCCTTTAACCCTCACTGCCTAGAAATGAAAAATTCTTTATAATGTAAGGATAATTCTGTTGGATAAATCGGAACTAATTTGACTGGGAACGGTTACCGGCAGCAACAGCTCCCAGTCAAATTTGTTTCAAAATAATAAACATCTTTCTTTCATAGTTGTCATGAAATTGAGAAACTGGAATGGCAAGGGTTAACAGGTTAAGTGAGGAATGGGAGGGCAGGGGTGGGGAAGGCGAAGCAGGTGCGGGTGGGGATGGCGACACACACCCTTGTGTCTACACAGAGGGTTCAATGGAGTCGCTGAGAAAAAACGGTCATCAACTATTCTCTGATCAATTTGAAACTCGGCCCATATTTACCCTCGAGTGATTTCATTCGATTTTTACCAGATATTTGTTAATTTAACTGATACTAATAGATGAATGTAGTAATTATCTTTGAAATGTGTCATATATAAATTTAGAAAATGGTATAATTTATCAAACCATATTCGTCGCACCTGAGGAGAGTCATGATAGTTTGTATATCAATAGGTACACATACCTGGGGAAAATCAATCATTAATTCACTAAATTGATAAAGAATTGAGGTCAACATACACTATTTCTCGCCACTATGTTTATACAATTAAACATGTAAAAATCGGAAAAATTGATACGACTAAATTACCTGCAATCGTAGTACTTTTGAAACTAATTTGATTGGTAGCTGGTGCTGTATATAGTGATTGGCAAGATGTGTGTCAAATTAATTTTAAAAATTTCAATATTTTACCTGTATGACTGATCAGTGATCAAGATTTTCAGACATTGGGGTTAAAAGACTTTTTTTACAAAATGATAACAACTCTGTATATAAAGCGTTGTTGTTGTTGTTTTTTTTTATCAAAATGATTAATATTATTAAATAGATCAAATCTCTGCAGTGGTCTCTATCTCAACACTTTAAAGGTCAAGCCAGCCAAAACCGGCCTCTGTTATGGTCTTGTGGAACGCTCATTTACGGGCCAAGAGATTATAATTTTTGAAAATTTACCATTGGAATGACTGGCTCGGTCATTCCAGTGATAAATTTTCAAAAATTGTATTCTCTTGACCTGTATGGACATTTAATAGGCAGATATTTAAATTTTCTTGACCAAATTTGAGCATTGAAGGGTTACGCCAACAAATAACTCTTACATCTATTAGGGTTAACTCTTGTACAGACATGAATCAAGGGAGACAACTCTAAGCCACATGAAAGAAATCATCCGTAGGAAATACAACTGGCTCTTTTTTAAAGAATCAGTCAAGTCATTAACTTGGCTGAAAGGTGTTGCTGCCTATGTGACAGCTTTCTGTCATGAATCTCAAGATTTCAAAAACTTTTTTACATTCTGTTTATCTGTATAGTTGTCTTGTAATTGAGAGCCTAGAATTTCAGTGATCAAAGGACTGATTGAAGGTTGTAATGATTACAGTGCTTACCCAGTCTGACCGGTCCAATACGTCCAAGGACAAGAGGTCATCAGTTGACCTCCCACCACCGCTGCTTGCTGTTCTGGTGAGATCATCTTGTAGCGACAAAGACTGAAAAACAGACAGAAACCATTTTGAACATGACATGCTAGAAAATACAATGTACAAAGGTATATAAGCTAGTACATAATATTCAGAAAAATAGTTATGAAGTCAGGTGGTTACAGAACATAATCAGCCTGTAGGTGTCAGGTCACATGGTCACAGAACATAATCACTATCAGCCTGTAGGTGTCAGACCAGGTGAGTACAGGAAAAACATTTTGCTGTAGGTGTAACATCCGGTGGTTATAGAATAAAATCAGCCTGTGGGGGGGGGGGGGAGACCAGGTAACACGGAAGGAGGAATGTGATTGGCTACACTAAGGTATATATTCCTGGTGGTGGACCAATCACAATTTGGTGGAGCAAACATGCAGTGGGTCTGACAGGGTGTGTGCCCCTCCAGGCTAGAGAGTCTGCTCAAGGGTTCTTCTTCCAAAAATTGTGAAATTTGGCCTCTCTGAGACAATTTCTGGCCATTTTAGTAACAATATACTACCTGTATTTACCACATTAAAATTGTTGTAAATATTTAGGAAATAAATAAATATAAACCTTTGGTTTTATTGACCATTAAAAATGTATCACTGCTTATTGGACCCAGGAAGGAGGGGGGGGGGGGCATTACATCAGGTGAACATCACTGAAATTACATGGGGAAACTCCCACCACTATTGCTCTCCAATCAACGGGTGCATTGACATACTTGTTCTGACTTGCGCAGGCCATTACTCCTCCAGCACCCTGCCATTTAAACCATTACCAATAAAAATTTGTTCAAGAAAATTTCAATTATCTCATCGAAAATGTCCATTTGCAGACCAAGAAGACTATTTTTTTTAATTAACCACTGGAATGACTGGCTCTGTTATCGAGCCAGTCATTCCAGTGGTTAATTTTCAAAAATAGTCTTCTCCTAGTCTGCAAATGGATATTTATCAAGACCACTGCCTAAGCAGTTTTTGGCTGATATGAGTGTTAAACCTTTACCACTAAAATTTGTACAAGAAAAAAATTTAAATTCTTCAAGACCAGTGCTGAGGCCGGTTAAAATGAGCCAAACTGTCCATTAGGCCTGTCACTGTATCATTTCTTGTTTCTTGAGGACTGACTGCTGGTTACTTTACACAAATGTTGATTAAGTTCATGCTAGCATGTGTGGGGGGGAAAGGCCGGTATTTGGCAAACAGTCATGAACTGATCGATGGATGTCCTTATGGTAGACAAAAATAATCAACTTCTCAATACAATGAAATGAAATGAAATGAAATGAAATGAAATGAAATGTATTGGTACTGAACGAAATTACACGTTTTGACCATATAGAGATCTACATCTGTAGATGCATTGATAAATATCTACATATTTGATTCATGGTCTTGATAA
Source organism: Chaetoderma sp. LZ-2023a (assembly GCA_034401795.1). Classification (NCBI taxonomy): domain Eukaryota; kingdom Metazoa; phylum Mollusca; class Caudofoveata; order Chaetodermatida; family Chaetodermatidae; genus Chaetoderma; species Chaetoderma sp. LZ-2023a. Next base: position 120,118,667 of record CM067367.1, read on the forward strand.
ATATCCATTTGCAGACTAGAAGACTATTTTTGAAAATTAACCACTGGAATGACTGGCTCGATAACAGAGCCAGTCATTCCAGTGGTTAATTTAAAAAAATAGTCTTCTTGGTCTGCAAATGGACATTTTCGATGAGATACATGTATGCCAAACTGTGAAGTCAAATAGACTCTGATAATGGGCATAGTGGTGGATGGGAGTACATTGAGTACAACGCTGAAGGATGTGGAGTACCCTTGTGGCTCACAGAGATACACAGTTCCTTCTGACAGATAATCGGATCATAAAACAAGTCAACTCCTGGAATATTCATATATGCATTGAAGCAAGATAACTTGCATGCAAATGTGAATGCGACACAAGCCAATATGATCAACAAAGATGGGTGAATGACGTTGTGGTGCAATGAAGGCCTCCAGTTTATCCATGAATCAAATGACGTCATAATCAACTAGGTAACATGTAGGATGATGTTATAATCAATTGTCATGAAGCTAATTTTAATTTTATCATGAACGCTTAATTGATGACGGACTAAGCCTTGTTGTATGAATTGTACATTTCTAAACTATTTAATAAACATACTGTTGAATATTTTGAAACTCATTTGCCTGGGCGCTTTTGCTGCCTATGGAAACAGCACCCAGTCAAATAAGATTCAAAATATTCAATAGCTTACCTGTATAGTTTTCTGGAAATTGACAGTCAGTGAGTTCAGGGATCGATCAATCCCAATGCGGGGTAACGTGTGGGTGGAGCTTAGCTAGAGATGGGCAGGGTATAGCTGAAACTGAATTCCTCCATTTGATTCAACTTGTCCAAGACATTATGTAGTTTCACCTCTAATATTTGAATATACAAAATCTTCAGCCATCCCAGGTCAGTTAACTCAAACCCAACAAGTTGGCTGCCAAAAAAATTGACCAATCAAAATTCTAAATACAATTTCTGGAGCCTACCCCCCATAGGATCCTTTGCGCCAAATTGTTTCAAATTGGTCAAAGCATACGGCTGACTGCCATGATATAAGCTCACTTTGCCAATTCTGTTGAATGTGAGTGATGATATCAGGTATTGAACAGCTAATGTATTATTCCTATGCTATATTGTCTATAATATCATTTGAATCTAGCGAGGTTAGCTCTGAGAATGTCACGAGAGAAATAATGTAAAGATAAAGGGATGTAATAAAGTTCTACCGATCAATAAAGCCGTGCTCGAGGGAGGGCCATGTGCCTATTTTGAGTAACACTTAGTTGATTGGGTAGTTAACCTGCAAACCCTTTAATGGTAAAAAAATTTAAAATATCTGCCTACTGAATGTCCATTTACATGCCAAGAGAATACAATTTTTGAAAATTTATCACCGGAATGACTGGCTCGGTTATCGACCCCAGTCATTCCAGTGGTAAATTTCTAAAAATTGTATCATCTTGGCCTGTAAATGGACATTCAGTAGGCAGATATTTTACATTTTTTTACCATTAAAGGGTTTGCAGGTTAACTACCCAATCAACTAAGTTCCACAAGACCATAGCAGAGGCCGGTTTTAGCCGCTATGACCATTAAGGAGTTAAACCCCCAATTTGTTCAAGTAAACTTAATTTTCTCATAGAAAATGTCCACTTTGCACACCAGAAGGCTGTTTTTGAATATTTACCCCCGGAATGACTGGCTCAATTTCAATGGTAAATTTTCAAAAATAGTCTTCTCTAGGTCTGCAGACAGACATTTCTTAAGACCGCTGCAGAAACCATTTTTGGTTGATATGAAAATATAATAAAATCCATGGAGTGTTAACACTAATGGCCATACCGGCCCAAACCGGCCTCTATTATGGTCTTATGGAATGACCATTTACAGGACAAGAGAACACAATTTTGGACGCAATCATATATCTTCTCAAACATTGTTGAGTGGCTAATAGAAGCAGGGATTGCCATCTGCTTGAAACATTGAGTGGACACTGAATATGACCATAGACTGTAAACAGTACATGGGCTAAATAAACAGAATATTCTCAGATTTAAGCAGAAAATCCTGATATTTAATGAGAAAGAATGACATGACCTGATGGAGCAATGTAGAAGACAGACATTATCGATCAAACCTGAAACAAAATCCAGGCTTGAATACCATTAATCATCTCTCTGATGTACGTGGAACTTGGCCAAATATCACTCAGTCATGTTTTCTGTTCAATATTTGACGGGACGTTAACTGACTTTATTGATCGTCACCATAGAAAGCTTAAATCAACTGATAACATCGATGAACATGGGCGAGGAAGTGAAAAATCTAAAAATATTATTCCATTCCATGAATAATGACGAGAGGAAGGGCTTTGTGACAAGAATTCTAAGTGCTATGAATGTCCCAGGCTGTGTTTCAGTCGCTAAGTGCTATAAATGTCCCAGGCTGTGTCTCAGTCGCTAAGTGCTATGAATGTCCCAGGCTGTGTCTCAGTCGCTAAGTGCTATGAATGTCCCTGGCTGTGTCTCAGTCGCTAAGTGCTATGAATGTCCCAGGCTATGTCTCAGTCGCTCAGTGCTATGAATGTCCCAGGCTGTGCCTCAGTCGCTAAGTGCTATGAATGTCCCAGGCTGTCTCAGTCGCTAAGTGCTATGAATGTCCCAGGCTGTGTCTCAGTCGCTAAGTGCTATGAATGTCCCAGGCTGTGTCTCAGTCGCTAAGTGCAATGAATGTCCCAGGCTGTGTCTCAGTCGCTAAGTGCTATGAATGTCCCAGGCTGTGTCTCAGTCGCTAAGTGCTATGAATGTCCCAGGCTGTGTCTCAGTCACTAAGTGCTATGAATGTCCCAGGCTGTGTCTCAGTCGCTAAGTGCTATGAATGTCCCAGGCTGTGTCTCAGTCTCTCAGTGCTATGAATGTCCCAGGCTGTGTCTCAGTCGCTAATTGCTATGAATGTCCCAGGCTGTGTCTCAGTCGCTAACTGCTATGAATGTCCCAAGCTGTGTCTCAGTTGCTAAGTGCTATGAATGTCCCAGGCTGTGTCTCAGTCGCTAAGTGCTATGAATGTCCCAGGCTGTGTCTCAGTCGCTAACTGCTATGAATGTTCCAGGCTGTGTCTCAGTCGCTAAGTGCTATGAATGTCCATGGCTGTGTCTCAGTCGCTAAGTGCTATGAATGTCCCAGGCTGTGTCTCAGTCGCTAACTGCTATGAATGTTCCAGGCTGTGTCTCAGTCGCTAAGTGCTATGAATGTCCATGGCTGTGTCTCAGTCGCTAAGTGCTATGAATGTCCCAGGCTGTGTCTCAGTCGCTCAGTGCTATGAATGTCCCAGGCTGTGTCTCAGTCGCTCAGTGCTATGAATGTCCCAGGCTGTGTCTCAGTCGCTAAGTGCTATGAATGTCCCAGGCTGTGTCTCAGTCGCTCAGTGCTATGAATGTTCCAGGCTGTGTCTCAGTCGCTAAGTGCTATGAATGTCCCAGGCTGTGTCTCAGTCGCTAAGTGCTATGAATGTCCCAGGCTGTGTCTCAGTCGCTCAGTGCTATTAATGTCCCAGGCTGTGTCTCAGTCACTAAGTGCTATGAATGTCCCAGGCTGTGTCTCAGTCGCTAAGTGCTATGAATGTCCCAGGCTGTGTCTCAGTCGCTCAGTGCTATGAATGTCCCAGGCTGTGTCTCAGTCGCTGAGTGCTATGAATGTCCCAGGCTGTGTCTCAGTCGCTCAGTGCTATTAATGTCCCAGGCTGTGTCTCAGTCGCTCAGTGCTATGAATGTCCCAGGCTGTGTCTCAGTCACTAAGTGCTATTAATGTCCCAGGCTGTGTCTCAGTCGCTAAGTGCTATGAATGTCCCAGGCTGTGTCTCAGTCGCTAAGTGCTATGAATGTCCCAGGCTGTGTCTCAGTCGCTAAGTGCTATGAATGTCCCAGGCTGTGTCTCAGTCGCTCAGTGCTATGAATGTCCCAGGCTGTGTCTCAGTCGCTAAGTGCTACGAATGTCCCAGGCTGTGTCTCAGTCGCTCAGTGCTATTAATGTCCCAGGCTGTGTCTCAGTCGCTCAGTGCTATGAATGTCCCAGGCTGTGTCTCAGTCACTAAGTGCTATTAATGTCCCAGGCTGTGTCTCAGTCGCTAAGTGCTATGAATGTCCCAGGCTGTGTCTCAGTCACTAACTGCTATTAATGTCCCAGGCTGTGTCTCAGTCACTAAGTGCTATGAATGTCCCAGGCTGTGTCTCAGTCACTAAGTGCTATGAATGTCCCAGGCTGTGTCTCAGTCGCTAAGTGCTATGAATGTCCCAGGCTGTGTCTCAGTCACTAAGTGCTATTAATGTCCCAGGCTGTGTCTCAGTCGCTCAGTGCTATTAATGTCCCAGGCTGTGTCTCAGTCACTAAGTGCTATGAATGTCCCAGGCTGTGTCTCAGTCACTAAGTGCTATTAATGTCCCAGGCTGTGTCTCAGTCTCTCAGTGCTATTAATGTTCCAGGCTGTGTCTCAGTCACTAAGTGCTATGAATGTCCCAGGCTGTGTCTCAGTCACTAAGCGCTATTAATGTCCCAGGCTGTGTCTCAGTCTCTCAGTGCTATTAATGTCCCAGGCTGTGTCTCAGTCTCTCAGTGCTATTAATGTCCCAGGCTGTGTCTCAGTCGCTAAGTGCTATGAATGTCCCAGGCTGTGTCTCAGTCACTAAGTGCTATGAATGTTCCAGGCTGTGTCTCAGTCACTAAGTGCTATGAATGTCCCAGGCTGTGTCTCAGTCACTAAGTGCTATTAATGTCCCAGGCTGTGTCTCAGTCACTAAGTGCTATTAATGTCCCAGGCTGTGTCTCAGTCGCTAAGTGCTATGAATGTCCCAGGCTGTGTCTCAGTCACTAAGTGCTATGAATGTTCCAGGCTGTGTCTCAGTCACTAAGTGCTATGAATGTCCCAGGCTGTGTCTCAGTCACTAAGTGCTATTAATGTCCCAGGCTGTGTCTCAGTCACTAAGTGCTATTAATGTCCCAGGCTGTGTCTCAGTCTCTCAGTGCTATTAATGTTCCAGGCTGTGTCTCAGTCACTAAGTGCTATTAATGTCCCAGGCTGTGTCTCAGTCACTAAGTGCTATTAATGTCCCAGGCTGTGTCTCAGTCTCTCAGTGCTATTAATGTCCCAGGCTGTGTCTCAGTCTCTCAGTGCTATTAATGTCCCAGGCTGTGTCTCAGTCTCTCAGTGCTATTAATGTCCCAGGCTGTGTCTCAGTTTTCAGAGATTTAACTCCTTTAACTCTTTAACACAAACATCCAAATACGACTTCGGCAGTGGTCTAGAGAAATGTCCATTTGCAGACCAAGAGAAGTCTATTTTTTTTTTTACAAATTTACCGCTGGATTGACTGGCTCGATAAACGAGTCAGTCATTCCAGAGGTAAATTTTCAAAAATAGGCTTCTCTTGGTCTCCAAATGGACATTTTCTATGAGAAAATTGAAATTTGATTGAATGAATTCGAGGGATAAAGGGTTAAATCATGAAATCTTTTAGAAGATATCAATAAAGTGGTTCTTTAAGCTAGCCACCACATAAACCTGTTATCTTAACCCTTACCACTCTGGTGTCAAAATTTTAAATTTTCAAATTAAATTAAAAGATTAACTGGTGTTAATTTTTCAACAAATTTGGTGGGAGATGGTGCTGTCGTAGACAGCAACATCTTCCAGCAATATTGTTAAAAAAAGTACACCAGTTTCTTTGAAAATGACAGTAAAAGATAGAATATTGTCATCAGTGTGCTAAGGGGTAAAGACGGTCCATGTGCAGATCCAGTAACTGGAAGGAAGGTACAGGCTTTCAATATATTCTTTGCCACATCAGTAAATGTGTTTCACAAGAGTCAAGACCGCTGTAAAAGACCCTCTGGCTGGCTTGATCATTATAACTGGTTAACCGCCTCACCTGTCTTAGAAGTCCTTTTGTGACCCTCAGGTGTTTTTAAAGCAAATTTGACTAGGTGTTCTTTAAGCAAATTTGACTAGCTGTTCTTTAAGCGAATTTGACTAGGTGTTCTTTAAGCAAATTTGACTAGGTGTTCTTTAAGCGAATTCGACTAGGTGTTCTTTAAGCAAATTTGACTAGGTGTTCTTTAAGCGAATTTGACTAGGTGTTCTTTAAGCGAATTTGGCTAGGTGTTCTTTAAGCGAATTTGACCAGGTGTTCTTTAAGCGAATTTGACTAGGTGTTCTTTAAGCGAATTTGACCAGGTGTTCTTTAAGCGAATTTGACTAGGTGTTCTTTAAGCGAATTTGACTAGGTGTTCTTTAAGCGAATTTGACTAGGTGTTCTTTAAGCGAATTTGACTAGGTGTTCTTTAAGCGAATTTGACTAGGTGTTCTTTAAGCGAATTTGACTAGGTGTTCTTTAAGCGAATTTGACTAGGTGTTCTTTAAGCGAATTTGACTAGGTGTTCTTTAAGCGAATTTGACTAGGTGTTCTTTAAGCGAATTTGACTAGGTGTTCTTTAAGAAAATTTGACTAGGTGTTCTTTAAGCGAATTTGACTAGGTGTTCTTTAAGCGAATTTGACTAGGTGTTCTTTAAGCGAATTTGACTAGGTTTTTTAAGTGAATTTGACTAGGTGTTCTTTAAGCGAATTTGACTAGGTGTTCTTTAAGCAAATCTGACTACCGTATTTATTCTAATTTAACCGCCGGCCGGTTAGCAGTCGCGTAAGGGGGCGGCGGCTTAATTAGGGAGAAAAATTCACTGTATGTCGCCGTTATTTTGTCCGGTACCAGTTAGGTGGATCGGATATAAATGTATAATGCTCACATATTCATTACATATATTTGGACAGTATATTCCAAGTTCCCACATTAAATTAGGTCTGTAAAACGCAGACGATTCTTCCGAATATTAATCAGCTTCCGCTATAGGCCGAGTTTATGCCGTGTTTCTCATAGCTACTCGAAGATACCTTCCTATGTATGTGGATTGTGAAGTATCTACCCAGATACTAATATTAGCGCCTTGGCACTACTCGAGTAACGACCTTAAGTTGTCCTACTAAGCGGAAGCTGATACATCACGTGATACAAAATATTCCTTTTTTCTCGCGTCACCATTTTATCAAAATCTGGATTACATTTGATGAAATAAACGATGTTTAATAATGTATAAGCACTATTTAGGTGGTCCCAATTAATAATTTCACTCCCGCGATTATGGATATATATGCACTATACATTAAGCATATGCGAAAACGGTATGAAATATTTAGAGTGGAAATGTGTTGAATTTTCATGCTAATCTTTTATTTTTATTTGTCTTCGGTCTGTATTTTTGGGAATTTGGAGCTTATTTTTTTTTCTTAACAAGTCTCAAAAATAAGTGGGTGGTATAATTGGGACGGGCGGTTAAATTAGAATAAATACGGTAGGTGTTCTTTGAGCAAATTTGACTAGGTGTTCTTTAAGCAAATTTGACTAGATGTGCATGTAATGGACCTTTCCAGTTTTAGCCATGCCACGCCCATCCCTATCTAAACTCGACCCACATCACGTCCGTGTTGGGATCAATCGATCTCTGAACTTCCTGACTATCAATTTCCAGAAAGCTATACAAGTAAGCTGTTGAATATTTTGAAACTATTTTGAATGGGTGCTGTTGCTGCCAGAATGTTTATTAAATGGGAGAGACATACAACTTGTACAATGTGTCGGACTATTAAGAGTTAAAGATGGGCTAAATAGAATCATTTATGCTGTAATGATTATGACATCATGCTACACGCCGCTTAGCTGATTATGACATCGGATGATAGATGGATACTCTGGAAAGGTGAATTGCCCTACACATTGCGATGTTACGTGCAGAAACATTTGTGTTATCCTATGTGGTAGTTGTCTTGGTGAGTGGGGTGCCGAAGATCAAAACATATAATGTACATTGGTAATAATCTCATTGAAACACCTGACAGGTAAACTAACCTCAGAATATTCAACATGGCGGTAAAGATTTTCCAATTTTTGCAATTTAATTTACTTCCCAATGTTGTAAAATAACACGATCTTTAATTGAATCAAATATACGATATAACACAAAATATTTAACCCTTTAACCCGTGAATTTGTTTTTAAAATTTCAATATTTTCATAGAAAATGTCCATTTGCAGACCAAGACTTTTTGAAAATTTACCACCGGAATGACTGGCTCGGTTATCGAGCCAGTCATTGGCGTGGTCAATTTTCAAAAATAGGCTTCTCTTGATCTGCAAATGGACATTTCGCAAGACCACTGCATAAGCCGTTTTTGGCTGATATGAGTGTTAAACGGTTAAGAAGATAACCCGAAAATCCGGAATGGACTGTCGAGATGAACGTGTTAGGGCAGTAATAATCTCAGGTAGATAATCTTTCAGGTGATTACAGGTGTTACATTAGATCTGATGATAATGTATACTAGGTCGGGCACAAACCTGCACTCCAGTGGAGATTTTGTCGAGGAAGGTAACAAGTTCCCGCGCCTCTGCAATAAGTGCCCTGCACACAGCTTTGTAATGTGATCCGGGATCCTGAATCCTGCCTGCGTGGATACAGCACATCTGCAGGAGAGAAATCACGGATTACACCAATGCGCAAGGATTGTAAATATCGAAGCAAGTGGTTACATTGTATAGATGCGATATTGTCATATCCATGTAACAGTACAGACAGAAATGGTCATAAATGGCCAAAACCAGCCTCTGTACCAGTCTCAGGGAATGTCCATTTGCAGGACAATAGAAGCCTATTTTTGAAAATTTATTACCGGAATGACTGGCTCGATTATCGAGCCAGTCATTCCGGTAATAAATTTTCAAAAATAGACTTCTATTGTCCTGCAAATGGACATTTAATAAGCAAATATTTAGATTTTCTTGACCAAATGTACTATTGAAAATAATTGGTCTTTAATTTTATAATCTGGCTTTAATGGTCATGAAATTAAATAAATCTTTTTTTCTTTTTTCTTTTTTTTTTTTTGCACAAAATCTTTGACATCTGAACAATATGATTTAAATGAATCATTAGTGCATGCATATATACATTAAAAAGCAGACTGTAAAGTTAATAAAAGACCAGATCAGACACATCCCCCCCCCCCTCCCCCCATCTCAGGCATTTTAATAAACCCGATTTTTTAAATACAAATATTGTAAAGATTTTCCAAGACATCAAGGGGGGTTACTCTGGTAAGTACAGACAGATTTCAGTTAAACCCTAGCCAGTGAAGATCTCATGCGGAGGGATAAATCTGAACTGAATCTGAACAGAAACCATATATTTTATGATTTTTCAAGGAATCAAGGGGGATAACTCTAGTGATTACAGTAAGATTTCTGCCAAACACAATCCCAGTCAAAGTCTGAGTGGAGGGATGTATTTCTGAAATTTGAATTGAATCCATGCAGGGTAAGTGGTTATCGAACGGAAACCAAATATTTTACGATTTTTTTAAAGAAATCAAGGGGGATGACTCAGGTGGATCTGGACACATTTTGTCGACATGCAATCCCCACAGAGGTCTTGACATCAGGAGTTGAGATTCCAAATTTGAAATGAATTCATTCGAGCTAACTGAAGTTATTGAGCAGAAACTAAATGCGGACGGACAAACAGATGTATGCACGAATGGATGGACTGGACCTGTTTCTATAGTCCCTATCATCAATGTCACTACGGGTGTGGTGCGGGTGTGGTGGATGGGTGGGGGGTTGAGAGCAGACTAATTAGAAATTTAGTGATGCATCACAGAAGACAATGCCCACCCACAGCACATCCTCAGCCACCCCCACCCCACAAAGACCACTGCATTGATAATTTTCTAATTCAGACCTTCAAATTATCAGGGAAGAAAAACCTTTCATAAACTTGACACCCTGTTGGATCCCCTGGCTATTCTAACAGGCACATGGTACATCCAGGTGTGCATAATTTATCACAGGATGCAAGTTGTTAATTACCCATCAATTAGTAATCAATAATTGATTGGAATCTTCAAAGGTTGTGTAATGTACACACCATGTGCCGCCTGATCAATGTTCTTATAACTACTTGTATATATACACGCAGCTGTTGCATGATCGGAGTGTAACCCTTCAATCATCGAATTTATTCAAGAAAATTGAAATTTTCTCATAAAAATGTCCATTTGCAGACCAGGAGAAGACTATTTTTGAAAATGTATCACTGGAATGACTGGCTCGGTTATCGAGCCAGTCATTTCAGTGGTAAATTTTCAATAAGAGTCTTCTTTTGGTCTGCAAATAGATTTTTCTCAAGTGCTCTGCAGAAGCCGCTTTTGGCTGATATGACTGTTAAAGGGTTAATTACTGAATAATTAGCTCACATATGATGTGCTAAATGGACTGTGGCCGCATTTAGAACCTCAATTAGAGCATTGATTGCCAGTGACTCATTAGTCAATTGAGGTATCCACTTTTAGCTATACCGTGCCCATCTCTAGGTAAGCTCCACCCACACTTCGTCATGTTGGGATCGATTGATCCCTGAACTCTCTCACTATCAATTTTCAGAAAACTAAACAGACAAGCTGTTGAATATGGCAGCAACAGCGCCCAGTCAAATTAGTTTCAAGATATTTAACAGCATGTTTATTAAGTAGTAAATACAATTCGTACAACACTGCTTAATCCATCATCAATTAAGCGCGCCAAACTTATGACGTCATCCTACACATCACGTAGTTGATTATGACGTCATATGACTGACGGATAAACTGGAAAGGTTCATTTCAAGACAACTACACACGAAAGGTGTTGAGTAATTTGTCTGGAATCTGGTGGTGTGGTAGCAACAGCTTCATGTCACATTAGATTCAAAATATTCAACAGAATATTGAGGCCTATGGAAACCTGTTGGAATGGGTCTCCATGAGGTTACCGTAGTTCAGTTTTAGGGAACTCAAAATGTGTTAGCTTATCTGTTGACTTTAGTATGGTCATTAATGAGGGTTCTAATTGTTAAGTTACAATAGGTTTCCTTAACCATAATGGTTAAATTTGGTTTAAAAAAAAAAATCAAAATATTTGCTTAATATTGAATGCCCATTTGCGGGTCAAGAAAGGGCTATTTTTGAAAATTTGCCACTGGAATGACTGGCTCGGTTATCGAGCCAGGCATTCTAGTGGTAAATTTTTTTAAAGTACTCTATGATTGGCCTTTAAATGGACATTACTCAAGACGACTGCAGAGGCCGGTTTTAGCCGGCTTGACCATTAAAGCGTTAAAGAGGCATAAGGCGACCTGTAACAGGTTACCATAGAAACTATTACAGTACATGCCTGATATGCCCTATTGATTTGTCGTTTCTGGTCTGGGTGTGTTTAAGTGCACTCACATTTTTGACACATTGTAAAAGTTTTCAGATTTTCCAGATTTTTTCAGACCCCCCACAAAGTTGTAGAATCCTAGTGTATGGTCACACTCTTTTGCGTGTTCGAATTTGAACCAGATCAGATCAGCCGTTTCGGATATATCCATCGATCCAGAATTTGATCCAATCCACATTCTTTTATCCAGATCACAGTGAGTCTGGAAAGCCTCTTGCGCGGCAGGTTTCTTACTTGTGTTCAAATTTGAGTCAAATTGGATAAGCAGTTTTTAGATACAGCTCCAGACAGACAGACAGACAGGCTGGCAGGCAGGCATGCATGCATGCAGGCAGGCACAGACGGACGGACGGACGGACGGACGGACGGACGGACGGACGGACGGACGGACGGACGGACGGACGGACGGACGGACAGACAGACAGACAGACAGACAGACAGACAGACAGACAGAAAGACAGACAGCAGACAGACAGACAGACAGACAGACAGACAGACAGACAGACAGACAGACAGAGACACAGACAGACAGACAGACAGACAGACAGACAGACAGACAGACAGACAGACAGAGACACAAATACAATAACCTCTTTCCATTATGGGGTGAGGATAATGAAAACAGCCATTGGTCTGTCATTGTCCAATCAAAAAAATATTACAGCAGAATATTAACACCTTAAAGGTCATGTCAGCTAAAACTGGTCTCCGCACTGGTCATGAAGAATGTCTTTTTGCAGGCCAAAGAGATTATTTTGAAAATTTACTACTGGACTGCCTGCCTTGACAAGAGAACCATTCATTCCAGTGGTAATTTTTTAAGAGTAATATTGGCAAGGAACTATCCATTCACTCAGCACAATTTACGTCGTTTTTCTCGGTAAATCTTGACCATTAAAAATTTGACAATCGCTGTAAGAAAAGATTCTAGACCAATTTATATCATTAATAGGGCTTAAAATGAGCCTCAGCAGACAGATAGACAGACAGACAGACAGACAGACAGACAGACAGACAGACAGACAGACAGACAGACAGACAGACAGACATTGAATCAAGAGATGAGGAATCTTAATTAATAAACACAGAAAATCTTAAATGGCTATTTTTTATGTCAACATCTCCAACGTCTGGATATAAAATAAACAACTTATAAAGCCGCAATTAAATTAATTTTATGGGGATGTTTAAAATTCCAGAGGGTAGCAGCAATAAATTTTGAATTCATTCATATGACTATTTATATGTATGGTGGATACAGGTTATTAGATTTATGTCATTTTTACAACTGAATGATTCCGATATTCATAAAACTACAATTTAAAATCTCACTTACACAAAATTATTTTATAGTTTTAAAATTATATTAAATTTATATTTAACTTCCTGCATCAGTAAACACATATCATTTAATAAGCAGTAAATCCAGGGGATGAATTTATAATTTAACATTGAAATTGGGCTAAAACGTCTTCTGCAGTGGTCTTGAGAAATGGTCATTTGCAGACAGCTCTATAAGGTGGTCAGATAAGACAGGTTTTATGGTAGCTCCATAAGGTGGTCACATAAGACAGGTTTTATGGTAGCTTCATAAGGAGGAGATAAGATAGGTCTTAGTGAAGTTTCATAAGGTGGTCAGATAAGACATGTTTACTGTGATACCATAAGGTGGTCACTTAGGAAGCTTTTACAGTGATTCTATAAGGACTTACGCAGGGCTTAAATGATTTTAGTACATCTTTGGAAAATTCAAGATGGCCACCTAAAAAAATGGACAAATCAAAATTCTGAGCCTACAATGTACCATCATAGGATCTAAAGCCTAACACCATATGACCCTTGCAACCAAATTTGGTTAAAATTCGCCAAGCGTTTAGTAGCAGATACATTTTAAAGCAAAAGTTGACAGACGCATCAATGACAGACGGTCGCCATTGCATAGATGGCCAGGTGAGCTTATAATGCAAAAATTGTAAGAAAACTAAAAACAAGAGGTCCAAGGGCCTGTGACGCTCACCTGGACCATTAGCATTTGAAACATTTGCATTTACATATACATGATTCTTTACATTAAACAAGACGGACACAAATTTCAAGCAGAATTCTGAATGGAAACTCTGACGCCTATGATCATAGGACCATTTTATCCAAGAAGCAATTTGACAATTTGCGGTAAATTGTTAATAAAATGTAAGATTTTAACCCCCAAAAAATTGATGAATCAAAATTCCGAAGAGAAATTCTCGAGCCCATCACCACAGGATCCTTTTAGCCAAATTTTGTTGAAATCGCTCAGAATGGTAATGAGAAGCCATTTGACAATTTCCGGTACATTTTTAATAAAATCTAAGATTTTCACCAAAAAAATTGATCAGTCAAAATGCTGAATAGAAGTTCTAGATTCTACCACGATAGAATCCATCTAACCAAATTTGGTTCAAATATGTCAAGCAGCTATGAAGGAGTAGCATTTTGACCATTTCCGGTAAATATTTCATAAAATCTGATTTTCGCCCAAGAAATTCATGAATCAAAATTCTGAATGGAAGTTCTGGCATGTCTGGAGCCCATCAACACAGGATCCTTTGAGCCAAATTTTGTTGAAATCGCTCAGAATGGTAATGAGAAGAAGCAATTTGACAATTTCCGATACATTTTTCATAAAATCTAACTTTCACACAAAAAATTGATGAATCCAAATTCCGAACGGAAGTCCGGAGCCTATGTATGACCACAGGATCCTTTCAGCTAAATTTGGTGGAATTCGGCCAGAATGGTAAGGAGAAGTAGCAATCTGACAATTTCCGGTACATTTTTTATAAAAGATTTTCACCCAAAAAACTGATGAATCAAAAACTTACTGTCAAATTTGTTTGAAATAGCCCAAGCAGTTAATGAGTAGTGTTTTAAGGCAAAAGTTGACGGACGGACAACGGCCAATGGACAGTCGCCACAGCATAAACTCAGGCCAGGTGAGCTAAAAACCGTGTGAATATTTTAAACAAGAGGTTATGTGATAAATAGAATCTCACACTCATTTGGCATCAAATTTATCAAACTCATTTAATAATAACCTCTCATTTGGAGCTTGCTAAACCTTGTTGAGTCCTACCTTGTTGAGTCCTTACTAAACTTATGTCAGAAATTTGATATGAAATGTTAATTTTACTCATGGAAATTCCTCTATATACGAGGTCTGCTTAGTAGGCGCTATGATGTCAAATGACAGTAGAAATGTGGTTTCTTGATGTCAAATGACAGTAGAGATGTGGTTTCTTGATGTCAAATGACAGTAGAGATGTGGTTTCTTGATGTCAAATGACAGTAGAGATGTGGTTTCTTGATGTCAAATGACAGTAGAGATGTGGTTTCTTGATGTCAAATGACAGTAGAGATGTGGTTTCTTGATGTCAAATGACAGTAGAGATGTGGTTTCTTGATGTCAAATGACAGTAGAGATGTGGTTTCTTGATGTCAAATGACAGTAGAGATGTGGTTACTTGATGTCAAATGACAGTAGAGATGTGGTTTCTTGATGTCAAATGACAGTAGAGATGTGGTTTCTTGATGTCAAATGACAGTAGAGATGTGGTTTCTTGATGTCAAATGACAGTAGAGATGTGGTTTCTTGATGTCAAATGACAGTAGAGATGTGGTTTCTTGATGTCAAATGACAGTAGAGATGTGGTTTCTTGATGTCAAATGACAGTAGAGATGTGGTTTCTTGATGTCAAATGACAGTAGAGATGTGGTTTCTTGATGTCAAATGACAGTAGAGATGTGGTTTCTTGATGTCAAATGACAGTAGAGATGTGGTTTCTTGATGTCAAATGACAGTAGAGATGTGGTTTCTTGATGTCAAATGACAGTAGAGATGTGGTTTCTTGATGTCAAATGACAGTAGAGATGTGGTTTCTTGATGTCAAATGACAGTAGAGATGTGGTTTCTTGATGTCAAATGACAGTAGAGATGTGGTTTCTTGATGTCAAATGACAGTAGAGATGTGGTTTCTTGATGTCAAATGACAGTAGAGATGTGGTTTCTTGATGTCAAATGACAGTGGAGATGTGGTTTCTTGATGTCAAATGACAGTGGAGATGTGGTTTCTTGATGTCAAATGACAGTAGAGATGTGGTTTCTTGATGTCAAATGACAGTAGAGATGTGGTTTCTTGATGTCAAATGACAGTAGAGATGTGGTTTCTTGATGTCAAATGACAGTAGAGATGTGGTTTCTTGATGTCAAATGACATTAGAGATGTGGTTTCTTGATGTCAAATGACAGTAGAGATGTGGTTTCTTGATGTCAAATGACAGTAGAGATGTGGTTTCTTGATGTCAAATGACAGTAGAGATGTGGTTTCTTGATGTCAAATGACAGTAGAGATGTGGTTTCTTGATGTCAAATGACAGTAGAGATGTGGTTTCTTGATGTCAAATGACAGTGGAGATGTGGTTTCTTGATGTCAAATGACAGTGGAGATGTGGTTTCTTGATGTCAAATGACAGTAGAGATGTGGTTTCTTGATGTCAAATGACAGTAGAGATGTGGTTTCTTGATGTCAAATGACAGTAGAGATGTGGTTTCTTGATGTCAAATGACAGTAGAGATGTGGTTTCTTGATGTCAAATGACATTAGAGATGTGGTTTCTTGATGTCAAATGACAGTAGAGATGTGGTTTCTTGATGTCAAATGACAGTAGAGATGTGGTTTCTTGATGTCAAATGACAGTAGAGATGTGGTTTCTTGATGTCAAATGACAGTAGAGATGTGGTTTCTTGATGTCAAATGACAGTAGAGATGTGGTTTCTTGATGTCAAATGACAGTAGAGATGTGGTTTCTTGATGTCAAATGACAGTAGAGATGTGGTTTCTTGATGTCAAATGACAGTAGAGATGTGGTTTCTTGATGTCAAATGACAGTAGAGATGTGGTTTCTTGATGTCAAATGACAGTAGAGATGTGGTTTCTTGATGTCAAATGACAGTAGAGATGTGGTTTCTTGATGTCAAATGACAGTAGAGATGTGGTTTCTTGATGTCAAATGACAGTAGAGATGTGGTTTCTTGATGTCAAATGACAGTAGAGATGTGGTTTTCAATGCACCTGCTAACTATTAACCCTTTAACCGATAGATTCCCCGTATCTCCATTTCAAGTCAACCATACAGGAGAATGGTTGAATATTTTGAAATTAATTTGACTGGAAGCCATTGCTGCCTTAGGCAATGACTTCCAGTCAAATTAATTTCAAAACATTCAATAGAATAAGTTTTATATCGTAAATTTTCAGGGATTTGTCGTTGAAAGGGTTAAACAGGTAACCCTTTAAGCCTTACAGGCCAGAAACAACAAACTGTTTATGATATAGGAAATATTCTGTCGAACAATTTGAAGCCAATTTGACTGGGGAGCTGTTCCTGCCTATACCAGCAACATCTCGCAGTCAAATAGGTCTCAAAATATCCAACCCCTTTCCTGCATATTTGTCTTCAAATAGAAACACTGGAATTTCATGGGATAGAAGGTTAACAAAATAAGGTTAAAGAAGTTTGATCTAGCTTTAATATTTATAGGTATTAAATGATACAGATCAGAGTTTATTATGCTCAGCGCTTATTCAAGTGAAATTCTTCTGATAAAGAAATGACCATAATTGCTGGACTAATTGGTGTACCTATGTCCCCATATTCTTTCATCACTATTGACGTATGATAAACAAGCATTCTCCAAGTATTGCTTTGATGACTTGACTCCATTGTATTTTTTTTTCAATTCAGTGGTAAATTCTCAAAAACACAAATTCTAAAGACTTCTGCATCTATTATCCCTGCTGCATCCATGTCAACACCTGTCATTAAATCTGGCCGGTCTTTCAAATGACTTACAGCTTCTTTTAACCCGCTAACACTCATATCAGACAAAAACAGCTTCTGCAGTGGGCTTGAGAAATGTCCATTTGCATACCAAAAGAAGACCATTTATGAAAATTTACCACTGGAATGACTGGCTCGATAACCGAGCCAGTCATTCCAGTGGTTAATTTTCAAAAATAGTTTTCTTTTGGTCTGCAAATGGACATTTCCTATGAGTAAATTGAAAGTTTCTTGAACAAATTCAAAGGGTAAAGGTGATCACAAACGAGATAGAATTTAATAAAAATCACCAAAAATAAACATTTTACCATATTTTAAGAATTAAAAATGAATTTCACAACCTCTCACAAAATATAAAAATTTCAGTTAAACTCATCGATTTTTACCCGCCATAAAATTCACGCCATGACATCATCGTGTGAATTGTTAATCGCAAGGGTGGAGGGAGATCTGATTACAAGTAGAGTTCCTCATTTGTGTCCTTCTGCGCATAAAATTTACTAGGGGGAGGGGGGGGGGGGGAGACGCATAAAAATTAACCCTTGGGACGCACGAGGAAATATGCAGGAAACTCGTAACACGCTTATATTATAGTAGTATTTGTATTTAAAATCAATAAATGATTTTAGAAGCAAACATTCATTAGGCTTATATTAAGGATATTTTAGGGAAAAGTTTAAATCAATTCTCTAAAATGGTTAAAACTGATAGGCTACAACATGAAAATGTAACACAATTTCATGGTACAAATTTCTGCTCCCTTATGCCTATGTTTAATGTATACATCGATAAAAAAAACATCATCGCGGAAGTGAAATTATGAAATTGGAGCGCCTAAATGTTGCGTATCGTTTAATAGAGAGCATTTATTACATCAAAATTAATCCAGAATTTGATATAAAATGGCATCGCGAAAAAATATAGATCACATAATTCGCCTTCAATCACAAGAGAACTATTTAGAGCGAGTACTTGGATATAAATATTCTGGAATTGGAACTCGGAAATTGCTATATATTATCATTACGCGATAATAACTGTGTATTGTACTTTGGGTCAGATCTAAATAATGGGTACCTGTTTCATAACAAATTCCTCCTAGGGTATGAAATACCCAGAGTCGGGCGTCCCTGGAAACCCCAGAACTTAGATGCCATGTTGAACTCTGATTACAACAAGTGTGTTTTCCTAATAGAGGAAACTGGTGCCTAATGAAGCTAGGAAGCGCCACATTAGCTATCACACCAAGTCTAGTTTAACAAGCGGACCAAGGGCCTTAATGCTCACCTGGACCATTAACATTTGAACCATCAGCATTTGAACAGACATAATACTCAGTAAAGACATAAAATGCAAAATTGGAATTCAGTATGCACGATATTTAGTAGGAAATTAATGGTGGATACTGACCATAGTCAGATCGAACCTTAGGGTCCATCCTGCCAAGAAAAATATCCAATATGGTCACCAAGTGCTAGATTTTGATTGGTCCATGGCAGCTATGTTTTATTACGGATCAAGTTCTCTTGATCCAACATTAATCGCCCTTAGTTATCGAGGAAATCTAATTATCTTCAGCCTAATTTGTACAGCAGTTTCTGAGATTTCATTTTCTAGAACAAGATGGCCCTTGTAAAAATGGACCAATCAAATTCTGAGTGGATGTTCTGGAACCAATCACCATAGGGTTCATCCACCCACCTCTCGTTGAAATCCACCAGGCGGTTCTTGAGAAGTCATTTAAAGCTGTTCACATTCATTTGCTATAGGATTTCTGGAAGATATGAAAATCTAAGATGGCCACTGGAAAAATCGACAAATGGAAATTCTGAATAGTATTTGCGGAAACTATCAGCATGCGCTACTTCTGGCCAACTTTGGTTAAAATAGTCCATTGATTAAGGACAAGTAGTGTTGTAAAGAATTTCCGAAAAAATATTCAGATAATCTAAGATTTTCACCACAAAAACTGACCAACCAAAATTCCGAATATAAGTTCTGGAGCATACCACAATAGTGCCCCCCTATGTAAATTTGGTTAAAATCTAGCAAGAGGCTCAGGGTGAGATGCATTTTGACATTTTCCGGTACATCTTTCACAAAATCCATCCTTTTCATCCAAGGAATACCAAGGAATTGACCAATTAGTTCCGAATAAAGAGTTCTAGAGCCTAACACAACAGAATCCTTCAAGCCAAATTCATTGTGACAATCTCCAGTAAATTTTTCATAAAATCTAAGCTTTTCACCCAAAAAATTGACCAATCAAAATTTTGAATAAATGTTCTTAGAGCCTAGCGCCATAGAATCCATTCTAATTTCTGGAGACCAGCCACCATATGGTAAAACTAGCCAAATTTGGTTGAAATCTGTAGTGGTTAAGGATGAAATGCATTTTGACAATTTCCGATAAATTTTGCATAAAATCTAAGATTTTCACCCAAAGAATCGACAAATTAAAATTCTGAATATTAGATCTGGAGCCTATCACGACAAGATACTTCCACCCAAATTTAATTGAAATTGTCAACATGTTAAGGAGAAGATGTGATTTGAGGGATGGACAATAGAGGGATGGATGGTCGCCACGGCATAAGCTCACTTGGCCCTTTGAGGCAGCTGAGTTAACAAATACTTGTGTTTCTCTTGCGTCTGAATGGGCAGCATATGGTGGTGTCTGAATGAGCAGCTGTGAACTTATCAATCATCATCCAACAATGATATCATACCACATCAACCATTCACTCGATGACGTCATACCACAACAACCATTCACGTGATGATATCATACCACAACAACCAGTCACGTGATGACATCATAACACAACAATCAGTCATGTGATGACGTCGTAACACAACAACCATTCACATGATGATATCATACCACATCAACCATTCACATGATGAAATCATACCACATCAACCATTCATGTGATGACATCATACCACAACCATTCATGTGATGACATCATACCACAACAACCATTCACGTGATGACATCATATCACAACAACCATTCACGTGATGACATCAAACGACAACAACCATTCGCGTGATGACATCATATCACATCAGCCATTCACATGATGACATCATACCACAACAACCATTCACGTGATGACATCATACCACATCAACCATTCATGTGATGACATCATACCACATCAACCATTCACGTGATGGCATCATACCACATCAACCATTCACATGATGACATCATACCACATCAACCATTCATGTGATGATATCATACCACATCAATCATTCATGTGATGACATCATACCACATCAACCATTCACATGATGACATCATACCACATCAACCATTCATGTGATGATATCATACCACATCAACCATTCATGTGATGACATCATACCACATCAACCAGTCACGTGATGACATCATACCACATCACCCATTCATGTGATGACATCATATCACATCAACCATTCACATGATGACATCATACCACAACAACCATTCACGTGATGACATCATACCACATCAACCATTCATGTGATGACATCATACCACATCAACCATTCATGTGATGATATCATACCACATCAACCATTCACTTGTTGATGTCATACCACAACAACCATTCACGTGATGACATCATATCACATCAGCCATTCACATGATGACATCATACCACAACAACCATTCACGTGATTACATCATACCACAACAACCATTCACGTGATGAATCAACCATTCATGTGATGACATCATACCACATCAACCACTAATGTGATGACATCATACCACATCAACCATTCATATGATGACATCATACCACAACAACCACTCACATGATGACATCATACCACAACAACCATTCACGTGATGACATCACACCACATCAACCATTCACGTGATGACATCATACCACATCAACCACTAATGTGATGACATCATACCACATCAACCACTAATTGGATGACATCATACCACATCAACCATTCATGTGATGATGACATACCACATCAGCCATTCACGTGATGATGTCATACCACATCAACCACTCACGTCATTTTTAGCAATACAAAGATATGCAACTAATAGCGGTAAATTTTATTTTTATTTATTTATACCAACGAATCATTTGGCATGATTTTGACGTTCCTTTAAGTGATATTCACCCAACTATCCATAAATACACCTGTACATGCATGCACCAGCTTACACACATGCAATCACCTAGCAACACACACATGCAAGCATGCACCCACCTGCACATACAAGCACTCACCCACCTACACACACACGCAAGCACCCACCGTACGTACACATACTCACCCACACACACAACACCTCTGTTATTGGTATAATCTCTTGCACTGACTTGATAAACCTGTTGATGTGTTTATATTGTCACATGATTAGTGTTTCTTGACAAGTTCAAGTGTTTAAACAATCCCGAGTGCCCAGTAGTAGGCAGGAGTGTGAATGAGTGGGGGATTGAGCATAAATATAGAGGAATATTGACAACTACCATACACGAATTTCTGCAATACAATAATGAAATAGATCTACTGTCAATCAAAATTCAAACAAATGTGTATTCTACCTTATTCAATATTTATACTATATGTGGCAAGCTCCGCCCACACCTCCCCATCTTCCGCATGTAATAAGGCATTTCAACACTGAAATCCCAAAATCTCAAGTTCAGAACATGCCTTCTGGAGGATTCTTAGGTTCAGCCTCTCATCCTTTCAGTTGACCTTTTGACCTCAACATATGGTGCCTCAGGACCACAAGAGTAGCCATCCAAACAAGTTTGGTAAAAATCAAACAGTCATCCAGGAATGGTAGTTGGGACAGACAAACAGACAGGCATGCACTACCCTCTTCCCCCCACCATCTAGTGCAACAATAATTCTCCAACCCATGTTGAATCTACATTTACCAGTACATAACGTGAAGCTAAGTGTCAGCCCCTAACTAACTACTGGTTTTACAGCTTAGTAAGTCCTGATCCTTTGATCAAACGGATTGTGTTGTGTTTTGAAGTCACAAATAGACTAACAACTAGATCCAGTTTGGTGGATTAGGAGTTCAACTGCATTTTTTTTTTGTCAAAGAGAACTTTGATTGTTTGACTGTTTGAAAATAAAGCTTTTGAAATTGCCGATCACATGTTGTCTTTAAAACTCATCTTTGTTAACAGGTGTGTAGCTAAGTACTGGCTAGCCTCAGACAGTCAGGATATAAAGTTAAACTCATGAGCCCAGAAGGCTTATTGTTCCAAGAGGATACAAGAAATATTCTATGAGAAATAACTATTATAGCTTAAAGGGATATTCCACTGGGGGATTTTATGCATCTGACGTAAAGTACTAATTTTCCGCATTAATTTGAGACCAAGAGCACAATTTTATGCCAACAATTAAAAAAGATATCCTCAATTTAAATTGCTAAAGTAACCAGTAGATAGAGGCGCCATTTTGGACACGCAGCTGACGTCACCGACACACCAACTCTGTTTGCCCGATCGAGGATAGCCATAACCAGGGGAGGTAAATCTTGCATCTCGTGGATAATTAGCGTACTGGCTAAACAACTGACACTGCCACAGTGTTTGGAGGAAATTAAAGTGCAATTAGTGTCCGGATGATCGCACCAGCCATTGTAGTGCTAAATTGTCAAAAATTGTTTTCTTATGGGCAATTTCTATTTTAAAAAAACATTGAAGGGTTATGCCAGGAGCGTGTTTGCAATCAACCAGCTACAACAAATTCTTGAAAAATATGTTAGTTGAATAAATGTTGAATGTTGAACACTCAGCACAGTTATTTTAAAATTGGGAGTAAACGTTGTAAATGATTAATAACGCTGGATTTCAATAGTGTGAAAGCACTAAACTACTAATTATGTCTAGCGTACACTTGTCATTATTTACTAGCTGTCACCTACTATCATCTACGAAGTAAGCCGCTAAGCGGTTGCCTATAATTGACCGACAATCAGCGACATCATTTCATTTTGGTTTGCAAATCCCGTTTTACAATTGATGCAAGCAAATACTTAATTGTCGAGGTTGATTCTGTTATATTAAAATTAAGTAGCGCGCCGTTTGTTTTGAAATGCATGGCACATTATTTTAAAATTATACAGACTATATGTTCTAAACTTGTGTCATCCAAATTTAAATGTGGAAGATATCCATCCAGTGCCGATGTTATGAAGCCATCTTTCAGTTAGCCGCTTTTCATGCGGATGCTTCTGTGGATCCGGTATCTGAAAATGTGAATTTCCGTACCCTTTCCACGATCGTTTCTATTACTGCAAGCCCATGCTTGACATGCGGACACGACGCGATTTAACCATTTCACGCCAGCACTGGCCTCTGCAATCGTCAAGTTGAGGACGCAGGTCAAAAGAAGGCTATTTTGAGAATTTACAACTAAAACGACTGTCTCAGTAACCGAACCAGCCATTCCAGTGGTAAATTTTCAAAAATAGTCTTCGCTTGGCCTGCAAATGGCCATTCAATAAGGAAATATTCTGATTTTCCTGACAGAATTTTTTCATTAAAGGGTTAATTAATATTCGGCCTTCATAACGCGAAGTAAACAGGTAAATCTAAAAGCGCTGGCGATATTTTGCTGGTGTGTCGTTGACGTCATAATCTCGCGGGTTCTCGCTCTCGTTGCGAGAAAATGGATGCGCCCAGGAGTCACGTTTTCGAGCGTTTTGGGCATATTCATTTTATTATTTCTCGGCAATGGAACAGTGTATTTTATATTTTTTTGCGGCAACTATTTCGGATTATAGTATATTTTTAGTTGACTTATTCCCGATTTTCACTGGAATTTCCCCTTAATGTTAATTGTGTAGATTTGCAGTGCATTAGCATGACTGTTGATAAATGTTGAAAGTCTGTTCTCACACTTTACTATTCCTGTAATGCGATTCAGATTCATTTAACTCTTTAAGCCTTAAATTTGTTCAAGAAAATTTAAATTTTCTCAAAGAAAATGTCAATTTGAAGACCAAGATAAGACTATTCTTGAAAATTCAACACTGGAATGACTGGCTCGGTTATCGAGCCAGTCATTCCAGGTGTAAATTTTCAAAAAAATTTCTTCTCTTGGTCTGCAAGTTGACATATCTCAAGACCACTACAGAAGCCATTTTTTGGCAGGTTTGAATGTTAAAGGGTTATTAAACAAGGTCACAGGCAAGCATATTAGATTTCAATAAAAATGACAAAAAAAAACTATTTATCATATTTTATGACCAGAAAAAAGCTTTTTTTCACATCACGACTCGATATTAAAACTTCTGTTAAAAACTTCAACTTTGACAACAAATAAATTTCACAACATGATGTAATCGCATAAATCACGAGCGTGCAGATTATACAACACATGTGTTCAGAGTAAAAGAAATTGACGTTCAATAAGGGTAACTACATCTTCAGGTGTAGTGGGACTGTCCTCTATGGACTAAGTAGCGGAACTTATGCTGAATTCGTTGTGTGACTCGAAATTCTGAATGCTGTTTAATAAAGTTTAGGAATGCCGTATATCAGCTGTCAATCAAGTTCTACTTTAACAAGCACATATGTTTTTCTCCGGCATCTCATTAACACTCAAATTTGTTCATTTGCTGACCAAAGAGAAGACTATTTTTGAAAATTTACCACTGGAATGACTGGCTCGGTTAGCCGAGCCAGTCATTCCAGTGGTAAATTTTCAAAAATAGCTTTCTCTTGGTCTGCAAATGGACATTTCTCACAGCCACTGCAGAAGCGGTTTTTGGCTGATATGAGGGTTACAGGGTTAATATGATGGAGCATGAATGAGATGTTGTGAGCTGTCAATCATCAACAACAAAATATTATTAGCGCGATGACACGACAAAGTGCCATGACACGATTACATCGCTCGTAATTCTTATGGAAACCTGAAGAAAGTGACATTCCATGTTGAAATTAACTATTTAAGAATTTAAAAATTTACAAATTTATATAAATTTTATTTTAACTAAATTATACAAAATCATCGTTAAGCATGTTTTGGTCAAATTTCTCAAGAAAATTCAAATATTTCCTCATTGACTGATAATTTTCAGGCCAAAGCCTGCTTTTGAAAATGTACAACTGGATTGACTGCGCGGCTCAGTTATCAGGCCAGTCATTCTAGTTGTAAATTTTCAAAAATAGCATTCGTATGACCCGTAAATAAACATTCCTGAAGACCACTACATAGGCCGGTTCTGGATGGTTAGATCCATAGTGTTAACCACAAAGATGATTAAACTTGTGGGATACTGACCCGTTAGAACTGGGATGAGGGGGAGGGCTTCATCAAGCCTGACTTTCTGGACTTTCAAATACTGACCATATTTAGCAACTTGTCTTTTATTTCCCACAATGTGTGGTCAACATAAACATGATTCATGCGTACTCAGTATTACAAAGATTTAGAGTCTGCGTGTGCGTGCGTGCGTGCGTGTGGATTGTCTGAACAGTATGATGTTGTTTGATTAACTCTCTAACACTCATATCAGACAAAAACGACTTCTGCACTGGTCTTGAAAAATGTCCATTTGCAGACCAAGAGAAGACTATTTTTGATAATTTACCACTGGAATGATTGGCTCGATAACCAAGCCAGTCATTCCAGTGGTAAATTTTCAAAAAATGGCTTCTCTTGGTCTGCAAATGCTCATTTTCTGAGAAAATTTAAATTTTCTTGAACAAATTCGAAGGTTAAAGTGTTAACCAATGTAATGGTGCTGCAGACTGATAGTCTAGAATAGATCTCAGTTTCAAGGTCACAATACCCGAGCCAGATCTTGAATATTTGTCTTAACTATTAAAATCGTCAAATCGGTCAAGAAAATTTACATTTTTCAAAGCTTCAGCTGTGATCTTGAGAAATACATATGAATTTGCCAGTCAAACAAAGAATTATTTTTTAATTTTACCACTAGAATGGCCGACTCGATAACCAAACCAGTTATTTCAGTTGTAAATTTTCAAAAACTGTATTCGCTTGGCCTGCAAATTGACATTGAATAAGAACAAATTTACATTTTCATGACCAAAATTAAGCAGGAAAGCGGTTAACAACAGCATGCAGGAGTCTGATGTACATGGCACGTACAAAGTGAAGACCTGTTGCACATAACTTTACAAACTCAACCAGCGATCTCACCCAACCATTCTGATTTCCTGTCCACATATTAAACATGGCTATGTGAAATCAAATAGAATATTGTAAGAAGCAAAGATGAAATACATAAAACTGCACGGACATAAAATTGTTTTTTAAACATTACAGGTTTGTATATGTAACTGTGTCGGCAAACTGAACCTGTGGCGTGAACCAGCATGACAAACACAGCACGTGTGTCACTTTCCCCGTGTCATCCAAACACCAGGATGGTAACAATCTTGATTCACTGTCAATCATATAACTAGTTGACTTCTCTCGAGAAGTGAATGTAGCGGAGACAGACAGATTTGAAACACAACACACAAAAAACAGCGCCGTCGATGATGACAAACCCCGCATAAATATGCCTTAACCATCAGCCAAAAACGCCTTCTGCAGTGATCTTGAGAAACGTTCATTTGCAGACCAAGAGACCATTTTTGAAAATTTACAACTGGAATGACTGGCTCATTCCAGTGGTAAATTTTCAAAAATAGTCTTCTCTCGGTCTGCAAATGGAAATTTTCTATGAGAAAATTGAAATTTTCTTAAACAAATTTGATGGTTAAAGTGTTAACACATAGCGGTGAAATAGCAAGTATTGACAGGATTGGAGAAATTACAATGGTCGCAGGAATCTCTCGTGTTTATTTTCATGCATGCGTCGTGTGTACACACAAACTGAACACTTGTAAAACATGGATTAGCGGGTTGCTATACAGGACGCGTGAAGAAAGTTAGTGAAGAAAAAACAGCCAATATTTATTTTCGTCGCTTTAAGCAAACAGGAAGGAGAAAGTTTTGCGCGTCGTATATTTCTTGACACCATTGTCAAACATAAAAGAAATTCACGGATAAGTGGCAGACAAACTCTTTAACAACACCCATATAGTAATAGTAGACCAAATGGTCATTACATGGATTGAAAGGTAGCCTTTTAATGGGCATGACCAGTCAAGAAAATTTAAATATTTGTTTATTGATGTCACAGAGAAGAGTTTATTTTTTTTACACTTAACACTGGAATGACTGGCTTGGTCATTTAGTCAAATTCAAGTGGTAAAGTTTCAGAAACAGTCTCCTCTAAATGGACAGTCTTCAATACCCACATGACCAATGCAGAGGGTGATACTGGAAGGCTGGGAAAGCGTGTATTTATTGTGAAAGTTACCTGATAACACAAGTTACTGGACCACTACTGGGCCAATACAGCCCGGGAATTGGTCCACTACTGGCCCAGTAACTTGCACTGTCAAAGTTGTGTTTCCTGAAAGTAATAGCTTTCATCAACATGGACTTGGTCACTCTAAAATCTAACATTGACCACTTATATAAGTAACAGGGATAAGATTTTGGTGCGGAAATAAACTAACTTAGCGATTCATCAGTCACACGTGAAAAGATGGACTGATAGCATACAGGGCATGAGCTAAGAGGAATGTGAATACATTCTCTCATTTTATCACTCAAATAACTGGAATATTGTACAGTGTTTATAACGTCTGTTCTGATAGATATCCGATGAAGATGTTCATTGTCCTTGGCGGGTCACCCCAAGTGACTTAGCCCCATGATTTAGAATGTCTACACGTAGCACAATTCACCAGTTCATCGGGCCAATACATGTAATTAACATTGTGTCATCGGAGGAGCAATAAATGCATAATGATGAGATGTCAGCAAGCAGATTTATTCCGCACGGATGATTTCAAATTAGTTCACATTAATGCTAAGCATAGGTATCAAATTATTTCTATTTTTCGAAACTTTTAGTTGTGACTCTCAACTGTGTGAAGTATAAGTCTTCAGTCGGTCAGTCGGTCAGTCGGTCGGTCGGTCGTCAGTCTGTAAAATTTTGAACTCAAGTCGCACTTGTTCTTTATTAATTTAACCCTTTAACTCATATCAACCAAAAACAGCTTCTATAGTCGTCTTGAGAAATGTCCATTTGCAGATCAACACTATTTTACATTTTTCTTGTGCAGACAAAGAGAAAACCTGCCTTTGCAGTGGTCCTGAGAAATGTCCTTGTGCAGACAAAGAGAAAAGCTGCCTCAGCTGTGGTCCTGAGAAATGTCCTTGTGCAGACCAAGAGAAAACCTGCCATTGCAGTGGTCCTGAGAAATGTCCTTGTGCAGACCAAGAGAAAACCTGCCATTGCAGTGGTCCTGAGAAATGTCCCTGTGCAGACAAACAGAAAACCTGTCTTTGCAGTGGTCATGAGAAATGTCCCTGTGCAGATGAAGAGAAAACCTGCCATTGCAGTGGTTCTGAGAAATGTCCTTGTGCAGACAAAGAGAAAACCTGCCTCAGCTGTGGTCCTGAGAAATGTCCCTGTGCAGACCATGAGAAAACCTGCCATTGCAGTGGTCCGGGGAAATGTTCTTGTGCAGACCAAGAGAAAACCTGCCTCAGCTGTGGTCCTGAGAAATGTCCCTGTGCAGACCATGAGAAAACCTGCCATTGCAGTGGTCATGAGAAATGTTCCTGTGCAGATGAATAGAAAATCTGCCTTTGCAGTGGTCCTGAGAAATGTCCTTGTGTAGACCAAGAAAAAAACTGCCATTGCAGTGGTCCTGAGAAATGTCCCTGTGCAGACCAAGAGAAAATCTGCTTTTACAGTGGTCCTGAGAGATGTCCTCGTGCAGACCAAGAGAAAACCTGTCTTTGCAGTGGTCATGAGAATTGTCCCTGTGCAGACCAAGAGAAAAGCTGTCATTGCAGTGGTCCTGCGAAATGTCCCTGTGCAGATGAAGAGAAAACCTGCCTCAGCTGTGGTCCTGAGAAATGTTCTTATGTTGAACAAGAGAAAAGCTGCCTTTGCAGTGGTCCTGAGAAATGAAAACTTACTACTGGAATAATTGGCTCATCCATGCCCTCTGTGGTAATATTTTTAAACAAAGTGAATCAGTACAACTGATGGATGCTCCCAGAAATGTGTCTTTAAAATAGCAAATGTATTGTATAGAAATTGATGTTGAACATAGCTGTCTTTCGTTTTATGCAGGTTTAGTTTTATGATAAGTGTCGTAAAGGTCATGCTGACCTACTTCTGATGCATGATATAAATCCAGAATTAATGCATCCATACGCTAAGTTTAGTTCCGGTATACCAGAAACGACATCACGGGCAAAAATTTTCCTGTAATGCTCAATGAACCGTGGAGAGTAGGCCAAAAGTAGATCACGTTACCATGGATTGGACAAACTTGTAGGTGATGAACAGTCAAACAACACTCATGGACACCCAATTTAACCCTTTGTTGGTCACGCTGGCCAAAACCAAAAGCCAAAACCAGCTGCTGAAGTGGTCTTGCGCAATGCAATGGATATTTGCAGCGCAACCAGACTATTTTTTTTAATTTAGCACTGGAATGAGTGGCTCGGTTAGTGGTAAATTTTCAAAAATAGTCTTCTCTTGCACATGGATATTCAAAAAGGAAATGTTTAGATTTTCCCCATCAAATTTGACCATTAAAGGGTTAACATGTACCCATAAGACCACATGCATGTATCTATAGTGCTGAAAGCGTAATGTAATGCCCCCCTCACCTGTCAATACACACATACAGGTGTCTCGGGAATGTGATTTACCTGGATTATGGTAAGGAGAGGTACACACATACAGGTGTAACTCATGAATATGATTTACCTGGATCATGATACGGAGAGGTACACACCTACAGGTGTGATTAGTGAATATGATTTACCTGGATCACGGTATCAAGAGGTACACACCTACAGGTGTGATTAGTGAATATGATTTACCTGGATCACGGTATCAAGAGGTACACACCTACAGGTGTGATTAGTGAATATGATTTACCTGCATCACGGTATCAAGAGGTGAACAAGGAAGGCGGCCGCCGTCATCATTTCTCCCATCCTCCTCTTCATCTTCAGACCGTGTCCTCTCTTCCTCATCTCCGATACCTTCATCATCAATACTATGGCCTTCAAGGTCCTCTTTATCATCATCAACGTTGTCATCATTATAGTTCAATAGAAAGTCGATTACTTCATCAAGGTCAGGACTGAGCTGTCGTTCATCTGCAAGGCCGTAGTCCAGAGCACGATATATTGTCACGCCAAGCGAATTCAGAAGCTGAAATAAAACAATCAATATCCATGCATCTACTAGCGCGTTGGATTCAAAAGTCCTGATACAACAACTTACTTATGACATAATATATTTTGTCAAATATTATGAAATAAATATAACTGGAAGCTGTTGCTGCCTTAGGCAAAGTTGGGCAAGGTTTCATAGAAACACAAATCAGATCAATTTATTCCAGCTGCATTGGCTACAGGTGTAAACATTTCACAGGATGCAGCTGGTTAAAAATTAGTTTTAATTGATTTAATGTGGTACAGCCTGTATTGTTCAACGCGTGCCATATCTGAGCATTTACTGTGATTAAGACACGATCAAGTCAAGGCTTTGTTTTGATACACTCTCGCCATATTTGTTTATCTACACCTGCGGAAATACATGTTAACATATTCGCATACTGTTGACCTTCTGTCTGCTAATTGCGATAATTCAGTGGTTTGTATTTTCCACAGTCATGCCCCACCAAACCTACCCCAGAGGTCGAGGCTGAGGATATTGGATCTGGCTGTTTGTCTGAATGTTCACCGCTATTTATACCCAAAACTATTAATCTGATTTGCGTCAAAGTTTGATATGAAGAAACGTGATAAAATGTAAACTAATATTTCACATCATTAGACACAGGCTGGATGAAAAGTTAATAAGTTTTAGAGAAATTCAATACAACCAAATGCAAAACATACACATGGGAAGAATGTTAAAATGGGAAAAATAAACTTGACAAATATGTACAAATTTCGCTGACGCACACTCACAGCCCTCCCCATCCACCCCATCTGTATATAAAAAATAATTGAGGTTTAACTCCGAGACTGAGATTTTGACTGAACACAGAATTTTCTGTGGGTTTTTTAGGCATGTCAGAGGATATAACTGAACTGCGGTGAACATGGACAGATTGAACTAAGACATGAACTGCGGTGAACATGGACAGATTGAACTAAGACATGAACTGTGGTGAACATGGACAGATTGAACTAAGACATGAACTGCGGTGAACATGAACAGATTGAACTAAGACAAAATTTTGTCATTGTTCTGCCATAATCTGGACACTAATAAAAAAAATTGTGAGTGTACAATGTATGTCAAAACTCTCATACCCGAAATATTAAGACAGATGGGTGGACACACGGTGAGGGTCATCCCATAATATGTCCCAGCTTAGTATGTACGTATAAGATTATCCGGATCTGGGTCCAATTCTGAATCTATGCTAAGGATCAAAGAACAGCAATAGATCTTGCTCTTGCTTATTTTCTTGTCTTTGTTTGTTGCATAATTTCTGCCCTGCCTCAGAAAAGATTGTGGCCATTCTGTATCCATGGAAACACAGGCAGGTCTGTACATGTATTTAACCCTTTAATGGTCACACGCCGGCCAAAACAACCCTCTGCAATGGTCTTGTGGAATGTCCATTTACAGGCGAAGAGAATTCCACTTTTGAAAATTTACCTCTGGAATGACTGGCTCAATAACTGAGCCAGTCATTCAAGTGATAAATTTTCAAAAATTGTATTCTCTTGGCCTTAAATGGACATTCAATAGGCAGATATTTAAATTTTCTTGACCAAATTTGACCATTAAAGGGTTAAGGTTACAGACGGTTACAGGTTACATACTTACCAGTGATTCTGAGGCCTCATCACCAACATCACCATCTGAAAATACAAATTACACCACACATATTAGAGTAGAACCTTTTTTAATTTTGTCTGCTTCGGTGTGCTGCCTTTCTCCGGCTGGTCGGTCAGTTGGTCAGTCAGTAAAATTATTGACATATCCGACAAAGTTGCCTTTAGAGGTCGCAACAATAGGGTGTCATTAACTCTTTAACCCTTAAATTTATTCATGAAAATTTCAATTTTCTGATAGAAAATGTCCATTTGCAGACGAAGAGAAGACTATTTTTGAAAACTTACCACTGGAATGACTGGCTCGGTTATCGAGCCAGTCATTCCAATGGTAAATTTTCAAAAAATTTCTTCTCTTCGTCTGCTAATGGACATTTCTCAAGACCACTTCAGAAGCCGTTTTTTGGCTGATATGAGTCTTAAAGGGTTAATGGTTACCAAAACTGGCACTTGCAGTGGTCAAGAAGACTATTTTTGAAATTTTGGCAACTGGAATTACTGCCTCGGTAACCATCAGAACAATGAGAAGGTAGTCATTTAATGGCTGACATCTGATCAAACACATGTTAGGTGCAATGAATTGAGACTTTATATTCTGGATTCCCTGAGCCTTGTGAAGGTAGGTGGTGAATGGCAAAATGTCTTCCCTAACTGAAAACTGACTGAAACCAGATCTTAAGTTTCAGACTGTAACGGAGGATTCCAATTTCTCAGTCAATCATATGACGTCATAATCAACTACTGGTATGTAGGATTACTTCATAATCAAGGTACAGACTAAGCGTTGTTGTACGAATTGTATGTCTTTTCTATTTAATAAGCATGCTGTTGAATATTTTGACACTACTTTAACTGACCACAGTTGCTGCCAGCACCAAGTCAAATTAGCTTCAAAATATTCAACAGCTTACCCGTACAGTTTTCTGGAAAATGATACTCAGGAAGGTCAAGTATCAATCGATCCCAAAATGGACAACGTGTGGGTGGAGCTTAGATAGAGATAGGCTGGGCATACCAGTAGTTAAAACTGGATTCCTCTATTCTGCCATCACTATACCACAGTAAGGACTAACTGGGCCAGTAAGCGGTCAGCACAATGCCAACATTACCATTGTCATTCACACTCCACAGCTTTGTTTCTGAGGTGAGCTATCACTCTCGCTCGCATAGCTAGTCTAACTTTTCATCGCAGCGGGGCAATTCCATGTAACTATGGACATGGCATCAAAATTCATATTAAATGTATATGCTTGCTGTTGACATGACAATAAACTCCATACTTTCAGAGTAATAAATCAACAAATTATAGGCAAATAACAGCAAAATTGTTGATTGTATGGATATTTAAAGCAATGCAGAAAAAGATTGCAAAATTATTTCATAAAAAATTTGTAAACGGGACAATGATAAGATACACTGTCAAAGAACAGCAACTATGATGAGATAAAGTGGTATTCATCTACAGGCCGTACAGATTTTCTTGTACTGAGTTGAATTCTTGATATACACTACTTTGTGAAGTCGTGTAAGGCGAGTAATGCACCGGGTGTATTTTTTAAACCTCCATCAAGGTAAAAGCCATTCCAGCTCCGTCGCCTCTGATTTTTCAATAACTCTTGGTACATGTCTTTTTAACATAGATTAGCATCAGTAAGATTCATTAGTTCACTACATATTCAGGGCACAAAAAGTAACAATGTAGCGCCAGTAACAACAAGTTCAAAGATAATTAAGCTGTCTAGGACATGTGTGGACAATGGTCAAAACATGGAAGGCGATTGTGGCAAATGCTGCAACATCTGTTGCTGCTACTAAGAGATTGGACAATATTCGAGTACTTGCTATATGTCGACAGTCTCCTGCAGACATTGAGCAACGAAACCGATCTCTCAATCTACAGAATATTTTTTCACATGCTGAACCAATTCCAGGAATAGCTCAGTTCCCCCCATATGTGCTTACTTCAAGACAAGGTGGCCCCGCCTTTGCTCTGACAAAAGATGTAGCTAATAATGTAATCTCCACTCCAGAAAATATTTAAGATGAGTTGAAAGCACAGGACTGGTGTTCTGTTGCTAAAAGATTTAGTAAACCAATTCAGCTAAATAGTCATGGTCACTTCAAGTTTTCTGATAAATTTTGAACTGCAGGTTGAAGGGAGGATTACATATACTTTGAATTCTTCCAAAATTATACCAAACTCAAACTTATGTCCACAAATAACGAGATAAGAATGAATTTGAAGACGGTTGACCTTTGTACCATCATTTAGACAAACAGTACTGCCATCTTTCCTCTCTTTCGAGCAACGGTAACGTGAGTAACAGATACTTTTTTAAACCAAAGCTAGTAAATAAGTAATCATAGATTTTCTTTGCTGTTGCTACATTTCTGTGAATATATGTTAGCCAGAGTTATCACGGTCTGTTTTGCGACAAGTTTTCCTCAAATTAAGGGATTTGACCACAAACTTATTACCCTGGATTGAACAGAAAATCATTCATAGTCAAAATGTAACCCGAGTAACACTGGAATTACCCAAGGTAGCAATTAATCACTCACCCCAAATCTTAAAACTGAAATCAAAATTCGAAGTTTTGATCTAAACATAATGTTATTGATATATTTTCACATTTTCATTCTACCAGAGGACTGATCACTCGCCGAGCACTGATCATGGAGAGCAATTTATATCTCACCACATATTCCTAGAAGCGAAGCCCTGACACTTCTGCTTTACATGTGCGACATTTTGCGCTCTTGAAGCAGTGTATCTCACTTGGCTATGGGAGAAATTCAATCAAATATCAAAATTGCTACAGTCTTGTGAAGATTTCACAAATTCAGCCAATCAGAACTTATGTAATGACATGAGATTTCAGCCCATCAGAACTTATGTAATGACGTGAGATTTCAAAGGACTTGCGGTTGGTATTTTCCTTCATAATCAGACGAATCCTTGAGGAAATTCATCGCTTCTATTTGCCATGGGATCCACACATCTTCAGACAAAAGATTGTACAGATTAGATTCTCATAGAGTCTGAAGCCTTTCTATGGCATTCCAGTAAGCGAATATAAAGACAATTTTATCCTCTTCTCGAGATGTAAGGGTTAACCCTTTAACACTCACATCAACCAAAAACCGCTTCTATAGTAGTCTAGGGAAATGTCCATTTGCAGACCAAGAGAAGACTATTTTTTAAAATTTACCCCTGGAATGACTGGCTCGATAACTGAGCCAGTCATTCCAGTATTAAATTTTCAAAAATAGTCTTCTCTTGGTCTGCAAATGGACATTTTCTATGAGAAAGTTTAAATTTCCTTGAATAAATTTGGGGGTTAAAGTATTAATGCAAGTATGGAGTACTTTTTGGGTTTTTTTGTTCATAAGATATTTAAACAATTTAAACTCTGGTTCTTGTGGAGCGATATTCTTCAAACTTGGGTGAACGCTTGCCCATGGGGTCACGAAGACATGTGCCAATTTTGTGGTCAAAAGCTTAAAAGCAACAGCAAACAGACAATAACTCTGGAGGGATCTGCTCCAAACTTGGGCGGAAGCCTGCCCGCGAGGTCCTGAAAATCTCCGCTAATTGTGGGGTCAAGAACTAATCAGCACAGTGCATCTCAGGTTAATTATGTGTGTTATAAATCCCTTGAAACTTGTATGCTGAGTATACACTTCAGCTCTGTCAGTTACTCCTTTAACCCTCAAATTTGTTCAGGAAAGTTATCGAGCCAGTCATTCCAGTGGTAAATTTTCAAAAATAGTCTTCTCTTGGTCTGTAAATGGACATTTCTCAAGACCACTGCACTGCAGAAGCCGTTTTTGGCTGATATGAGGGTTAAAAGGTTAAGAGCTAATAAGTTAACATGTTTCCAAAACAAACTACTTTTGAACACCATGGAGGAAATGTTCTGTTGAATAGTTTGGACATAATTTGATCGGCAGACATAAGTAAACCAGCAATGTTTTCCAATCAAATTATCTTCAAAATATTCATGTTCAATACGTTTTTATTTTGTTATGGAAATATGTTGAGATATTTCTGATCTGTACTCATGTACTGTACACTCAATATTCTATCACATAGCATCAAATTATTACTTAGACAGATTATCTGTGTTTTACACGTATTTAATTTTGTGCTAAAAATGCCCGCTATATTAAGAGATCCCTCAGCAACGCAAATAACAAATACGTTATTATCGTAAAATTTGCAATTTTATTTAACCAATATCTATGCTGGCCACCCACTAACCCAGTGCTATATTGTAACAGATAGAATAGGTGTAGTACAGGTGAAATATGATAAAGTAAATAGACACTCAGAGTCCTGGTCAAACATGGATAAATCGTCTGTCAATACCAGCTGGATTTAATCTATTCATCTTAAATCATATTAAAGCGGCCACTTTGATGCGCCTTGTTCACCCGCTATACAGGCGGACAATGGGAATGATATATAGATCTATAATAATACAGTCAACAAGAATTTATTAATCCCACTATCTCTCGCTGGATACATGCCAGGGATGACCACGCCGGACTCTGTGTAGGCGTTTGGTCAGTGTGGGGTTAATTATACACACATTTTTTACGAAAAGGAGATTATGCCGTACATGTGTGTGTGCGTGCGTGTGTGCGCTCGCAGAAATTGATTATAACGCAATACCTCGGAACCTGTTGGATGGAATTTAATGTGAGTTAATTACCCTTATGACTGCGGAGTGCAGGAGAACATTTACATTTGGCAATATTCACATCTGGTTCCACCAACAGCCCACAGACTTTTGCCCTCTTGCCCCAAGAAGACTCTTAGGGATAAAAAGAGCAGTTTCCCAGCCAAGTTTCTGATTCCTCTAGATACTAGATTTTATCCATCGTGTCACACACACACGCCAATCATTCTATGTAATATTCTAGCACCTGGAAACACATCAGACATTTTATGTCATATTCCGTTTTAACTTAGATGTAATGGATCAATCCAGTTTTAGATATATGACCCACCCATCTCTAGCTAAACTCCACCCACGCCTTACCTGTATTGGGATCAATCGATGATCCTACACTTCCTGAATCTTAATTTCCAGAAAGTGAGAAAACTATATATTATTACATACATTCGGTTTCCATGTGGAGATATAACAGACTCATGCTTGTCAACAGGGAAGCACTGTAGCAATTACACTGCAGAAATCCAGGCACTGGTCTTAGCTAGTCAAAATCCGATACAACAAAAAACAAGAAATGAAAATATTGTCTTCCTGACAGACTCCCTCTCAGCGCTCCAGATGCTGGAGAGTGGAAAGGAAAGTACAGATTTAATTCATGAAAATCTTACGCAACTGGCCAAGGAGAACAATGTCAACTTACAGTGGATCCCCTCGCATTGTGGCATATTAGGAAATGACAAAACCGATCAACTGGCTAAGGAAGGGTCAAATAAAGAACAATTCAACCGCGAGGTTGACTTTGAAGAACTGAAGCATATCATTAAAGCCACAAGAACCACCAGCAGGCAGCATAATGATGCAATACACAACCTCAGTAGGGAGGATCAGACATGTATCTTCAGATTGAGGACAGGTCACAATCGTCTCGATGCACATCTTCACTGTCTCAAGATTACAGATTCTGCACTTTGTGAGTGTCAGCCGGCAGAAGAAACAGCAGAACATCTCTTTCAGCACTGTCAGCAGTATGAACAGACTAGGAGAAGTTTCTGGCCTATTGAAGTATCTTCTGAAGGGAAGATCAGAGGCGACAGAGACAGTTTGATGACCACTTCAGCTTTCATGCACCAAACAAGGAAAACAGTCTAAGATTACTGTCATGAGAAAGATGAACGCAAGAAGAAGATATATTATTTATCCAACAAGGTGTTGAATATTTTGATACTAATTTGATTGGGTGCTCACTCAAGTTAGTTTCAAAATATTCAACAGAATGTTTATTAAATAGCAAAGACATATTCGTACAACTTGATGGACCATTAAGCATCTGTGACAGACTTAATCTCATCATTCCTGATGTAATTGATTATGACCTCAGACTACATGTGATGTAGTTGATTATGACATCATATGCTTGACTGACAGACTGGATTCCTCTGATGGCCTGGAGATGTATAAAAATTTACAAAATTAAACTTGACCACTCTGTCACAGCTACTAACTATATAAGGATAATTATTACTTGCTTTTTTAATAATCAGCAGTTATTTATTGAAAATGTGGAGTGGGGGGGAAGGGGTCAATCAGCAAATTGATATTATTCTGAAGTCTTTACAAATAGTAATAGACTAATAGCTATGTGTAATCAACAGCAAAAGCAGAAAGGATATCCCTTAGACATGCCAAAATTCCAGCAAAATCCCTGGCTCCTGCTTCTTAATTCACAATAAATCCAATCATCCCATTCAAGTGTCACTGCACTAATCAGCTCCAATCAGAAAATCAGTTGACAGAATGTAAATAAGTAAATTGCTTGACCAGGCCAATGACAGAATGCAGGTGGCCCTCTGACCGCCTGGATCATTGAAGAAAGAGAAAAACCAACATTCAACAGAAATACCATTAACCATGACATTTTCTTTGTTAAACATTCACATTCAGTCCAAATATAATATATGTTGAGTGTTTCTGTCCTACATTTTAATCCAAATTAATTCAATTAACTTATTCACTCAAAATTTTCAATTTGCAACTAGACCTGTAGATTGAGGATGATAAGTTCTGTCACATATGTTGACAGATTCATGCACTTTGAATAAAGATTGTACATTAGGGCATCCAAAAATGATTAGAAATCGTGATAAAATCATGATTTTCTAAATAACCCTGAAATATTTGAGAAAAATTTCATTAAAAGCTTTGCAAAAATCTGAAAATAGGTATTTCTATTTAACATTCATAGCTATTAAACCTTTAACCCTGGCAATACCAGTGGCTCGGTTTTAAGGTGTATATATATATATAACAACTGATTTTAACCCTTTAACACTTTCAGCCAAATACAGTGTCTGCAGTGGTCTTGAGAAATGTCCATTAGCAAAACACGAGAAGACTATTTTTGAAAATTTACCACTGGAGTGACTGGCTCGATAACCCGAGCCAGTCATTCCAGTGGTAAATTTTCAAAAATAGTCTTCTCTGGGTCTACAAATGCACATTTTACATGAGAAAGTTTAATTTTTTTTAAAACAAATTTGAGGGTTAAAGGGTTAAAACTGGAGCCTGTTGCTGCTTACAGTCAAGTTAGTTTCAAAATATTCAACCTAAGATCTTGTTTCAAGTCTGTGAGAGTTAAAGGGTTAAAATGTACCTTGGACATTATCAGACTGATGACAAATAGATTAAGTTGAGTACGCTGTGTGAGAAAACGTATATAAAGTCTGTACAAAGAAATGAATATTAATATTTTGAAACTAGCTTGACTGGGAGCACATCCTGGGAAAAAAAAAAATTTCCAGCGTAACTTGATTACTTATCCTTGCAATATTTGACAGGTGCTACTACTGATTCATATTAGTACTTAATTACTCATCCCTGAGCAGGTGATTGTCTTTGATCTATGATTATTGCTACCATTAAGTATTGTTACCTGACAAAGTAACATAACAGGTGTGGATTTATTGATCATTAATACGAAGACATTCGCTTTATTTCTTTGCAAAGTTATGATGTTGAAAAATAACCCAGTATATAGAGCAAACTGGTGTGGACTAGCTCTACCCTGCCATCATTGCTTCAACTTTGTCATGGATAACCAGCCTATCACTCTCTTCCACCCTTTTACCAGGTTACCACCCTCCCTCCCTCTTTCTTTCTCTCCATCCAGTCATCCTCTCTCTCTCCCAGGTAGGTCATGGACTTCTGTGGCTAGCCATACATATCTTCCTACTTGTCTTAAAAGCAGCTCTATGTATGAAATTTACATGCTATGACATATAATACATCTGAAACTAATAACCACAGTTAAGTCACTCAACAATAAACAACATCCATTCTTAACAGTGAGAGAAAGATGCCTCCAGGCAGGTAGGCTATAGTAAATAAAATCTAGATCAATTACAATGTAACATTATAATCTGAATAAATAACACCTTAATCACTGAGATCAATTACATTTACAGGTAAGCTGCAATACCTGCTCAGGAGTGTAATCATAGAGAAAATAATAGATAATTACTTAACGAGGCGACAAATCACTAATGCTTAGACACCGGCTTCACTCTGTAAGCGGGTTAACCCTTTAACCGTCAAACATATTTAAGAAAATTTCAATTTTCTCATACAAAATATCCATTTGCAGACCAAGAGAAGACTATTTTTGAAAATTTACCACTGGAATGACTGGCTCGATTATCGAGTCAGTCATTCCAGTGGTTAATTTTCAGAAATTGACTTCTCTTGGTCTGCAAATGGATATTTCTCAAGACCACTGCATAAGTCGTTTTGGGCTGATATGAGTGTTAAAGGGTTAACTGCAATGTAGCCCTCGTGAACTCATGCATATTTCCTATTAAACATTTTATAGGATCAATATCATCGACTGATAACCCTTCTCAAAACTATTTAATGAATGCTAAT
The DNA here is from genome assembly GCA_034401795.1 of Chaetoderma sp. LZ-2023a. NCBI lineage: Eukaryota > Metazoa > Mollusca > Caudofoveata > Chaetodermatida > Chaetodermatidae > Chaetoderma > Chaetoderma sp. LZ-2023a. The sequence goes on from CM067367.1 coordinate 120,159,393, forward strand.
TTGACTGTCTTATCAGATTTCATGTTATTATATATTTTTTATTTATCCAGTTTCACATTTAAGCCAATCAACATCACAGCAAAATAACACATATCATCTGTGTTTACTTTAGTCAATCATTTCTTATTCTTCTTCTTCTTCCTTATTTGCTTTTCAGAATCAGTTGACTGACAGTTGCTGTCGTCTGAAACAACACCTTTATCAAAAAATTTCTGGAATGGGTATTAGACAGGTCCCAGACACTACTTTTTAAAATCGATTACAGTAATACCTGGCTCGATGTTCTGAAAAATGGTCTACAAATGGACATTCACTAAGCAAAGATGTCAATTTTCTCTAACAATCGTGATCAGGAAAGGAGTTAATAGTAACTAAATTTAGAACAGAAATACACAAAACTTGTAAATGAAATTTAAATAAAATTGAGGTTTCTCTTTTCAGACTTAAGCTGTAAGCAAATTAAATCTATTTAGCGGCATTCTAAACACCACAATTAATAAATAAAACTCCATTCAATTTTTCCTTTTCAACATTGGTAACAAGATTAACTGATATTACAAATAGATTTGGAATAACAATATCATAACGAAGATACTTTTCTTAGATTTAACTGTTTCCCTACTGAGTTACTGCAGACTACCATTTTTCCAGGGAGTTTAACTCTGGACCTGCTGAACATTTTGAAAACAATTTGACTGGAAGTTGTTGGAGGCTAAGCCAACAACTTTCAGTCAAATATTTGTCAAAAAAAGTTCAGCAGGTCCAGTTATTATTGTCCATTTAAATTATTGTGTTGATGGCTTGCAGCCAGAATGGGCCAAATCTACCTATAAATGCTGCAGGTAGCAGAATATTGACAAATTCTCTGCACATCTTTCTTTGAATAATCTTGTTATCACTACTTACTTCTAAAGTATACACTTGAAAATAAAATTCTGTCATTTACAACATTTTATGGGTTTTTTCAAAGATTACAAATCCCAGGTTTACAAGTCAACATATTACTTAACTGTTTTTGTTAAATGTTACGTCTTCATTCTAAATTACAAGAAGCTGGTTTTAAAATCTGCTAGTTAATTACACAGAAAGTTGTTGCTGGGTTCAAAGGTAGCATTAACTTTCAATAGACTCGTTTAAATCTTAATGAGCACAATTGTATAGGAGTATTGTAAATTATAATATTATATTATTTATATTATACAGAATGAATTAGATAAATTAATGGTCTTGATTTCAGTGTTGTCAGTGCACTAATCCATTCAGTGAGTCTGCAGGACATTCACGTTCTTCATGGTAAACATAGAGTCAAAACATACAGCAATTCAAAGCTAAATTCACGCTAAGGTCTCTAATGGCCTGAGTTTGGTCTCAAAGGCCAGAGAACTAAATAGCTGCCAGAAAGGCTTATTACTGAATGTGATTACAGGTGAAGCTGTTTGGCTCAGGTAACTTAAGATTCAATTTATTAATACTTGTCCTGCTGCAATCAATAGTTAAGCCGGATTTAACCATTTAACACTCACATTCACCCAAATTTCTTTGTTCGGCTTCTGCAGTGGTCTTAAGGAATGTCCATTTGCAGACCAACAAAAGACTATTTTTGAAAATTTTCCACTGGAATGACCGGCTCGATAACCGAATTCCTGTGGTAAAATTTCAAGAATAATCTTCTCTTGGTCTGCAAATAGACATTTTCTGAGAAAATTTTGTGAACAAATTTGAGTTAGTTTTTTAAAAAAGAATTCAGCCGGAAAGAGGAACTTGTATTTTCATCAATATTAGTGACCTTGATGTATTGCAACTTGTAATACACTTAGGTCAGAAAGCAACATTTATTAACTAGGCTATGGTATTGCAAATTGTCTCACTCCAAGTCCCTTGTAAATAAAGAGGAGAATACAATAGTCCAAAAGTGTATTCATTCATGCAACCAGAAATTCACATTAGTTCAACACTTGTACATTATTTTAGTCAAATTAGTTTCAAAATAGTCAACAGCTCAACTGTATTTTGAGATTCTAAAATTTCAGGATTCAAATGGTTAAAATGATAAGACATAAAGAACAGATATTTTCAATTTAACATTTAAATCAGATTTAATCATAGTGCAGGAAGTTTAGAGATAGCGTTTACATATCATATCATTAGTAGTTAATAAATAGGCATGTTGACAAAAAGTGTCCTGTTTCTTGTCCTCCCACATATGATCGAGTTTGAGTACCGAGATACTCTGACTCTCTAAGCAACAGTAACAATCCAAATGAATGACAATATCGATCAATATATACCCTGATGAACGGTACAGTGGCTGAATTTAGCGCTGCGTGTGCGTGTGATCAATATCCACATTCCTCCATCGTGATAATGATCAGCCACATTGATGTGATGTGTGCTCTTGTGAAAAAACATGTCTGGAGGTTAGGAAGGCACTATTGATTATCAGTATATCCCGAGCATCATTGAGGCAAGGAAGCTGAGCAAATCACACGTAGCATCGATGATAGAAAAGGATGCCAAGTATTAAATCACACGTCGCAGGGGCTATAGAAAATTGACTTATTTATAGTTCACAGCGTGGACTGGATGATTGTGAACAATCTGCAAACCATAGTAACATTTTGCTGCTTACATTTGTTCAAGAATCTCATAGAAAATGTTCATTTGTAGACCAAGATTATTTTTTGAAAATTTATCATTGGAATGACTGGCTAGTGGCTAGGTTACCAAGCCAATCATTCCAGCACAGTAAATTTTCAAAACCATCAGTCTAAAATCAATAGATTTTATTGATGCATAATCCATATACACATACTGTCACAAGCCGCTTAGAGTTAGAAGTCCCAATCCTTCTAGTCGCAAATGGGCATCGGGTGAGGTCCAGGATGGGCTCTTTTTCTTCCATACATAAATAGGGTCTTTCTTGGGTGATACTCGTTGAAAACACTAATAGTATTAACCCTTTAACACTCAAACTTGTTCAAGAAAACTTCAATTTTCTCATAGAAAATGTCCATTTGCAGACTAAATGAGTATTTTTTTAAATCTTACTACTGGAATGACTGGCTCGGTTATCAAGGCAGTCATTCCAGTTGAAAATTTTCAAAAATACTCTTCTCTCGGTCTGCAAATGGACGTTTCTCAAGCCCACTGCAGAAGCTGTTTTTGGCTGGTATGAGGGTTGAAGGGTTAAATAAGCGAATTTGCTTCAGGTACCGTAACTCAATTTGTTTTTGATATAAACAAAATGTAACTGCATTAACCCTTTAATGCCTAAGCCGGCCAAAAATGGCGTCTGTGATGGTTTTGAGAAATACCCATTTGCAGACCAAGAGAAGATTTTGAAAATTTAGCATTGGAATGACTGCCTCACTAACCGAGCCAGTGATTCCAATAGTAAATTTTCCAAAATAATAGTCTTCTCTGCGAATGGGAATTTTCTATGAGAAAATTTGAATTTTCTTGATAAAATTTGGCTATTTAAGGGTTATAGAAATTGCGGGGGGGGGGGGGGGGGAATATAACACGTAGTCAGAAACGTTTGTTGAACATTTGTGCGACTGAAAAATGGGTTAATCAGAGGCCTGCATTACAGGGATCAAAAACTTTAAAAGTCAAAATGTAATCTAACACTAACAGCTATCTAATAGAACATTTATTGTGACTTATCCCTGGCGGTAAGTGTCTGTATCATGATGATCTATCATAATTAACTACGGTTCAGCTTGTCCTTGTGTACCATTTGAAAGATTTAGGGATTTGCGTATCCCGTCGATATCTCCAAGTCTTGAAAAATGCGTGCACATAATGACATGTAGACAGGTTGCTAGCTATAAGCTAAGAACAGTATTTCAGATAGTTTTCGGATCACTAGCTAATAAAAATATTTCCTGTGAATTTATTTATAGAATATTTTTAATCAAACCTTAGATATAGATGACACACATTGGTGCTTTATGCAAATATTTAAAAAAGAGTTTTGTTTGACCGTTGCCCTTTCGAAGAATTTCACAATAGCGTAAGTCGACTGAATACAGAAATTCCGATCATTTCGGCTAGTTCCGGATCACGCCATTATACTTGATGACTATAAAATAAGATTTTCGAAACCAGTCTTATCCCAGTGTTATGGTTTGACAAGTAAAAAAACAAGACTGAAAACTATCATTGACAAACATCATACATGTACTGTCTACTCTATAGCAGCATTTTCTGCATACACCGCTGAAAGAGGAGGGGGGGGGGAGAATTACATTTCACAATCCATTGCACTTGCAAAAGGCTTACCTTGCTTTAAATGTCGCTTCTGTTTAAGAGATTCACTACTGACACTAGTTTTCGTCACGCTCCGCAGTTCGTGCTCTTCAAAGTTGATGTTGCCGTCCGCAGAAATTTGGACAACTGCAGCACCGGATATTTTTAGTCTGTCACCCTGATCTCTCGTCACCCCTGACTTAAAACGTTGCGTACACTGATAACAGATCGACCACGCCTGTTCTTCATTTATTTGGCAATTAAACAGTTCCAAAATATTTTGTAATGTCAAACCATCTGGTACCGAAAGCGAAAGTTTACCAGTTGCTAGCGCCATATTACAAATTTTGCGCGAAGACGGCGCTTGCAGGCAGGAACCGTAACTCCGCAGCATCTTTCAGGCAGATCTGCAAAAATGAGAGCATGAGACACGCACACCACAGACCAGCCAGGAAAGACAATTTTTGCGTGCGTGGGTGCGTGAGTCCGTGCTTTGAGTAGCCTAGTGGAAATGATCAAATTGTACACCTTCATCTTCTTATGTGCACATATTTAAATAATTTATTCAAATCTGTTCATTCAGAATAATAATAAACTGTTTATTACAGTTATTACTGTTATTTCAGAACCCGGAACAAAATAGAAATTTACACAGATAGCGTCAAAGTGTGTTTGATAATTTGATTAGATAAATTCTTCATTATCAACCATTTCCACTCATATGCTAATGGATATGACAGCGTGTTTCTCATACACTTTCAATCAATCACCATTCTAATTAATAATTTATAATTACAAGCCCTAGTTGTGATTGCAATGGATTGTTTGTACCGTTAACACTGGATAGGCACAATTTCTGGCCAAATCTTAGATAAAACAAAAAAATGTATTGCTACATAACTAATTAATCTAAGGTCTGTCTGTATATTATTTCCGTTTATGCAAATAATGGGGGAAAAAGTATCAACCTTAAACCCTAAAAACTTCAGTGTCTGAATTTCAATTCAACTATGCAGGAAGTTTTTGAATGGTTAAAACGAATATAAACTTTGCTAGAACCGGTTCCTGTCATAGGCTCCCAGTCAACCTAATTTCAAAATAATTAATACAATATTTATTATATAAAGAAGTTGGTCATGTTTTGTATGCACGTGTTAAAAGTTTAAACAGAAGCAATATATTAGGCCTAGTAGTCTGCAACAACGTCACCGCTGCCGCCGCCGCCACCACCATCACCACCACCAACACCATCACCACCACCAACACCACTATGGTAGTGATAGTAGCCGTCTTGGCAGGAGCACCACCCCGCCACAACCCCACCTCACCTCACAACCACCACTACCACCATGACTAGCACACCCACCACCACCACCAACCCACGACGACGACTATCATGACCACCACCACCATCACCACCACCACCACCACCAGACAACCGTACCACCATAGTCTATGATTATTATTATTATTATTATTATTATTATTATTATTATTATTATTATTATTATTATTATTATTATTATTACCTGGGTAACACCAGATGCCAGAAATTCTGTATATTCCTTCTCAAATTTCCATCCTCAAAAAACGAGCCTAAAGTTACTGATTTATCCACCATTACACATAAAGCATATATTCCTTTCATTTATTTAATACGCCCAGGTCACAAGATGGCATGTGGGATATGCTACGTTGTTACATATTTGTATATAAGCACAAATTAGTAACTCTGTTTTACTTAGTTAAATAGTCACTTCAAAGCGTGGGAAAATAATCTTAAATGATTATATATTTCAAATACATACGCCTAAGCTGAAATCCAAATCCGATAGGCGGCTTCTTTGAAAGATATTTCACAAGGTAACTAAACACCAATTATAGGTACTGTTCTGACTAACCATAATCCCATGAATCAATCGGATTACATCAGGGCCGGCCACACATTCTAACAGGCAGGCAGTTATATATACCTGTTATCCACATACAATCTATATCAATATGTACAAACTACTGCTTTCTTTAATTTTGCGCAACGAGCTAGCTTATTTTCTGCCAACTATGAATTTCCCGCATGTATTAAATACATTTTAATGCAAATATTCAACTATTAACTCCGATCTCAGCAGGAGCGCAGATTATGCCTACACTAACCACAGGTAGAACGCTGACTGCGCGCTACCCCAGTTTGCGTATTGATTGATCCAGCCAGGTAACAAACAGGCGAGAGGAGGAGCACACTATTTTGTCAATCAGGTGAAAAAATCAGACCAAAACATAACCAGCCAGGTATATGCGCATGTGAGAGTGACAAAACTCTAACTGCGAGCGCGCTCTGTCATTATCATTACATGAATACAGCTTTGCTTTGGCTTCCTGCCGACATTTTGGAGGAAAAGGATTAAGTTGAAATTCCAAACTATCTATGGTGCGTGACTAAGAAAATGCTTCTATTATTATTGCAGAACAGTTCCTTTAATAGACATAGAAATGTCTGACAATGGCTGGACAACACTAACAGAACAAGGAACGCCTTGCAATGTTATCGCCGTAAAAAAAACCTGCAGCTATTATAAGTGTAACATTACGCCTATTTGATGATGAAAGCTGAGAAAGGAATCATCCCTAAGGCTTGTGCGATTTGTTGCTAATCAGTTCTACACGCCATTCACCTGCAGACAAATTGTCATGGCGAAAATATTAAACTTGGTAATCTCTTGGACTGCTGAATGGTTAGATAATATACTGTGAGCTTAAAACAATAGAGGGATACATTTTTAACTATGTCCCGCCCATCTCTAGCTAAGCTCCGCCCACATTGTATGCGCATTTGAATCGATTTAATACTTTGAACCCTGAGTTTCTAAAGAATCTCATTTTCATGTTAACTCCTCTGATAAGTTGTTGATTGTTTTGAATTTACAATAATTTGGAACTACGCTGTTGCTGGTTATAGGCCCATATGTTTATTAAACTATAAATTCACCAAATTCACCAGACACATTTGAGTGTGACGTCAGCTAGCACGTGACGTGTTTTGATTATGATGTCAGAAACCTGAGTGTCAGATCGATTTGAATTGAATTTATTTAAACCCAGATCTTTTACAAAGTGTATGGGGTCATTTTTTGTGTATTTCCGTGCACAGAAAATGTATATTATGCTAATTTGTACACGAGAAGCCTGTTATTTTGTGCATATGAATTGAGGATATCGTAATAAAATTGATGAATCCAGTTTCTCAGTCAATTATATGACGTTATAATCAACTACGTCACGTGTAGTCTGGCATCATATTCAATTACGTCATGTATGACGTAATTAAGTCCGTCATAGACGCTTAATCGTCCGTCAAGTTGTACGAATTGTATGTATTTGCTATTTAATAAACATTCTGTTGAATATTTTGAAACTACTTTGATTGGGCGCTGTTACTGCCATAGGTAGCAACAGCATCAAGTTCAAAATATTCAACAGCTTACCTGTATAGTTTCTGGAAATTGAGATTCATGGAGTGCAGAGATCGATCGATCCCATCACCGGCAAAGTGTGGGTGGAGCTTAGCTAGATATGAGCGAGGCATAGCTAATACTGGATTCCTCTATTAGGTGACGACTCACTGATAAGCTCAATGTTTCCGTGTCATAAGATCGGATCCATCCATTATTTGAACTTCCTAGATATTCGCAATGTGATTCTTATAAAGTCGATGTTTCTGATATTTTTATCTTATCACATGAGTTAGTTCTAAGAAAGTATACATTTCTATACATGTCTGATCATTATACACAGATTATAGGCCCCTACTGGTCCTTGAGATAATATACGGCGCACAACTTCTATGACAAATCCCACTTTCAAATAGTGACTATCCTTATACACGCTCGCTATTCAAATGCCTGTTCGCGCGTATAGATCATAATCCCACTTTTCTAACTGTGTATGCCTAATATCTGAATAAATAAGCACCTAAGTTTTACAAATATGTTGATAGGGACGCTATAGATTTACCAACTTGAACTTACCGTTTAAAAAAAAATGAAAGTATTAGTTATAATTTTCTGTACATATCTGATAGTCGATATATCTCCTATATTTTCTAGGGCCGCAAACACGAATTTTTTGTCTGATGGTCGCTCTAAATAAATGGATGTGTGTATAACATGGGCCCCCCCCCCCCCCCTTTCACGAGTCGCAGATCTGTGGGGCCGCGGTGGGTGGGATGCGTGGGTGGTGGTGATGGTAGTGGTGGTGGGGTTGGGTGGGGGTTGTGCGTGCGTGCGTTCGTGCGTTCGTGCGTGCGTGCGTGCGTGCGTGCGTGCGTGCGTGCGTGCGTGCGTGCGTGCGTGCGTGCGTGCGTGCGTGCGTGCGTGCGTGCGTGCGTGCGTGCGTGCGTGCGTGCGTGCGTGCGTGCGTGCGTGCGTGCGTGCGTGCGTGCGTGCGTGCGTGCGTGCGTGCGTGCGTGCGTGCGTGCGTGCGTGCGTGCGTGCGTGCGTGCGTGCGTGCGTGCGTGCGTGCGTGCGTGGATGGTTGTCTTTTCCAGAATACTTTGAAAAGATTAAATGCTCTCAGACGGTATCTCCCGTATACTAAGGTAAATATGGCCATTCACACGGTGACCCATGAGTGCCATGACATCTCTAACAAAAATAAATCAGCCAATATCAGGATGTGGGTACTAAAGACACGCTTAGCCACCGTCAAACTTTCTTATCGGGTGGGTGGGTGGTGGTGGGTGGGGATAAAAACACACCCTTCAGCCCACCAAAATTGTTGAAACATGTAGGGGAATGTGAGGCAAAACTTAACATAACAATACTAACGCTTCTATTTCTTAATGTTTCAAACTTAAGCTCTTTCAATTATGGCCAATTACAATACACACTAGGTGCTATACAGGAAGAACTAAAACGCGTTGGAAGAAATATACTTTCACAAAAATGCAAAACCTTTTTTGAAAAAATGTCCCGTTTTACTCGTTTTATCCTACACCTATGGCAAAATGGGACAGGGTATTCCTTTTTAGCCCAGTGAGAAAACCCATTATATTGTAGTAGTAGTAGTAGTAGTAGTAGTAGTAGTAGTAGCAGCAGCAGCAGCAGCAGCAGTAGTTTTTATCATTGTCAAGTATTAGTTCTAGGAACCCTGTCATTGACACAAGGATATAGTACAGTCGATATTGGAATGCGATTTTTACATTTTTCGACCTGAACGAGGTTCGAACACAGCCAATTCCATGGCATCGATTCTCCTAGCGTTTGGGAGCCGAGTAGTCTACCCACTGGCCCACCATCCAGAGGAAATAAATCCTCTTTCACCGGACCAGCTTTCAACTACCCGACTCACAACCACACGAATTGACTAAAACTGATAGTGTGCATTCCAGACTTGCCATATCTCTAGGCACTAGCATGTTTGTAGTTTTTATTATTCTCAAGTATTAGTTCTAAGAATCCTGTCATTGACGACGCATTGGCACTAGGATATAGCAGTCGATATCGGAATATAACTCTTTTAAATTTGTTTCAATTTTCGACCTGAGCGATGTTCGAACCCAGCCAATTCAACGGCACCGATTCGTCTAACGTTTGGTAGCAGTAGTAGCAGCAGCAGCAGCAGCAGCAGCAGCAGCAGCAGCAGCAGCAGCAGCAGCAGCAGCAGCAGCAGCAGTAGTAGTAGTAGTAGTTGCCGGCGCCACCACTGTTGCATACATACATTGGAAATATTTGACCATTTCTATTGGGGCATAATAGGACACTGTCCCGTCTTTCCCCAAAAAACTTGAAAAGGGTGTGTCTCGTTTTACCACAATAACGTTTACTTCATTTTTCACATTTCCCGCCAATTTATAATGCAATTGCTTAATTTATTTAGCAGCATATTATACCTTAATGAACCATATATTTAACAACCATCTCAATTTAGCAGTTGCTTTTGAGACATTTAAGTCTGTAGAAGGAGTGAGTGAGTGAGTGAGTGAGTGAGTGAGTGAGTGAGTGAGTGAGTGAGTGAGTGAGTGAGTGAGTGAGTGAGTGAGTGAGTGAGTGAGTGAGTGAGTGAGTGAGTGAGTGAGTGAGTGAGTGAGTGAGTGAGTGAGTGAGTGAGAGTGAGAGAGAGAGTGAGTGAGTGAGTGAGTGAGTGAGTGAGTGAGTGAGAGAGAGAGAGAGAGAGAGAGAGAGAGAGAGAGAGAGAGAGAGAGAGAGAGAGAGAGCGAGAGAGGGGGGGGGGGGGGCATGTCCCTTTTTGCACCATATCCCGTCTTGCCCCGCCTTCCCCATCACCAGTTTCTTTGCTAATTACACCATAGGCGCTGGATGAGGTGGGGACGGGGGGGGGGGGGTCTGGGAGAGGGGGGATGGTGGACACGTACCCTTCAATCATGATCTTGAGAGGGATGCCTACCCCATATCCCCAACCCCACACCCCCAACACCCCCGCAATAGTTAGTCTTCCAAATACAAGAAATGTATTCAAAGGGATATAAGATCTATTTCCCTTGAGAAGACACCTACATTAAAAAATATATTCCCAACGCCACCCTCCCCTGGATGCCCTAGATTCATGCGAGGGAACACCCACTTCCGGGCCCACCTCAATGTGTACCCCCAACCCCACCCACCCCCTTAAATATTTATCAAATGTGCCTAATTATGTATTCGTTTCCATAACCTGCCGATGCGCGCATGTTCACTCATGCATGTGTAATCAGGCATGCGAATTTGCAGCCCGCTACCGTATGGTAGCATACATCACGGCAATGTCACCTGCCAATCACGCTGAATATGACACGGATAAATTAATATTAATATAATTGTAATAGGTAGCAAGGATGGGATCATTGTTGCACGTAAGTGAACGCCATTCTTGTGACGTCACGTGAGTAAAATTTAATAACAATCATATCAATAAAGCCACTATTGACATGGCTTGATTGAAGGTGTACTAATTAGCCTACATTACAGTTAAGAAATAACGTAAAGGGTACTGTTGACTATTTTGAACATATCTGGATTGGAAATCATTGCTGCATAAGGGAACAATTTAACCAGCAAAGTCTTCCAGTTCAATTCATGAATCAATTCATAATCAACTATGTGACATATAGGATGACGTCATGAATGATTCGAAATAGTCTGTCTTTAACGCTTAATAATCCGACACGCTCTGCGAATTGTATGTCTTTACCATTTAATGAACATTCTGTTGAATATTTTAAAACTAATTTGGCTGGGCGCTGTTGCTACCATAGGCATTGGAAATTGATAGTCAGGGAGTTCAGCGATTGATCGATCGATCCCAACACGAGCGAGGTGTGGGTGGAGCTTAGATAAAGATGGGCGGGCCATAGCTAAAAATAGAAAGGTTCATCATGTTCAAAATATTCAACAGAACATTTCTTACATCGTATTCAAAATTCTATTAAGTAACAGGTCTCTATCTTTTGTTTTAGAAGCATGTTAAGTTATTCTGAAATGTACTGTATGTATGTATTGCATGCACGTGTTAACAAATGAGTATTAACTAGAAGACACTTACTGAAGTAACTGTAAATCTGCGATGTCTGACCATTAAGGAATAGTATAAGGCCTCTTCTTATATGACCCTTGAAAATTTCAAGTGTAGCTGATTTCTGGCAAAAACGAAAACTGGTAACTTTGACAACTAATGAGTAAGCTTGATCTTGAGGGCGGATCACTCCGAAACCATCATCATTGGATCTGGCATGCTTGATCACATACCTTTCGCAAAGTTTTCATGAAAATCAAGGAAAAAGCCCTGAAGTGTAAAATAACTGCCTTGGATTTGAAGCTAAGACTCTCAATCATCCTATATGGGTAAAAGGAGGTAATCTATGTCATAAAACGAAAATTTGAATCTTGTGACTCTATTGTGTGACCTTGACCTTGAGGTCAGATCACTCTGAAACCATCACCGTTGGATTCGGCATGTGTGATATACCATTCGTAAAGGTTTCATGAAAATCAAGGAAAAAGTCATGAAGTGTCAAATAACCGACAAATCTGCAAAGTTTATGTGCTGTGGCTTGGATTTTATTCAATCCAAGACTCTCAATCACCCTGTATGGACAAAGAGAGGTAATCTATGCCAAAAAACAGAAACTGATAATTTTCAGGCCCAATGGGCATGTGACACAAGGGTGCTGAAAACATAAAAGGATGTCGCAGGGTATCATCTAATATGTTCATTGACCTTCTCTGATGAAGAGGGGTTCATTTCTGCCAAAAACGAAAACTGGTAATTTGGATGCCCATGGAGTACCCTTCAACTTGGGCATGTGTCTTGCAGACGAGTCAACACATTCAGGACTCCTAGTGTAACATCCTGACCAAGTATGGTAATGATCCGATCAAAACTCTAGGTGTAGTCGTAGTTCAAATATCAATATTGAATTGTAAGTTTGACAACCATGGGGTATCCTCCCACCTCAGCAAAGGTGGGTAGCTCGAAAGCTATTGGACAGATCCAAAGTAAAAACAATAGCCCATGATTCCAGCCTGAGTAGCAAATTTGGGGTTGATCAGATGAAAATTCTAGGAGGAGATGCGGTAAAAAGTGTTTGAGGAAGAATAAGAAAGAAAGAAGGAAAGAAAGAAAGAAAGTAGAAGAAAGATCCTGAAATGAGACCAACATAAATGCTTCGTTGAAAAGAACACCTACACATTTGAATTAGACTCATATGGCATTAGTACTACTCCATATTTGAATTTTAAAAATAAGTAGACCACCTTGCCAATGGTGCCACGTGGTACTATCCAATGATAACTGTCCGTCCTCTGTCTGTCATGTATCTGTTCATCAACGTGTCTGACTATTCCACAACAATGACTGTACAGTGCGCTTGCCACACCACCCCACCCCACCCACCCACCCCAAATTTTTCCTCTCATATAGTGTATCCCATACCGAGCCTATGTTTTGTCCCCACCTATAATTTAGACACACAGACATACCCAGGTCAAAATACGTCCCTACACCCCTGGATCCTGTTTATAAAGATTCAAGATGCCATGCGAAACTCAAGAAAACCTCATTTTAATTGTTCAAACTGAATGTGTATAAGTGAATCTGATTGGTCCAGTTGCCATTTTAAATGATCTAGTTTTCATTGTAAAATCTTCTCTAGATCCTCTGTAAGGAAATTCAGAGTCAGTCGGTCCTCCATGAAGATGTTTGCGGATGGCAACTGAGAGAGGTGCGCAATTGCATGTTTTGGGAAAAGGCCCATACATTTCCCTATTGGCAAAAATCTGAATTTTACATGCCTAGAATTGGTTGATTGCCAGCAATTGCTAGCTAACATGGCTAAAATGAAAAAAATCTACATATCATTGGTCGATTGCCACCAAGTGCTAGCTAAAGTAGCTAAGATGCAAAACATCTATCTACAGTGAACCAACCACCATGAACTGCTGGCTAATTTCGCTAAAATGCAAAAGATCTGGCTATCATTGGTCGATTGCCAGCACGTGCTAGCTACTGTGGCAAAGCTTCAAAACATCTGTCTACATTGAAACGGTCATCAGGAATTGCTGGTTAACATGGCTAAAATGCAAAAGATCTACCCAGAATATGTCGATTGCCAACAATTGCTAACTAACCTGGCTAAGATGCAAAACATTCAATCTGAGTGGAACGCCCATCATGAATTGCTGGCTAATCTTACTAAAATACAATAGATCTACCTATCATTGGTCGATTGCCAACAATTGCTAGCTAACGTGACTAAGATGTAAAACATCTACCTACAGTGAAACGACAATAAGCAATTGCTGGCTAACATGGCTAAAATACCAAAGATCTAACCAGAATAGGTCGATTGCTAGCAATTGCTAGTGTGGTCATATAATGAGAAGGTCTAGCCGATGCTGAACCAGTGTATGCCATCTATCGGGCCATACCACAGTTGCCCCGATAAATGTCAATACGAGTCCACAATCTGAGAAAAGCCAAGTCTTCTGTGAATGTGCGGGAGTTCACATTGGGAGTACCCTCATAGTAGACAGGTTTTCTCATAAGGTAAGACATCGCCTCATTCGCGTGATGCCATTGACCGGATGAACCTTTCGCGGTTGTATATACTATCTTTTTTGCATGATTTCTTCCTCGTATAGCGGCCAATGATCACAATGCCAGCACGAGTGTTTGATACCGTTAGAAGGCTTAGGATCCCCACTCTTTAGGGTCCATATTTATAAGAATATTTTGGAAAGGATGGCTGAGGAATCTGCCCACGAATGCAACCTATTTTCCCTAAGAAGCATAAACTTGGCCACGCCATTGATCGGCTAGCCTCTCTCACTTAGATGCTGCTGGAGCTCACTCTCTCATGCCACCGACTTCTGGCATTGACTATTCATCAAGAGATAATGAGATGCATAGCCGACATGTGTAAAAGGAGCTGATTCTGCCAGAACCAACACAAAGAGACGACCACTGCTAGATTCAGCGCTGATGGTTCGCCAGCGACTCCAGTCAATGGTCTTCTTGTTCCCGCTCCACTGTGGTACTGGCAGTGAAACCGCACCACAGAACCTTTCCACCAACCACTCACTGAGATCGACAGCTACACAACCACCAGTGCTCCATCGTCTACAATCTTTGGACGGCCACTAAGAAAAGCGGCCAAATTAACACCTCAAATTATTCCACCTCCTCTGTGAACTCTTTGCCTCTCCCTGTGCCACTTAATACTTTGTGCATGGAGCTTCGTACCTCCACTCAAGAAGAAAACACTTAAACTGTGTGACCTTCGCATACGAACCTGCGTACGCCTGCCTTCCGCGAACTCTTGGTACTAGTCTTCGACTGAGTTCCCCATGCTTGTTCTGCACCTGTCTGAAAAAATTTGTGATGGAACATCCAGCAGAACTGCACTTTTACCACTCAAACTGAAAAGGATAATGCCTGCCCTCGAAATTTGTTCAGAGCTGCCTTCTGCCTCTGAAACTCTGTCAATGACAACCAACATTTGTCCATTTCAAGGAACAGTATGTACAAACTATTCTGCTAGGAATCCCGTGATCATCTCCGTAGCATTGTGATTTCTGACTGCTGAGGACTAAGTCACGTGTGACGTTGTGCCTTGGGAATATACCTACGCCTGGTTCAAAGCCAGTAGCGTCCTCAATAGCAGAACCCAGACCCTGTGTGTTCGGTTCGCGGAAAGACTGTGATGAACATTTTTTTGCCTCCTCTACTCGATCTATGTCAAATCTTAAATGCACTAACTTAACGCTATAGTTATTTTCCCACCTGGTGCTCTTCACCAACTGGAGTCTCAATTTCTTCTCCTCCTATTGTAACTTACTCCGGCTCTAAATTACTCTAAGAGATTGCCTGTCTTTGCTGCTAAATTCAGATGACGATCTCGAGCTTGCTCGATGTGAAGACTTATACTAGCGTCGTACATGGTGTCGCATTGATATCTAGCAGGATGTCCGCTTTAGCTAACAAATTTGTGGATGACATCATCACCGCTTCACGTAGCATGAGAAAATATAATCGAATCTGCAATCAAAGATGCTCTTTTCCACCAAAGGGAGTTCCTTTAAAGTTAGGCCCACTACCCTACACTTGGAACTTTCTCTAAAATGAAAGTTGCCAGTGAACAATTTTATCCATCCTCACTGTAGCTCCCGCCTAGGACAGCGTCACAGACACCTCAATCTGAGTTCGTTCTAGCAGGCCTTGAGCCTCCTTGAGTAGCGAACAATGACAGGTTAAGGAAAGCTGAGCCTCCGATTCGCCACATTCCTCAGCTCACCTTTCTCTGCTTCTATTCGAGTGCTGCTTCCTCATGCCCACTGTGAATGACCTTAACACCATGACTCATTCACGCCGCTAAGACTGCTCGCTTCGGACATATTCTCTTCAGGTACTGCGCTTCTTTCACACACTTAGCCTTTACGGGTGTAGTGACCCCCTTTTTTTGCTTTTTTCTTAAAGAAGACGTTAATACTTAAAATATTGCAACAGCCACTAGTGTGCTTTAGGCGTACCCTTGAAGAAACTTCACCATGGCACGATCTTCTCCATCAACCAGCGACTCCTTTTTCTTCTTGACTGCTTGGGCAGCAGTCT
Source organism: Chaetoderma sp. LZ-2023a (assembly GCA_034401795.1). NCBI lineage: Eukaryota > Metazoa > Mollusca > Caudofoveata > Chaetodermatida > Chaetodermatidae > Chaetoderma > Chaetoderma sp. LZ-2023a. Next base: position 120,175,746 of record CM067367.1, read on the forward strand.
GGCTAAAACGAGTTAATTACTCAATTCTGTGGTTATCGCCCTTCGATTTCATGACCAAAACAGATAACTGTCGGGTCACCCAGAATCCTTTTCAAATTGGCCGCGCCATTCCCAGACAGCCATCGCAGTAGATCGATGCAGCATCCAGACTTGAAAGAGATTCCTTAAACTCTTTCCACTTAGTTACACGAGTCGGCTGCAGTGTCTAAAACTCGGTAAGGCCAATTTAGTGAGGATAGAGGTTCTTGCATAATCTAACCATTAGCATCCTTCTGCGACCATTAGAGGCCATAGCTGCAAAACATTTTACTCTAAACTACTGCCTAAAGTTAAAGTTAGCCACATACAGAAGGACTGCCTCAGGATGGCTCCAGAGAACATCGGATCAACCAGGCGGTGATCACCAAACGTCAAGCAAAGATTCTACACACACACACACACACACACACACACACACACACACACACACACACACACACACCCTCCCACCTCACATTAAAGCAGAAGCATAAGCCCCACTACTGCCTTAAATGGAAGTTAGGCGACTTAGAAAACTTGTACCAAACGACTTTTTCATGACTGATTAACAGCTTATAGACGAAAAGGATGATAGCGACGGCTAGCGACGAAATGACTGTCACGAGAAAAATCACTGTCTCTCTATCTCCACCCCCTCCTGAACCTAGTCATAACCCCGTTAAGTTAATGCCTGAGAGAAAGCTAAGAACCGCTCGAACAGGCCCTTCCACCTTGCTGAGTGACGATCTGAGTAAGCCTGACGATTACCTGATGATGAGAATGTGAATTGCTCCTCTCGCCACCTCGCCCATGCACTTTCAGCTGACTGAAAATACAGCACTAAACTAGACTAAGAACTCTCCCTCATGACCTTTCTCTCCACTCCACACCCACACCCACACCCCACACACACCCAACCACCCCACCCCTGTTCTTGAAAGAAGCACTTAACTTGGATGCAGGTAGGAAAGATCGAAAACCACCTGCCATAAAAAGAGCTGCCCACAGTGCTTTTCCTCCATTACACATACCTCAGGTGCACACCCTGCACCATCGCAAACACCTCCCTCTCACCTTTGGATAACCCAACCCTCTCTCTCTTCCAAGGAAAGGACCCACTGACCAGGGAGGAGGCCGCATCTGCCATCACCGCATACACATGAGTCAGCATCGACAACCGACTACACCCCAGTGACAGCATAAGCACTGACACCGTGACGATGGCGGCTCCCGTCACTGACCATATGCCCTTTGATGACAGCAAGAAAGAGCCTGGTACGCACCACCTACCAGGAGCATCCCGACCACTCAACAACAACAGTTACATGCATGCCTTGTCGGGAATGCCCAAACAGACCTGCGCATCTCCAAAGAGGCAGCTGGCTTCTCGGGCCAGAAAAAATTGTGCGTGTGGTGGCCCCAAAGGATCGTCTGTGGGATGGTGTCGCAAGCCTAAGAGCGACGGAACGCCACCAGGAAGAACTGGCCATGGAGACCAGGCCATGCTGGATCATCACGTGGCCAACAATCATGAACTCGAGGGACACCACGTGAGCTTTCACGATGACCAAATGTCCTGTCACAACCACCCCCACCCTACCCCACTCAAATACCAGCAGCATCACCACCACATGCGCACGGGGGCGGGTGGGGGGTGGCAGGCGATGATCGGTGGCTGCCCTACCACATCTGGTAGCCAATGTGGGGCCGCAATGCCATCCTTTGATGCTGATTTCATCTAACTACTGCTGCCTCAATTACCCGGAGCCCAGACTCTTGCACCCCCACCACCCAGCCAGGAAGGAGATACGACCTACCACCTACAGTGACGAGCCCTGCTGATACAGTACCAACCTCGATCATGTATGAAACTTCCCCGGAGACATTCTGGCTGGAAGAAGCCAACACTGTGTATGGATTATCGTCCGATAGCGAAGATGACCCGTACAGACAATGGAATGTTTCATCTATGATTCCACGCCCGGAGATACCTCACCAATATCACAGACCAAAAACATTAACACCACCCGAATATGATGGCGAATCTCCTTGGGAGAATTACCTTTGCCAATTCTGCCCAATCGTGGATATTAATGGATGGGATAATTCCACCAAAGGCATATACCTCGCCACCCACTTGAAAGGAAAAGCACTCCAAATCCTCACAGACATGCGAACAGATGACCTGTCCTCGTTCAACTGCCTTAACGCCACCATGCAAGAAAGATTAAGCAATAGTCCTGAAGGAGAAACCAGCCGCATATTATTACACACAATACGATGGGAATCAAAGGAGACCTTGCCAGAACTAGCAGGTCACGTCCACTGTCTCGTGACATGAGTATATGGAGAAGCACAGAAATTGATCTTGATTGAGAGCTGTATCGAAGCACTAAGTGGTCACCCGACTTAAAAAACGGTTATACTAAGCCAATCTTCAGAACATCATGGAACTTATGAATGCGACCATTCACATAAATAATTTCCTCAACCACGAAGCCGCTCACTGCAGAAAACTCTGCTCTGTTAAAAATGTAGATGACGGAGAAGAGAGTATGGAAACCACCAGCCTAATAAGTCTCTGGACCGCATGGACCAAGGAAGAAAAAGAACCAGCAATGTCCAGCAACCAATTCGACCATATTACAGCCCACCGATTCTGGTGCCCCATCGACTGCATCCCCTGTTGCCGTAACCACTGATATTGGTTCTGCTGAGATTGAAGCAATTTTGAAAGCCATCCAGAACATTACCACTGGACAACTGACCCACACACCTAACAGGCTACCTTAGAATAAAACATCCGCCAAATCATTACGTAACTTGCGGACTTAAATGACCATGTCACCTCCATTCAAAACACAATGATGACCTTAACTACACGGACCCCTATTCTAGCTATCATTGGTCGATTGCAATGATGCAAAACCTCTATCTACAATGAAACGACCATCAGGAATTGCTAGGTAATCATGCTAAGATTTCTGTAGAATTGAACGACTGCCAGCAATTGCTTGCTAATGTGGCTAGGATGCGAACCATCTATCTACAGTGAAATGAGCATCAGGAATTGCTGGCTAATACGGCTGAAATCCAAAAGACCGACCTATTATTAGTCTATTGACAGAAATTCCTAGCTAACGTGGCTAAAATGCAAGACATCTATCCATGGTGAACCAACAATCATGAGTTGCTCGCCAACCTTGCTAAAATGCAAATCTATCTATCATTGGCTGATTGCCAGAAATTGTTAGCTAATGTGGCCACGATGCAAAACATCTATCTACAGTAGAACAACCATCATGAGTTACTGGCTAATCTGGCTAAAATGTAAATGATATCTCTAGAATTAGACTAATGCCAGCAATTGCTAGCTAATGTGGCTAGATGCAAAACACATATCTACAATGAAACGACCATCAGGAATTGTTGGCTAACATGGCTAAAATGCAAAAGATCTACCCAGAGTGGGTTGATTGCCAGCAATTACTAGCTAAGATGCAAAACACAAGTCTACAGTGAACCAACAACCATGAATTTCTGGATAATCTGGCAAAAATATAAAAGATCTATCTATCATTGTTTGATCGCTAGCTATTGCTAGCCAATGTGGCAATGATGCAAAACCTCGATCTACAATCAAACGACCATCAGGAATTGCTGTGTAATTGTACTAAAATGCAAAAGATTTCGATAGAATTTGACGACTGCCAGCAATTGCTAGCTAACGTGGCTAAGACGCAATACATCAATCAACACTGAAATGACCATCATGAGTTGCTGGCTAATCCTGCTAAAATGCAAAAGATCTACCTATTATTGGTCGATTTCCAGCAATTGCTAGCTAACTTGGCTAAGATGCCAAAGATCTATCTACAGTGGAATGACCATCAGGAATTACTGGCTAAAGTGGCTAAAATGCAAAAGGGTCATTCCATACCAAATCACACAGAATATAACAATCTTCCCAGGTGACCACCTCTGATTTTTTATTAAATTTCACCCAGATGCACATATATGGAAATGATGCCTGCATGCAAAATTTCATTGCAAAATTCCAATTAGTTTTGAAGTTATGGTTGATTGATTTTAGGGGGCGTGGCACTTTTTTTTTGCACTCACGAATCCAGTGAGTGGTTTGGAAGGATTTTTAAACGTTTATAACCTTCTTAATATTGAAGATATTAAGCTGAAAGTTGCTGTGCCACCTGATTGATGCATGAGGCGTCTGGAACTGAACGCATTTCCTGAGTATCTCTGCCAGTTCCAGAGGTGGAGGACTCTAAAGTTGGGCGTTTATCAATTCAAAAACAATTTTTATCAGATTTCAGTGAACCAGTACTACCTGACTCTTTATCACAAACACTAAATGTAAGTTGTTTTGAAGTATGTCCATATAGGTGTTGCTGTAGAAGAAAGCTTATGTGAATCAGGTACAATATTAAAGTGTGGCAGGTGTCCACATAACAGATGAGAACAAAAATCCGAAAATTTGGCCTTCATATTAGGGATGGTTTACCCATGTGGGCAATTACCTATCATCAGGAGCTTTGACTATGATTAACATACATATATTAGCTGTATATGTACCAAGTTATAACTTTGTGGCTCAATTCCTTCAACCTTAAATAAAGTTCGATATCTACCCTATTTTCCAGAAATCGAACCAACCAAAATGAAGTGTTAATTAACGTATCAACACTTTCAAACCAAAAATACATCGATTTATACATTTCACCATCAATTATCAATGCCTCAATCACAGGCATTCACATCTACATACCACATGCAATGTAACTTACTAAGAATATAATTAAATGCTTAGAAAAACTCACATGGTCGTGAATGCAAATATTACAAAAATGCTGGTAATTTCTGTTGAATCCGCATGTAATCTTGCGGTGAAAGTTTATAATATCAAGCACTGAGTCCTTGTAGTTCTGGAGCACCAATCAAGAAAATGATATGTTGAAATGGCACCCAGCATTGATCCTTTCATGAAACTGAAGGTCAGGAGATAAATCCTTTACTGGAGCGTTTCATACAGTCAACAAGTACATCACTCTGTTAATCAGACCATTCAACAATACTTCCAACATAACATTCCTTGTCATACATACATGCTACATATTTTCCAGGTTGCAACTGATCATGATGTTGAGAATCAGGCAGGATACTATGAAGTGATGATGGCTGTTTCTCAGCAAGGGTGCCCATAGTAAAATCACTATCAGCTGAGATCCGTTCCATCTTCGATTCGACTTTGGATACAGGAATAAAGCAATGATGCGACAGGGTGCCTGAAAGAGTCTTTACTGAATCAAATCGTGAAGTTAATTCAAACCTGGCTGCATTATCTGCAACATCGTTATCAGAAACAAAGAAAAATTTAACCCCATGAATGTGTTCTGAGCCCAGTTATACATTTGAGTTGCAGTCAAAATGTGATCCTTTACTGTTTCCTGCAAGCTGGCTCGAGTGACTAGGCGTTTCACAGTTCCCCCAATGCCATCACAGGGGCTTTTCCCATGGCTAGTTGCAAAGAACTTCCATTCTGCATCAAGTCCGTGGCCATTTGGGCGGTGACATAGATTGCTAAAGTTCTTGAAATTTTTATACTGACCAGCTGCTCCATCACTGAAATATATGATCTTCTTAACGGATGGTAGGATTGTTTTAATATGAGATATCATGGTTGAGATAAATGAATGCACAGTAACAGTGTCATGCTTTAGGCAATCTGAAATAATACAAATATTCAAACATTTTAATTCTCCCTCAGATCTATAATATACCACAAATGGGTGAAGTGTAGCTTGAGAGTTGTCCCAGTGGTGGCCCTGCACCGCGTCTTGAACAATGAAGATGTAGTTTTCAGCGAAGTCCAACAAGACAACAGCCTCACTTGGAGCGAGATCTTCCTTCAGTTTGCTAATGTAGCTGGATTGTACTTTGGCTATGAAGTGATGTTGACGAAGACCATCAAATGCATCACTGGCTATCTGTATGAATTCCTGAAGTGATACTGTTAAACTTACAAGCTTAGTAGTTCTCTCTGTGTGAACCCACTCTTTATATACAACATCATCATCAGAGTCAAAGTCATGCGAGTTAAACAAATCTGACAAGTAATCATGAATGGCATCTTTACCCGGACAGGATTCACAAAGATGGAGCATACAGTTGCGGTTTTCTGTACTACACACTATTTTTCAGAGAATATCCTTGTAATCATTGTTTCCAGGAATGGCAGCTGTTATAAGTTTGATATTCTGGTGGTGCTCACAAACACAGACAGAATGCATACCAGACGCAGTAACTGGAATACACCATTTGGGTCTAAGTTCACAAAATTGACTGATAAAAGTCCACAATGCTTTCAATTACTGCATGAGAAAGGGTCAGCCATTTCTTTGTATCTGGATCAGCTAAAATGCCCTTCTCCTTTTCCAACTGTCTAGCTCTTTTCATGGTATACTCTGTTACATCAAACTCCTGCATTGTTTTCTGTATTGTCCAACTTTCCGGTGTAATGGTCAATAATTTGATTTTTTTTCTTGTCTGGTGGCAATTTTGAGTCTGTCTTTCAGAAGAGCAACCAGTCTCTCAAGGTCTTTAGAAGTGTCAGGGTCACTGTCATCTGTGGATTCAAATTCGCTCATTGTTAGGTCGAGTGCATGGGCACACTTACTTTTGACTGCTGTGTTAAGCTGTTTTACCTTCCTTTTGCCATAGGAGGACTTGTCGGGTTTACTAACAGAAGTTTCAATGGGTGTACAGTCCAAAGACTCGGCAGTTTTGTTGAGGGAGGCAACTGATATCTCTCCTGGTTGATAATCTGTATCAGACATCTCAGATATTTCCGTATCATGTTGACTTCTAGAATCTCTTTTATAATACTCAGGATAAAGTTTTTGACCAGGTTTCAAATTAAGCTGCGATGCAGTTTTTTCATCAACGGCGCTGAATGACTCTGTAAGATATAAAGTAAAAAGACTGGTTTAAAATCAGATAAAATTTACCACTCAATGAAATCACCCGTAATATATTTGAAGCTGTTTGACTACTTTCGAAAATTATTTGAAAATTTTGAAATTGAGTGTATCATGCCGCTGGCCTAAGAATGCTAGTTATCAATGATTTCCCAGGCAAATCACATTAGTCTCTAATGGTGATAAGGTTATGGCAATTATCCAAACATTAAAAAATAAACAAGAACGACAATCAGAGTTTGTTAAAAGGAAACTTAACACAGAATTTTCTTAATTAGTCAATCTGACCTTGACCATTAACACCAAAATCAAAAGGGCTCCTAGGGACCCGAAGAGTAAGCTTCCATCCAAGTTTGGATAAAAAATTGGCCAAATTGATCTTGAGTTATTGCATGGGAACCAAAGCTGACACACACAGGCACGCACGCGCACGCGCACACACACACACACACACACACACACACACACACACACACACACACACACACACACACACACACACACACACACACACACTGGACATGCTATGCATGGCTTATGGACCATCAGATTGCTAAGTAAAACAGGTAGTTGGATAATAAATATGCTAGAATTTGCAGACCAAAGAGCATATTATTTTTTGGCAAATTTACCACTAGAATGACTGGCTAGGTATCCAAGCTAGTCATTTCAGTGGTATTTTTTCAAAAAATATACTTTTTGACAACAAATTTGTGGGTTATAGCAGAATGTGTGGGCAAACTATATGAGCGCTCCAAAAACTTACAAGTGTCCATTATAGAAAGGCTTATAAGATACTAAACTTACTTGTAATGTGCTTCTTATGGAAGGTAAATGGGTCAGAGCAATACTTCTGTAAGCTTTCATAGCGAGACAAATATATTTTTTCATGGTGGAGGCAAACTTCATCCTGGTCAGTAAAATATATTCCGCATCTCCATTGTAGTAATTGTCTATCGTCTTGTTTGAACTCAGACAGAGGAATAAGTCCTGTTTTTCTACAGTATGTCAATTTGTGACAGTCTTCATTCAAGCACATTTCTATTTTACAGACTGATAAACTAGTTGAAGCCATTTTGATGCTTTCACAACAAATAATAATCTCTGAATGGCAGATATCACTGGCTTAACCAAGTTCACTGTCTAAATAAAGAAATTACGCAACACATCGGCTCCCTAAATAGTCATGATGCAATACTGCAAGATATTACACTGTGCACAGGTGCTGGTGCTATATGTGCTGAGAGTTACAAAACCCAGTATTATTTCTGTAAATGATCACATGCACTTTCATTCACTGTTCAAAGCAACTACAAAATTCATGAACTCAGAATATGAGACAATATATAGCTATATAAAATATACATGCAATACATATATATTTAAAAATTAAACTATTTTATGAGCAGCTGGCTCCTAACCTTTAAATCCTTTATTTATTGAATAAATTTCACCCAAGAGTCAAGATAAACAACTAATGCTTGTTCGGTAACCGTGTCACGAATCCTGAAAATGGGGTTAAAACATGAAATTATTTACGGTTGAAGGAATTGAGCCACAAAGTTATAACTTGGTACATATACAGCTAATATATGTATGTTAATCATATTCAGAGCTCCTGATGATAGGTAATTGCCCACATGGGTAAACCATCCCTAATATGAAGGTCAAATTTTCGGATTTTCTTTCTTCTACAGCAACACCTATATGTACATACTTCAAAACAACTTACATTTAGTGTTTGTGATAAAGAGTCAGGTAGTACTGGTTCACTGAAATCTGATAAAAATTGTTTTTGAATGGATAAACGCCCAACTTTAGAGTCCTCCACCTCTGGAACTGGCAGATCTATCCAGGAAATGCGTTCAGTGCCAGCCTCCGCATGCATCAATTAGGTGGCACAGCAAATTTCTGCTTAATATCTTCAATATTAAGAAAGTTATCAGCGTTTAGAAATCCTTCCAAACCATATCTGGATTCGCGAGTGCGGAAAAAAAAGTGCCATGCCCCCCCCCCCCTAAAATCAATCAACCATAACTTCAAAACTAATTGGAAGTTTGCAATGAAATTTTGCATGCAGGCATCATTTCCATATATGTACATCTGGGTGAAATTTAATAAAAAATCAGAGCTGGTCACCTGGGGACTGCTAGGTGATTTGGCATGGAATGACCCAAAAGATCTCTAGAATTGGTCGATTGCCAGTAATTGCCAGCTAACCAAGATAAGATGCGAAACATATATCTAGGGTAAACCAATATTCATGAACTTCTGACTAATCTTGCTAAAATGCAAAATATCTACCTATCCTTAGTCGATTGGCAAAAATTTCTGGTTAACATTTATCTACAATGAAACGACCATCAAGAATTGCTGGCTAATCTGGATAAAATGCAAAAGATATCTAGAATTGGACTATTTCCAGGAATTGCTTGCTAACCTGGCTAAGATGCAAAACATCTATCTACATTGAAACGACCATCAACAATTGCTGATTAATATGGCTAAAATGCAAATGATCTAACCAGAATAGTTTGATTGCTAGGGATTGCTAGCTACTGTGGCTAACATTGCTAAAATGCAAAAGATATCTAGAATTGGACTATTTCCAGCAATTGCTAGCTAACCTGGCTAAGATGCAAAACATTTATCTACAGTGAAACGATCAGCAGAAATTGCTGATTAACATGGCTAAAATGCAAATGATCTAACCAGAATAGGTCAATATCTAGCAATTGCTAGCTACTGTGGCCAACATTCCTAAAAAGCAAAAGATCTCTAGAATTGGGCTATTGCCAACAATTGCCAGCTAACGTGGCTAAGATGCAAAGTGTCAGTCTACAGTGAACCAACAATCATGAATTTCTGACTAATCTCACTAAAATGCAAAAGATCTACATATGATTGATCGATTGCCAGCAATTGCTAGCCAATGTGGCAACAATGCAACATTTCTATCTACTTTGAAATGACCATCAGAAATTGCTGAGTAATCTTGCCAAAATACAAAAGATTTCTCTAGAATTGAACGACTGCCAGCAATTGCTATATATATATATATAAGCAAAGGATCTACATATTATTGGTTGATTGCCAGCAATTGCTAGCTAATGTGGCTAAGAGGCAAAATATCAGTCTACAGTGAACCAACAATCATGAATTTCAGGCTAATCTCGCTAAAATGCAAAAGATCTTTGGACTATTGCTAGCAATTGCTAACTAACGTGGCTAAGATCCAAATCATTAGTCTACAGTGAACCAACCACCTCTGGCTAATCTCCCTAAAATGCAAAATATCTGGCTATCATCGGTCGATTACCAGCAATTGCTAGCGAATGTGACAATAATGCAAAACCTCTATCTAGGTCTGTTAGATTATGGAAATAAATAATCGAGAGAGAGAGAGAGAGAGAGAGAGAGAGAGAGCGAGAGAGAGAGAGAGAGAGAGAGAGAGAGTATAGCTTTCTTAAAATTAATAATAATAATAATAATAATAATAATAATAATAATAATAATAATAATAATAATAATAATAATAGTAATAATAATAATAGTAATGAATAAAAAAAAATTAAAAAATAAGTAAAGAAGTAAAGAAATTGCTTAAAATGCCTGATTTTCTACTGAAATAACAGAATACGCAACTCGTGAATTGGTCCCTAGTTAGGATTAGATTTCCTCAACTACGTAGGCCTATGAAAAGACTGCAAGATGGTTAATAGGATAGGCTATATAAACCAGTCCTCTGATTGGTTGAACACAAGGAACAGCCCCGCCCAGTAAAACGAAGTCAATTTGGAATCCATTGTTCACTCATTTCCACTTGATAATGATTTTAAGAAGCCGGCACATATGCCCAGATTTTCAGGTCAGTAAAAAGGTGCCAATTTAATTTTAACATTACAGAGATTAACTTTTAATTATATAGAGGTCGCCTGTAGCACCTATCTACGATGTTTCCATATTTTCCAGCATTGGAAAAGAGCTGAATATTTTTTTAATCATTTGATTGGGGATGAGGCAACAACTTTAAGTTCCATTAGTTACAAAACAAGCGGCAAAATTTATGAAAATTTGGATAAAAAATGTGTAAATTTACTATGAAGTCAATTTTGTGCATTTTTCCTACAAAATGGCCATATTATTTATATTTTTATTATGATATAGATTTCACCGATAGTGTCTATCTACAACATTTCCCTATTTCGCAGCACTAGAAAAGTCTAATATCTTGAAAATTATTTAACTGCAACTTGTTGCTGCCTTAGGAAGCAGCATTTTAAGTTCAAATTAGTTGCAAAACAGTTGTCAGAATTTGTGAAAATTTGCATCAAAATTTTGTGAATTTGCTATGAAAAACAGTAATTCATGTTTTACATTTTTTGCAAAATGCCCAGCAACACTTGAGCCTATAGCCATCAGATGGTGATATTAAACAGTAGCAAACAAATGCTTCCCATCATTAGCGTATCAAGCAATTATTTATATAAACATTCACACGCATGGATGCATGACTTGGGAGGTGCAGGATTGAACATCAGCAATAGATGTTTATACAACTACCTTGCTAGAACAAGCAAACCACCAAGGCATGAGCTGTATTACAAGACTAAACACTAAATTATGCCTGATTAAAATAAATAACTGATTTTTGCTCGATTAAATCGATTTTTTTCAATTTTTATTTTATTTTATTTTACTCAATTATATAATCGCCAGGAAAACTAATCGACAGTAGATGAAATATCGATTAACCGAACAGGCCTACCTCTGTCTACAGTGAAACTGCCATCAGGAATTGCTGAGTAATCTTACCAAAATACAAAAGATTTCTCTAGAATTGAATGACTGCCAGCAAGTGCTAGCTAACGTGGATAAGATGCAAAACATATATATATATATATATATATATATATATATATATATATATATATATATATATATATATATATATATATATATATATATATATATATATATATATATATATATATATATATATATATATATATATATATATATATATATCTCTGCAGGAGAGCGACCATCATGAATTGCTGGGTAATCTTACTAAAATGCAAAAGATGCTTGTGTTATACCTTTTAGTTTTATGCGTAATAACTTGAATGGCCCTGATTGCACACATAGTTCAGAAATGTTCATGACCCCTCCACCTATGTACCTAGATCTGAGTTAATTTAATTATTTTGCATGTTTTTTCCCAATGTACGCATCCCAGACTATTTAACTCAGGAATCTTGCTACACAACTGCGGGTTAGATTACATTAATCATTTTTTCCCATGCATTGCAAACACCGAGATCACTGCTGTGTGAATGGCGTCACAACATTAAAAATGTTACCTGGATATATTACCGCTGTTACGTGCTCGGTGATAGATGATTCAAGCTTTAAACCCTTTATAGGTTGTAATGTTGTTGAATATTTTGAAAACTAATTCATCTGGAAGGTGCTGTTGTGTCATATGGATTTAGGTTAGGGTTGGGGATATGCTGGGGATGGGTGAGGGGTGAATGGAATGTCTGGGGGTCACATGTATTATGTATTAATCTGTTTTTGCCTATGAAAAGTTATGGTTGGCGTCAGATGGGAGTAATCATCTAAAGCACTCAGGTTAATCTCTAGCTATTGGCATGTGTAATCGAGCTCTGATCTCTCTCAGTCATATGTTAATCAATTTTTATGGCATACAATAGACTCATGTTGTTTACAGATGGCTTTAAGCTTGCCAATGGTTCAGACTTAATTTCATCTGCATGTAATCCCTATATATTGACACTAGCTATATGTTAATCGAATAGTTGAAAGCATAACATATTTCTGCAAACCATGCAACAAGCCCTCAGATTTCGCACAAGTAAATCTAGGGTATGAGCGTTGGGTGGGTAATTATTAATATTATTAGTCAAAACCCTATGGTTGTAAAAAAGGATGATGCACGTAAACCTGCAAAAGCCCCAGGGTCTATTCATAATAACAATTTTGAATTTGTAAAACATATGAATGGAGAGAGCACTCATTCATGCTGTCACACCTCATTAACCTGATAATAGATCTACAGGCCAAACAGTGGTGGCTGTTGTGGTGACTTTCCTGATGACATCATCTCATTTATATATTAGGACCTGCACTCGTTAATGCTTTTGCGGCTCGTTGCGCCTGTCAGTCATCAAACACACCTGCTGTTGCAAAAAGTTTGTGACTGTTGGGGCTGCAGTAGAGACAGTTGGGGTGGTTGTGGCGCCTGTTGTGGTGACTTTCCTGATTGACCTCATTTAGCCATGCTCCCTAACACGTTGACAGCTCATTACACCTGTCAATCATTAAACACACCTGATGTCACAAAAGGTTAGTGATTGTTGGCCGGCTTTGGTAACTGCATAGGTGGCTTTGGCGACTGTATAGGCAGCTTTGGCAACTGTATAGGCAGTGTTCCTGATTGGCTGAGTGGGGTCACATGCCCCTTCATCATGACCATGTCCCCTTAAACCTTCATGGCTCATTACATGTCAAACACATCTGCTGTCACAAAAAGGTGATGACTGTTGGGGTGGCTTTGGAGACTGTATAGGGGGCTTTGGTGACTGCATAGGCGTCTTTCCTGATTGGCTGAGAGGGGTCACATGCCCCTTTTTTTGGTCATGCCCCCTAACATATTCATGGCTCATTACACTTATCAAACAAACCTGCTGTCACAAAAAGTTGGTGAGTGTTGCGGCGGCTTTGCTGGCTCTATAGGCGGATTTCCTGATTGGGTGAAATGGGTCACGTGATCCCGATCATGCCCCCTATCACCTTCACGCCTCATTACACCTATCAATCATCGGCACATCAAAGGCTCTACATCCCAAAAGGTGCTGATGGTATGGGACGCATTTTACCGATTGGCCGAGAGAGTGATGACGTCATCAACATGTTTTTCTGTCAAAATACTCAAATCTGATTGGTCAAGAGACAACAAATGATTTCTCTCTCGACCAATCAGATTCGAGTATTTTTTGGCTGGAAAAAGTGGCGTGGCCTAATTCAAATTTGACGACGTCATCACTCTCTCAGCCAATCAGGAGAGCCGCCTATCCGGTAGCTCTTCTACTCAGAGTCGATCAGCGCATGTGCGTGCGAATGGGATTGCAATAGTTTATAATTTGTTATTATCTCACTTCTGATAATGTAATATGGCTTCCCATGTAATCGGTAATGAATTACTTTCTATATGCACCGAACCCTCTGTATAACGATCACTGGCTTTTTGGGTCCCCCGAGTCTCTACCAATCCAACGATGATCGAGTATTGTCCTGCTAGTTTGGTGAGCGCCTGCGTGTGTATTTGGTGAATAGAAGCAGATATGGATGAATGGAGCTTGAAAATAGTTATGAAGACCTTCTGTAAAAGTTAAGAAGGAAGATAACTACTGATATATGTCCTGATTATATTTGGAGTTAGCTCCCCCTGGATAGTCAACGTTTCTGTTTTGTCACAAGAATTATAATTTTGTTCAGTTTACTCGGCGATGCGTGAAGCCCATGAGTGTCATATATTTTGAAAAGGGTCGATGCGACAACAGACCATAATGTATCAAGTCTTGCGATGTCTTGCATAAATCAAACCCATGATTCTCTAAAAGTTTTGTATCGATAAAAAGTGTATTTACAAGTTGCCAGGGTTTCGTATTTATTACTATCAGTCCTTAAGTGGAAGAGGATATTGTGTTCTGGTCTTCCTGCATGTCCGTCTTTCTGTCTGGAGATGTATCTAAAAGATTAGATTTGGCTCGAATTGTGTATTTACAAGTTGCCAGGGTTTCGTATTTATTACTATCAGTCCTTAAGTGGAAGAGGATATTGTGTTCTGGTCTTCCTGCATGTCCGTCTTTCTGTCTGGAGATGTATCTAAAAGATTAGATTTGGCTCGAATTTTAACACAAGACAGGCTAAGACCGTACACTAGGAGTTCACAACTTTGGTTGTAATTTAAAAAAATCAGCGCCATCTTAAAAAAATCAGGAACATCCCGAAAATCTTCACAATGTGACAAAAACGTGATAGCGAGAGTTTCCAATCTCTGACTGGTCTGGAAGGTAACGGAGGATTCCAGTTTATCCATCAATCATATGACGTCATAATCAACTACGTGATGTGTAGGATGACGCCAGAATCACTTACGTCATGAGCGACGTAGCTAAGTTCGTCAGGAACGCTTAATTGATGACGGATTAAACGTTTTCGTACGAATTCTATGTTTTTACTATTTAATAAACATGCTGTTGACTTTTTGAAGTGATGTTGTAGGAAGTAACAGCAACAGGTCAAATTAGTTTCAAAATATTCAACAGCTTGCCTGTATGGTTTTCGATCGATCCCAACACGGGTAAGGCTTGGGTGGAGCTTAGCTAGAGATGGGCGGGGCATAGCTAAAGCTAAAGCTGGACTCCTCCACTGTCAACATGTAATTTATAAATGGATAAAGGCTAATACTTAAGTGTCTGACTGCTGGGTTTTGGCAGACGACATATTCCAAGGGTTATATCTCTGGATCTCCTGATATTCTGAAAACAATTTCACTGAAAGTTGTTGGTGGCTACACCACCAACAACTTTCAGTCAAATTGTTTTCAAAATATTCAGCAAGTTAGAAGTTTTTGCTCATTGAAATTACTGTCTGGTGGCGGGCAGCAGCGAGACAGTCAAATGAAGCAATTTGGCACAGTGCCAGGCCCCATATATATCATCATTCCATTATCTGTTATATTACACGGGTCTAATAACGTTAATATTAAACATGCATAACCCGGGAATAAAGACGATTTACAAGACCCATACTTATTGATGCTACAGATTTATTATTCTTTGTAAAATATAGACAGGTTTGCAGCCTCAATAAGGTAGATAGATGTTAATGATTAATTTATTAATCAAATCAATTGATGTTGACTGAGCCAGCAAACGTCTCTGATCAAATGTGAGTGCGCAAGAGTATGTTCCACCATGTCTTCGGATGTTTGTCATAACTGTAGCATTTACAGCTATGTGACAAGCTCGGCTTTGACTCACCAGACAATCACCATATGCCTTCACATAGCTATGTGATAAAACAAAAGTAACTAAATAAGTAATTCAGTCAAATCGTTTTCAATATCTTAATCCGATTTCCTTGTGGGCGGAATAGTTGATATTCCATTGAATAATTAACCCATTTTTTATTATTAAAATGGTATTTGCCAGAATAAATTACTTTCTAGACATCCCTGGAATTCCAATGCCTTTATATCAAAAAGCAATCACAGTGGTTGGGCTGTTAAATACTTTTTGTTTGAATCGAATCTCATTAGAAAGGAACTGGGTATTGGTAGTCCAGGCCAGCTCATAAGCACGAGTGTGCATGGGCCTGGAGTGGAATCACATCAATCACTGCTAAAATGACATTGTATTGTCACTGTATGTCAAGATATTGATTTATAAATATGTTCTGTAAATGCTACTCTGGGTCATCTCTATATTCCGGAATAAGTTACGACATAAGCATTTACATACTATTGTAAATACTATGGGGCTACGTCAGTGAAGATTCGGATTGAGTTATGAAATGCTAGGACCAGATGACAGACTTCAACGCGCCTAACTAATATTTCAGCTGAAAACGATATCATATCATATCACATCACAAACTATAGAGTGACCCATTTCTAGCTATGCCCCGCCCATTTCTAGCTATGCCCCGCCCATTTCTATATAAGCTCCACCCACTTTGTATGCACGTTTGAATTGATTTTAACCAGGAATTCTGAGAATCTCAATCTCAGGGTAACCATGCAGTTAAGCTATTGAATATTTTGAAACTAATTTGACTGGAATATATTGCTGCTAATAGCAGCAACAGTCCAAAGTCAATTTAGTTCCAAAATAGTCAACAGAATGTGTACTAAAGACATACAAACAAACCATTCGGACCGTTACTTTTGGACCTTTACCATTTTCGTGACGGACCTATGATGTCATATGATTGTGATGTTAACTAACAAGAGATATATTTTTATTATGACGTCAGATACTCGATTAACAGATTCTCAATCTCTATTTATAACAAGGAACAAGTGTTAATTGAGCTGCTGTACCGCTGGCCGCATATATATATTTGAAAGACATATTTTTGCAAAGTTCCTAAAAGTTCCCAAAAATTGTTCAAATATTAGAATTTTGAAAGTGTTTTTTCAGTATTCAAGTGAGTTTGTTCTACGTTTTCACTAAAATAACACGTTGAGTTAATAAATTGCAAACAATAAGCCATTTTTAGGGAAAATACAAATTTTCGTAATTTGTGTGTACCTTGCCTCTAGCAACAGTAAAGCGAAGCCTGTATTTTATATTTATATTACTAACTGTTTGCAACACGTACTCAACATGTCTAACAGATTACCTGGCCACGATTATTAAAGCAGAAATCAACTGTGATCAATTAGTTGCTTTATAAATGTAGTACCAATTATCCAACCTATTTTCGTGGCAGTAAAACTTGTAAAGATATATTCTACAAATAGCATTGCACAGAGATGTGCTAAGCATTGACAAGACATATATCATACATATCAACCCCTGATCGCTGAATACCCTGTTGTACAGTACAAATTGACATGGATAACCCGGTCTGTTCAGTGACAAACCTATGCACTAATCAATTCATACCGCATTACTGTCATTCGACTATAGCTGCTCATCTTGGATAATTCTGTTTCATTCATTCATCTACGTCTGATCATGTTATTTAGTTTGTAGTAATGTTTTTTCTGCACTTGTTTTTCTATCCGCTTAAATGTTTCCTCTCCAACTTCCTAATCATGTTGTCGATCTCTTTCTTTGCCCCGAGTAGCAGTTCCCTGAGTAGCCACGGGGCAAAGAACGACTACATAAATCTTTACTAACATTATAGTTTCTATCCATTCGTGTGGCAGCTGGCACATTAGTGAAGGGAAAGGCCCTAAGCATAAATAAATAAAAACATAATAAATAAAATTAAAAAAAATCTTAACTGAGCAGACTAAATTAGGAAACGTAATCCACTGAAGCAAAATGGGGTGGTTTGCTTGTGGTAAGCTGCACACATCTGTAAGAGTTGGACAATGTAACGACATGATGTGCGATGACTGTAATGAGATTCAATTCCACTACAATGGAGGGGCAGCTGGTTCAAGCACCACATGCATACATGTACCAACTGAAACTACTTCACCACAAACTGAGCAGCAATCTCGTCAAGTGGATAGTGCAAATGCTCTAGCCATATCTAAAATGCTGACCCCTATCATGCTTGCTTGGGGGTTTATATAAACAACAGGTATTGAAAAAGCATACAAGCTATTGCAGGCAGATCCATGCAAACAAATTACACAACAAGACAGCATTCTCAAGAATTATCACAATGCAATAAATGCAGCCAAACATAATAAAACCATTGGACATGAAGGAACTTGTAAATGTGTTGACACCTGTGCATATCTCAAACACACAATTGGAAAAATGAGAACAAAATCACAGTTAATACTAAATAATGTCTCTCATGCCAAAGACAAGAAACCGGGTCTATTACACAAAGGTCCAAATAAAACAACTAGTGCTACCTAGAAGTCCAAATGTAATATGAGCAATTCCAATAATGAACTGCGTGATGTGTACAATAACATCATAATAAATGACGTCACGAATGACGTCGATAAGTACGTCACGAACGCATGTTTTGAAGACGGTCTATGCGTTGTTGTACAAATTGTTTGCTTTTCTTATTTAATAAATATTCTGTTGAATATTTTGAAACTAATTTGACTGGGCGCTGTTGCTGCCATAGGCAGCAACAACATCCAGTCAAATTAGTTACAAAATATTCAACAGCTTCCCCACGGCGAGATGTGGGTGGAGCTTAGCTAGTGATGGACGGGGCATAGCTAAAAAGGGAAAGATTCATTAAGGGTACCGCAGCTATCCCTTCATATAATTATAATAACAGAAACAAACACAAAACATCTAAGGTATACTGTTCAAAAGGAAGAGCTGTAAATCAAAGGCTACAATATATTCACCAATATAGACAAACCAAATTTCCGTGGGGTATGTGTACAAGTTGTATCAACACTAAGTCCCACAGAAGAAAAATCAAATCTCAGTAATCTCCCTGAGGAAGTAGTTGGCGTAAACATTAAGTTGAGGGGTCAGATACATTGCTAATCCTGTAAGTTTATCACAGTCCAAACTCAAACGAAGAAAACAATATAAAATTAAATATATGTGTAAAGTGTGTCAGCCTAAATGTATTCCCATCTGCTAATTACTGGCAATTTCAAATTTCTAGAAATTGGCTGTAAAGCAAGTAGTTTTCTGTCAAAACCACCACTGCACACTGATTACTTTCTAAAGCGCTTTAGGAGAAGATATGTTTTAAAGGATTTCAGTATAATTTTCGGTAAATCCAAGATGGCGACCAAAACAATTGAGCATTCAAAATTCTCGTTTGATATATTGAAGCCTACCACAATAAGATAGTTCCACCAAAGTTCTGTTGAACTCGGGCCATTGATTAAGGAATAGCTTTTTAAATATCTGATTATATGTCATTGGAAGCAAGGCCGTGAGTAGCAATTTGGATAAGTTCACTCTGTTGACTGAAAATCATTGAAACTGTTCAGCAATTTTATTAACATCAGATCCATCCTCTTCCATTATAAAAGGGCCACACTCTTTCACTATATTTACTTTCACGGTCCTCATTGTGTATTCCGAACAAAGAATATGTATCATCTGCTAGTTTAACTCTTTAATTAAATGTAATACTCTATCTTTGTAAGGCATAGGTGTCCTGTGTTATGCCAATTAGTCATCCAGCAATCTTCCCTCGTTTATTGAAATTCTCAAGTCATTCGTCATCAGGAATTTGATTGAATGTGTGATCAGTTTCTTTCACAACGAAATCTCCCTGGCTAAGTCCCATTGTTAATGTTGGAAGTCATGAATCCACCCGTTCTAGCATTCCGTCATAACTCCCGTTTATAAATTGCGGAAAGATTCGTCACCGTGATATATAGATATCATGTTTTGGCCATCAGCATCCTTAGTCAATGCAAATATTGACCATGGGAGAACCGAGATAGAAAATCAAGTGGTGGAGAACTTAGAAATAACATAGCAGTTATGTAAGTAATAACTGGACGGTGCATGTTTACACTAGAATGTTATTTTTGGAGACATCCTGCTTGTATCACTATGCAACGAAGCCGCTTTACATAATTCGATGCGACTATGACGGATGCAGCAGGAATAACTGTATTGTGTTTGTTATGTGTGCGCTGAACCGAGTGTGTCAGCAAACTCGACGATTTTTTTTTTATAGATAACATACTAGATATGAGTGCAGCTTTATGCGATGAATACCTCAACTTTCTTGCAAACCCTACTTATGTACATAAGAATCAATTTACCAACATAAGACGGTCTGACATCGATGATGCACGCCTACAGGAAGGAAACGTGTCATTAAATGTTCAAGAATATTCTACCAGAGTAATGGTGATGATTCCTGACAGAATTCGCGGGTGCATTTGCATAATATTAATTGTTGACCTTTCCGGGACATGTAGCATTATGCTAACGTGTCGACAGTTGATTGGACGAGGGAATCGTGTGTGAAGAAAATGGCATAAGGTAGGAAACTTCTAGAACATCCGCTTATGCAATAATAAGCCAGATTGCATCAGCCGGAGGGGGTGGGGGAGGGGGCGGCGGGTGGTGGTATATACGCGACTGTCCATTCAGACTCGATATCTTACTTCCTGGCTCCTGACGTAGATGTTCAAATTAACGATGTAGTGATGAATTTGTCACCACCATCGCCGGGAACAGCCTAATTGTTAATAGAGTCAATATAATTGTAGCAATTTTGCCTTTGCTTTCAAAATGTACAAAGTTTGTAAGTGTGGCGATCCCACAATTGTACTATTTAATCATGTATATAAGTTTAATAAAAATTTTAAGTTTAACCTGAATAGTCGTAGTTATGAACAGTAGATTCCAGGTGTCAATCTACGAGTGTCAACTTTCTTCTCAGAGAGGCAAAGGAGCTTGGAAAAGAGATACAAATTAAACTACTTAGTCAGAGTAGAAAATATCCATTTGCAGACCAAGAGAAGATTGTTTTTGAAAATCTATCACTGGAATGACTGGCTCGGTTATCGAGCCAGTCATTCCAGTGGTAATTTTCAAAAATAGTCTTCAATTGGTCTGCAAATGGACATTTCTCAAGACCATTGCAGAAGCTGTTTTGGTCGCTATGAGGGAGAAATGGTTGAATATAATGATTTAGTTGGTATTTACAAGGATTCTGTAGTCTGCCATGTGTATGTGTATATATAGCTTATAACAATACATATTTTTAACAGAATTTGCAGAAATGGGGCAACCTGGAAGTACAGTTGGGAAACATAATTTAAATGGCGTACTTGCCCCTGGAGGCAACACAATATTTTCTCATTTTCGAGCCCTGGGATCCAGAGGGCTGGATGTGGCCGACCACCCCGACACAACCCCACTCACTCCGACCATCCAACCTATGGCTGGTGTCTATACTTTTCCGTATTTTATGTGGCTGTTATATCACCTGGGGGAATATCCAAATACAGAACACAAATTATAACTGTTTTTAGTTTTGCAACTGTCGTATAGAACTGTTAATGCAGACAGGTGTCCATCCAAATTCATCATATAATAAACACGGCTTTCAGTCAATTCCATATTTCTCAATATGAACACGCGTGTAATATTCATCCAAAGATTTTCCTTGGTTTGATAACGTGTAGTAATCCCACAATACCCGTGTCACCACAAACCTTTCCTAGCGCCCTGACACCACACACCCGCTGCCAAATGGTAGGGAGAGACTGGGGTGCCCCTGTCAGACAATCTCCACCCACCCCACCCCCAAATAAGTCTCCTCTGTTGCTACATAGTAAATGCATACTTACCTGCATATTACAGAGTTGTAGTTTTCTATTCCAGGTTGTGATTGATGAGTTTCATAGAATTGAATACGTTGTCGAACGTTATCGCCGAAAAATCTGCAACTGTTCTGAGCACAATAAAACCCAGAAACGCCTGCAAATATAACATATTGTAGCAGAATTAATTTGTCGATAACTTTTGTTAAAGTGTATAGGGAGACTGGGGGTGTTGGGGAATTAAATAAATTAATAATTTAACAAATAATTTCTCTTATTGCATATGCAGATGGTCGTAAGGCCTGACTTTTAGGATAGTGGTTATAAATGTGTGTGATGCAATAGGGGAACAGGTCATGTGGTCAGCCATTAGGTGTGTACCTTTTTGGATGCTCTTTTTGGTCGCTAGTCTGGGGCTTTTCCAGGCACCACCTATATGGCTGCGGGTTTTTATCTCTGGTGCTTTTCCAGACACCACCTATATGGCTGCGGGTTTTGTCTCCAGTGCTTTTCCAGACACCACCTATATGGCTGCGGGTTTTTATCTCTGGTGCTTTTCCAGACACCACCTATATGGCTGCGGGTTTTGTCTCCAGTGCTTTTCCAGACACCACCTATATGGCTGCGGGTTTTGTCTCCGGTGCTTTTCCAGGAACCACCTATATGGCTGCGGGTTTTGTATCCAATGCTTTT
Source organism: Chaetoderma sp. LZ-2023a (assembly GCA_034401795.1). Lineage (NCBI taxonomy): Eukaryota > Metazoa > Mollusca > Caudofoveata > Chaetodermatida > Chaetodermatidae > Chaetoderma > Chaetoderma sp. LZ-2023a. The sequence continues at coordinate 120,198,441 of CM067367.1, forward strand.
CCAGGCACCACCTATATGGCTGCGGGTTTTGTCTCCGGTGCTTTTCCAGGCACCACCTGGCTGTGGGTTTTGTCTCTGGTGCTTTTCCAGGCACCACCTGGCTGTGGGTTTTGTCTCCGGTGCTTTTCCAGGCACCACCTGGCTGCGGGTTTTGTCTCCAGTGCTTTTCCGGGCACCACCTGGCTGCCGGTTTTGTCTCCCGTGCTTTCCAGGCACCACCTGGCTGCGGGTTTTGTCTCCAGTGCTTTTCCAGGCACAACCTGGCTGCCGGTTTTGTCTCCGGTGCTTTCCAGGCACCACCTGGCTGCGGGTTTTGTCTCCAGTGCTTTTCCAGGCACCACCTAGCTGCCGGTTTTGTCTCCGGTGCTTTCCAGGCACCACCTGGCTGCGGGTTTTGTCTCCGGTACTTTCACATCAGATTCATAAGGTACATCATGATTTCCTCAAAAAAAAAAAAAATAGATGTATCAATTCAGCCGTAAATGTGTGCATGCGCCATGCAGGCATATGTGGGTTTCCATTCAAATTTGTTTTAGTATTGTTTTAGTATGTTAGTATTGTTATTGATATATACACCTTCGATGACGTAGATTTGTGGAGTGTATTGTTATTGATATATACACCTTCGATGACGTAGATTTGTGGAGTGTATTGTTAATATGTGTCTCAGTTATCACATTTCTCACTATAATTATTGAATTTAAAGTAACATATATCTAAATCAAATTGGAAATATTTAGTGGATAGAAATATTAATTCTTATAACCTATTTTATTTTGTGTTACATATTAATTAATTGTAAAAAGAATCGTATTATTTCCTATTTTGGAGATTGAGAATAAACTCGAAATTTCACTTACACTACCCATAACTTAGCGAAGAGCGCGTTGTAAGGTTAATCGTATATAGGGCCTACATTATTAATTTTAATTTTACAATCCCAGTGTCATAGTTTCAAGACAACGTTTACATGTAGGCCTAATATGTCGCATATTTTGAAGCTAATTTGACAGAACCAACAACGCTCAGTTAAATAACCGCTAGAATATTGAACAAAAAATGACTTTTTGTAAAAGTTTTCTTTGTATTTAACAGTACGTGTTCAAAATATTAAGGGTCATCAAATCGACTGTGAAAAAAGGAAATGCGCGTGCAGGGTCCATCTCTAACTATGCAGGTATGCCACACACATTTCTAGCTGAACTCTGCCCACTGAATCCTGAATTCCCAGAATCTAATTTCAAAGTAAGTATACAGGTAAGCTGTTGAATATTTTTAAACCTATTTATCTGGGCCAGTACTGGATAACTGCCTATCGCAAATGGTGCTTGAACAGAATGTTGATCAAATTGTGCATTAATCAGAGCCATACAATGGACTTTTCCAGTTTTAGCGATGCACCGCCCATCACTAGCTAAGCTCCAACCACACCTCGCTCATGTTGGGATCCATAAATCTCTGAACTCCCTGACTATCAATTTCCAGAAAACTATACAGGTAAGCTGTTGAATATTTTGAAACTAATTTGACTGGGCGCTGTTGCCCAGTCAAATTAGTTTCAAAATATTCAACAGAATGTTTATTAAATTGTAAATACAATTCGTACAACGTGTCGGTCTATTAAGCGTTAAAGACGGACTATTTCGAATCATTCATGACGCCATAATCATGACGTCATACTACACGCCACGTAGTTGATTATGACGTCATATAATGGATGGATAAACATGGAAAGGTATATTGTAACAATTCGTACACCTCATGACAGACTTTCTGATTTTCATGACGGAGCTTTACGTCATTATTATTATGACATCAGCTAACTAGTGGCATAATTGATTATGACGTCACGTATGACAGATTGGATACCTGCATTATGTTTATAATGAATTACCGTAGTTACTTGCACAGAGGAACGTCAAACCCACAGCTAGAAGTATGCTATTCATTTTTAAATGCTGAGTACCACCTCTTGTGGAACTCTGCAGTGAGACCTATCGCTATATACCAAATTCGTTATCACTCCCATCTTAAAGCGTGATAGAAATTTCGTTGACACAACCTTTATTCTATTTTTAGAATGAATGGAAATTATTTGGTTTGTAATAGTGTTTACGCTCCATACATTGTACACCTAATCCTATCTCGTCAGCATTTTAGTTTGATAAAATTCCATCACGTCAAATCTAAAAATGTCTGAGCGCTAATAAAGTTTTGATAGCATTGGACCGTTCCAGTTTTAGCTATGTTCCGCCCATCACTAGCTAAGCTCCACCCACACCTCGCTCATGTTGGGCTCGATCGATCCTTGAACTCCCTGACTATTAATTTCCAGAAAGCTATACAGTAAGCTGTTGAATATTCTGAAACTAATTTGACTGGGTGCCGTTACTGCTTATATTTAAAATAGTCAACAGAATGTTTATTAAATGTTGGACATACAATTCGTACAACGTGTCGGACTATTGATTCATTAATTTCAGAGTTCTTTAAAAAAGATCGTCAGTTAACGGTAAAAAAGATCGTCAGTTAACGGTCAAGCCAACCATACATGTTACTGTGCAGTTATCCCTACCGAGTTGATACTGTGCAGTTATCCCTACCGAGTTGATACTGTGCAGTTATCCCTAGCGAGTTGATACTGTGCAGTTATCCCTACCGAGTTGATACTGTGCAGTTATCCCTAGCGAGTTGATACTGTGCAGTTATCCCTAGCGAGTTGATATTGTGCAGTTATCCCTAGCGAGTTGATATTTTCACGATAAATTGTGACCTCTACAATTTCGATGTCTTGACATCTTTATTCTGAGGGAGCTGGTTGACATTTCTATGCCATCTTAAAGTTATCATGAAGTAATAAATATTGTGGATCAATATGTAATAAACTGTTTCCAGATTTGGAAGTCAAGTATGTCATTTAAGAGGCCTTTTGTCTATTGAATCTGTCGCCGAACATTTCTGGTATAACAATGTAGTGATATCTGTTCAATAGATCAGTGTGCGACCATTCTGGTGATGTATGGTACTGGGCAGGTGCTGGGCAAATTCCGGGACAATAGAGACGAATATTTGCCCATATGATGTGTGAGGTCACAGTATATGTGTGACGTCAGACTATTCATGATTTAATTAATTTAGGGAACATGGATATGATGGGTTAATCCAGTATTACCATTTATTCCCGCTCCACTGTCCATGCATTCCATAACTATGATCATGAAATAAACATCTGATCGGGTACTTCCTAGTTCGTATGCTAATTAGGCTCCTGGCTGTAACTGATTACCACAGAGTATAGAATTGTTCGATCTGTCTTAGTGGCCTAAGTCCATCCAACTATGTAACTCGGTGAACTATTGATCGATCTAGTGTTTTTGAAGTCGATGTTTGTACGGTAGACCAGGCATCAATGTTACTTGAAATTAACATGACACATTCATTGCACATGATTGGCGCCGTTATGATTGGAAAATAGTTCCCCTAGAATTTATGATATTGGTCAATTTAATTTTATAATTATTAACTTTTCTTGTATAATTATTATTTTTGAGATTCTATTTTCCAATGAGTTTTATCAAATCTTTATATGATAAGGTTGTCACCATCTTTAGGCATTATATGAACGTCGGCGCATTTATACATCAAACCATGTGCTCGTTCATCAATCACGTGACAGTGTTTTGGTGGGAAAATCACCAACTCCCATTCATCAGTTCGAAATATATATCTCTAAGCATCTAGGAGGCGCTTATTTTCAAGAGTCCACGAACTCACCATGTAAAAATGTTAACGTAATAGTGTGCCTGTATCGTCTCGTCTTTGTCATCGTCTCAATGTAATCATCTTCATCAGCCATCAGTCAATTTTAACTACCCGTGACGTCATCAATCTAATCGTCTTCAAACCAAATCCCAAAGCAAGTGGAACCTGGTGCCTTGCTTTGGTGGGTAGTAGTCTAAATTCTCTACCCGTGACGTCATCAATCTCGTCACCTTCAGACCAAACCCCAAAACAAGCGGAACCAGGTACCTTGTTTGGGTAGGTAGAACTCTATCTTTTCTACCTGTGATGTCATCAATCTCGTCATCTTCACGATGTTTTCAGACTTTATTAGCGATTGCTGTCATCTTTTCGATTCTCCGCCATCTTTCGGCCTTGATCTTCTGTATCGGTAACTAAGCCGAGTTATCACACGAATCATCTCAGTGTCTTCGTTATCGTTTCTATTTCGGAATACAGAACATTCTTCCGGTTTCGTCATCCGTTTCTTCACGTGTGTTTTCACTCCCGGTGCCACGACGGATCGGATCTTCATCTGTTCGCCTTCATTCCGTGACCGGACTTCTGTATTCAGCATATTCAAGGTATATAAGTTTTAACTGTGATTTCTCAAAATTATTTATCATACACCCCAACCAACTCGCGTGGTGCAGAGACTGTCCAGATTTTTACTTATGTAACCAAATTTCAAAATATTCTATAAGTAAATTTTTATACTTATTATTTAAATATTTCTCAAGTTCAAGTTCTAGTTCAAATTCACCTATTTTGATATAAAATGTACAGTTTGTAATTACACAACAGGTGGTCCACCAAAGGCAGAGCCTCTATAGACGGTGGACCCCTACATAGAACAATATATATATACACATTAGGTTGGTCATTATTTTGAAAAGTCGGATATCTCTACCTCTGACCCTTTCAAATGATTCCATTTTAGTAAAAAATAGGTTATGTGAAGTTTGAAGCAGCTCGAATAAAATTTAGAAGTGGCTCAAAGGCCTCCAATTTAACCCACTCGCCCTGCTTGTGACGTGTTTTAGGTTCTTAAGATGGCAATGCGCTCCCAGGATTTTTTAGTAAGCCCTTCATAAAGGATTGAATGATGTAAACTCCCATTAGGGAAGCAGGTCCTAGGCCACTTTCTGCATCGTCACCATCTTCTCAAAGAGGAGATCCGAACAGCAGCCACTCAGACCATTTAGCGTGTCGAAGATTTCTGATCTCGCACCGGAATTCCAACTAAACATCGACAGAACTCGATCAAAAAGCTTGACCAACTCTTCTTCGAGTGGAGGGGACTGAGGAAGAACAAGGGCCGCCGAACACAGAACCAACAAGCTAATGAAGCCACGTTCTCTGCCAAGGTCGGGGAACTTTTTGATGCTGTACATGCTAACGCCATGGATCTCATCGACAATCAAGAAGACAAGATATTTCCTGAATCTCAGCGGAAGAAGGTCAGCCTGGCTCAATGGGGGGAGGTGACATGGTGCTGCTCCAACAACAGCAGAAGAAGGAGGAGATAGGGGAAAATTTAAGAGGCCGCGACATCAATCCAAACATAACAAAGAAGCCTTATTGGAAAAAGCAGTGTTGGAGAGTAGCACTGACTCGGAAGGTCCGTCTCAAGAGCCAGGTCCGAGCACAAGCAGTGCCCATGCGTCACAAAAACGAGGACGCCAAACTGTCATTTCAACGCAGCTGGCCACTATGCTTGATCGAAATGGCCTAAGTGACAGGGCTGCGATGATGATCATCTTCGAGACTTCCAGGGCCCTCGGCCAAGAAGCACAAGAGCTGGCCCTGAACAGGTCGAACATCTGCCACCAACGTCAACAACACCGAGAAATAGCTGCTGCTGGCATCAAAGACACATTCAAACCAGATACAGCCCTGACAGTCCACTTGGATGGCAAGCGTATGCCTGATCCCAGGCAATGAGGAGGTAGATAGGTTGTCCACTCTGGTCTCTATGATGGGAGAGAACAAGCTGCTGGTGATTCTGAAGGTACCTGCTGGGACTGGCCAAGCTATGGCCCAAGCTGTATACAACGCCATCCGAGAATAGGGGTTAGAAAGCTGTGTCTATGCCATGTGCTTTGACACAACTGCCTCCAACACCAGCCGATTATCAGGAGCCTGCATCATTCTCGAACATCTATTTGGACGGCAACTTCTACACTTCGGCTGTCGGCATCATATCCTGGAGTTGGTCTTGGCTGCTGCCTTTGGAGAGTGCCTGTGACCAAGCAGTGCACCAGAAATCCTCACGTTCAAGTGGTTCCAATCACAGTGGCCTTACCTTTACCAAGGAAGGTATGTATAATACATTTTATTAACTATGATTTGAAAATTTTAAAATGACCAAAATCATGAAATGTATTTAATTGCATGAGATTGTGTCCTTAATCCCTTTACCCAGACTTCTCAGAATATCATTGTGTAGAACAACCAGATAAATCGACTGTTGAATGTTTGAGGCCAGTATAACTAGAGCCCATTTCTGCCTATGGCAGAAACTGGCTCCTGTTCGACTGGCTTTGTGTATTCAACAGAATAAGGTTTTGTACACCTTTCTGTGTTTGAAATTCCATGACTTTTCATGATCAAAATTACCAAATTCCACGACATCCATATAGACTAGTAGATTTGTGTTGAATAGCTGCATAAATTATGATCTGAGTTATTATGCAAAATGACTGAATTACTTCTTGCAAAAACCAAGTCAAAGCTTTGTTTTGATAAGCTCTTGTCATAATTTGTATGGTATAGAGGTGATGACGGAAGTTTATGTCAACAGATTTCTATTCCATGACTTTCCAGGCCTGAAAATTAAAATGTCAAATTCCATGACCTGTACAAACCTTGATAAGAATTACTAAATTTCTAGGCATCATTCTATTTAAATTGATTGAATATTTGTTTCATATTGTTGTTATTACGTCATTTGTCCAAGTTCAAATAACCAACAATCATTCAGTAATCATCATGTTCACTTAGTTAGTTTCTAGTTCCAAGGCCTGAGTAACCAATCAACCAATTCATAACGTAAGTTCTAGACTGGTTGAGTGGTTCGTCAGTCTTTTGAATTACCCAATAAATCTCATTATTATTATCCTACCGACTAGCGGTCAACTCGCTAATAAAATACCATTGAACTTGTAATGCATAATCCTTGAATTAAAATATGCATTCAAATTGATTATAAGTTTACTATGCTATTTGGTGATTTCCTCTTTAATAAATTGACCCTTAATGAAAACTTAGGGCTGATTGATTAAAATTTCAATCATCAAATTTCCAAATATAATTTGCTTTCCGCTTATTTACGTATTAATTTATTCAGTTTCTATATCCGTGCTTATAACGCATCACTGGCGCTTTTAAAATTATAATAAATATAGCGTTAGCTCACTACTCCATTCATACTATATCAATATGAATTCATTTACTCCGTTTTCTATCATCTATGTAATGAATGAATGATTAAAGTTTTTCAGTTTTCATAGTTTCGTTTACATAATTTTCTCTACCGCATGCAGATTAACCATCAAATAGTATCATTCCCAGATAGACGGATTTTCTGGTTCTGGTAAAGAAGTTTAAACAGCTCTTGTCTTTTGAAATAGAGATTGGAACTGTTTAACCTTAACTGCTAGAATTTGAATCGATGTATATCTGGATTGATCGGCTGTAATTCTTCTCATTACGATTTCAGCGTCATTAGATAGATCAACGATACTATTGTGGTCGGTTAATGAGAGGAGCTTTGGTGGTGACTGAGCAACGCGCAACTTTGAACAAGTCAGACATATCTGAATTTTGATCATAACTTGATCACTGGTATATTGATACTATTGATCACGTTTGGACAAAAAGCAGAGACATGTGAGCTTTAAGTTTAATCCGGAAAGATCATAACAATTGTTTGCCATTATTCAATCCCAATAATCTAATTTGAGTTACAGCCATATCCATACCCTGTCATCCTATCTCCTCAACTTCTTTCATTAAATCCGGAATCTTTTGCATTGATTCGAAATCCTCCCTATGTCACATAGATCTGGTGTCCTGATATCATAAAATCTACAGCGGCAATATCCCTGTAATTCTTGATCCATTAATACTAAACATTCGAGCCATTTAATTTAAACCACTTTGGGCGATTTCCTGTTAACTTGAAACTTCTGATCCGGTCATCAACAAATTTGGTACTTATCATTAACAGGCTTTTACGGTCATTGAGGTCAAATTAACACCTGGGTTGACCTGCTCGTCCAAACGTCATAGACTGTTGAGCCTTACAACCCCTAGATTTGCTTCCATAGCATAACCATACTTTCTATGTCATAACCTTGAAATAACCTTAGGGTCAAATTTGACATATTTGGCCTAGATAACTCGACATTCCTATGATACCCAGTAGTCGCTGTTATTGTGGACGTGTCTGGAAAGTGGAAAGAGACTATGAAAACTAGTACGTCCTCTAGGAAAAGTGAAATGTGCTAAATATTTAAAAACAAATTGATGGTGTTCTACCACAACAAACTTAACAGCAAACAAGAAAATCAAAAGGCATGTATCGCTCACCTGAAACCTCAGTATTTGAACAAAAAATATGGCAAATATGAAGGAGTTTGTGTGAGAATATACAGATTTCTGTACGAAGCTTGACAATCTAAGTTCCAAATGTGAAACTGTTGAGAGGAAGCATAAGCATCTATGCAAGAAATTCTGGAATTTGGGTCCAAAAAGCAAGGATTTGTTGAGTCTGCAGCAAAAAGAGTTCAAGTCTTCCGTTGATACAATCGATCATTCGGAGTGAAGAGCATCAGATTCCTATTTATCAAAATCTATCAACTAATACAAACTCAACTTTGATTGATCAATGGCAGCCATATTTGTTCACTTTCATTGAAGAATCTTCTGAACGATCATAAGCCATTAATTGTCAAGCTGCGGTCCGATCCCTTCAGCTTTCAGCTGTCCTGCAGGAAATCGTTTACATCTTCTATCTTCATTTCCTTCCTAGCCTAGATGAAATCGTGTACATTTTCTCGGTTCATCTCGTCCCTGGTCTAGATGATTTTTTTAGTTTCATGTCAATCGGCCAAGCGCTTTCAGAGAAGAAGATATTTAAATGTGTTTCTAAAGTAGCGCAAAATCCAAGATTGCCACAGACCAAATTGTCCAATCAGTTTCGTTTGAACAATCTGATCAATCAATCTGATTCGAAAGTATCATGTTCGTATTTGGAACGCAGCATCAGCACGTGTGCGCGCGAGGACGAGTGTATGCGTACATACATGTGTACGTGAGTGAGTGCGTGTATGCGTGCTACCGGAAAAAACATTTTCGTGAAAATTAGGTCGTCCAAGATGGCCACCAGTCAATCATCGAATCAGGTTCTCTTGAGCAAACTTAGTTCAACCCTTGGTATAGGCTGATTCTCATTAGTTTTATGTTAATCGGCCAAGCAGTTCTAGAAAAGAAGGTGTTTAAGCGTTTCTATATATTGCGCAAAATCCGCCTACCCAATTGATCAATAAGATTTCTTTGAACAATCCTGGAGCAATGTATCCTAAAGGTACTACCTGATAAATTTGATTGAAATGTCGCTTAGTGGCTCTTGAGAAGACGTTGTTAATAACTATTAGGTTTGATTGGTCGATACCGGCAATGTGTCTAACTGATCAACTTTCCATGCTCCCTATTATCACATTCCCCCAGTTTTGGCCCAACCACTCCAGCGGTTCAAGATAGAAGTTGAAATCTAGGCCATATAAGATGGCCCCCAGATCAATTGATCAATCACGTTTTCCTAAAAAAGCGTGTTTCAGCTATTATCTATTGAAATCAGCTCAGTGAGAAGATGTCATTTAAAGGATAAACTGATGAGCTGCAGACGACAAAGAGAGAACAGACGGAGGGCACTCGCCATGGCATTATCTCACTTGATCTTGGTGAGCTAATAATGGACCGTTCCAGTTTTAGCTATGCCCCGCCCATTTCTAGCTAAGCTCCACCCACACCTCGCTCGGGTTGGGATCGATTGATCTCTGAACTCCCTGACTATCAATTTCCAGAAAACTATACAGGTAAGCTGTTGAATATTTTGAAACTAATTTGACTGGTTGCTGTTGTTGCCCATGGCAGCAACAGCGCCCAGTCAAATTAATTTCAAAATATTCAACAGCATGTTTCTTAAATAGCAAAAACATACAATTCGTACAACGTGTCGGACTATTAAGCGTTAAAGACGGGTTTAATCGAATCATTCATGACGTCATGATTCTGACGTCAGCATACACGTCGCGTAGTTGATTATGACGTCATATGATTGAGTGAGGAAATGGATTCATGAATTAACTCCCATGCATTTGCAAAGACTGCGTGTAAATAAAGGTGAGTGTATCTATAATGTAAATGCACACGTAATCATTCCCTTCGATTACGATGTTTATTCATTGTTCTTATATTCAAGCATTCACGCAATGCTCCACCTGTCAGTTCCCAACATAGCAATAGACCTAGTTCATGGTAGAAAAATACACCATGAAAGCAGTATATACGTGTATTTACCAAGCCGTCACATATACATATATTTTTGATAACGGATTTAGGTCTATGCCTGATCTAGCTGGTATGATCTAGTATAACTTAGACTAATTGTCACGTTATTGATAGATAAGTGCAGAGATATATGATAATAACACGAGGGATAAAAGAGAGTGACAAACTCAAACGCGATATTGGCATGTAAGACGCTTAATATCCACAGCTTTTTAGTCACGCAGATATTCTACAATAAGTGGTTAATAATGGGCTGACACTACTTAATCTCCGAACAACACATGTATTGATAATTTAATAAATGAAAAGTGGTTTGAGATAACCCTAACCCATCCTCTATAAAATACCAACTAACCAAAATTCCTCGGGTCAAACCATATTGAATGGCCAAAGACTGTCTTAATCAACAACAAAATGTCCATGTTTAACAGTAAGTAGGCCTACATAAATGAAGATTCTCTCGGAGTGAGTGTCCTAAACTCAGTCTAGTCTGTTCAACCGGTCATGCATATTTGTCTGATCCACCAAGACTAACGACATCTCAATGTATACCCACTCTTTCTGTCTGATCCAGCAAGACTAACGGCATCTCAATGTATACCCATCTGTCTGTATGATCCAGCAAGACTAACGGCATCTCAACATACACCCATCTGTTTGTCTGATCCAGCAAGACTAACGGCATCTCAATATACACCCATCTGTCTGTCTGATCCAGCAAGACTAATGGTATCTCAATATACACCCATCTGTCTGTCTGATCTAGCAAGACTAACGGCATCTCAATATACACCCATCTGTCTGTCTGACCCAGCAAGACTAACGGCATCTCAATATACACCCATCTGCCTGTCTGATCCAGCAAGACTAATGGTATCTCAATATAAACCCATCATCTGGTCGGGTTTATCATATGGCTCTATTGTAGTCCCCATAATCCCCTGCACGAATTTCCCATTCATTCCCACTTTTATCATCCCATCATCTCCTTGTTATGCTGGCACCTTGCTGATACAAGCCCTGCCGTTGCAGTTGCTCACCTTCTTGTTGGCAAATCTGTTACTGTAGGATTCTCGCATCCTTTAGCACTTTTATTTCCTTGGGAGCAATCCTCTATCACGCCGAAGCGCAGGGATGTCTGGTATGATATTACGGGGATATGTCAATGAGTAGAAGCAGCGTAAACTCTAAATGAGCATCAATCAAATCATCTGTACTGGCATATGGGTTAATGGTGGCGTCGTCAAAACAGGTGTCTTGCGGAGGTGAACAGAATGGGGTATATAACTTTCCCCACAGATTGCTGTTCACTCTTGCCACAGGTAGATACTCTATCACATCCTAACCCACCTCCGGCACTGAGTTGTGATAAGAACTGCCTGGAGGAGAATGTAATAATTGGCATATATGCATGTGGTGGAATGTCGAGCCACCTTGATGAGGGCCCATTCTACCCGATGTAGCACAACATGTCTACCCGCTAGAGATGGTGTGATCAAGTTCTCACAACTGTGGAGTAGCAGTCATACGATTTTAAACTCTCCTGTATTCAAATGGGGTTGATATTTGCTCAATCAACAGGTCTCGCTAATATGGTAGATGTAAATGAGGTTGATGTCGCTAAAGTGAATGAGAACGATGACAAGGAGTTGGCCCTGCAGATTGGGTCATAGTCGAAGGCATCCTCCCTCTCCTTCCACCCCATTAGAGGGATAGTGTGGAAGTATGCACAGATCTGGTGGATGTTAATACAGAGCGCCTGGCTCGAAACAATGATGACCAGAAGATTGTATTCTGTCACGACCTCCTAGAGAAGAAGCCTATCCTCGACCCACTAATTGAAGTAACAGAGGGTACGGTGGAGGATGACAATACCTGATATGCCGACCTCGTCTTTCATGTGCTGTAATTGGCTGTGCCACACACACAACAGATGTCACATGACGGTGTGCTGTTGACCCTGATGGAACATCTACAGATAATCTTCGAGAAGAGAGTCGTATCTTGGCAGTCCTGGTGATAATAGCCTTGGATCCTGCTATATAGTCCACCAACCATCATTGATCTTAATGTCGCACAGCTCTCTACTGTTGTGAAGAAGGATGAGAAGGCCTGGACGCGGCTCAATCGTGGATTGTCTGTCCTTACGTACATATGGCAGGGCGGAAGTCTTAGTTGGGGTGGGTCATAGAGTTGGTGTCAGTGGATGCAAGCTCCTGCTGCACCGTCGTCCCTTTGATGGTCTAGAATAAGCAATTAACATCCAGGAGAGCATCTTGCGGCTAGAGGGGTGGGGATGCATGCATCTAAGGCTAAGACATTTGTACAGTTACTCGAGGGAGTTGGACTCACTAGCACGCAGACCATTCATATAGTGATAGAGCTGTGGATCCTTGCTGGTCGTAGGTTGCAGGAACTGATGCCAACCTCTGATGTTATGATCAACGTCAATGATGGGACAAGGGATGTTGATCTGACACAAATATACCTCGACGGGTTCATCCTGTTTAGTGCAACCCTTCATATATACTCACACGATGTTTTTTCAACTTATGACACTACTCACTGCTGCGGTGGTGGTGTTCTCCACAGCACATACTCCCATTAAATTGGATACCAAATGGGAACACTTCCGAGATGCACTCCAGTACAATCCCTACCACGATCATCTGCAAAAAGAGCCATAACCTATTTCACATCCGTGAAGACATTGAGTCCGTCTGCCACTACTATGGTGTGCAGTGCATTGGGATGGGTTATCTGCAGGAGACGCCCGCCCGATATGAGGTCCTCTGTCTAACACGTGAACATGATCAAATTTACCAGCATTCTACCATGTGATCATTACCAGGGCAACTGGATGGACATATGTGTGGTTTCATCATGTTAATGCAACTCTGGCCATGACTACTTGTTTGTCTGAGCACTCATGCCTCTACCGGATTGCAGTCAATTCTTCACCGCAAATCTTATTTCCCTCTGTCCTCCTGTACAGAGAGGGTGGTGGTTAGCTGAACCGTGGCATCCAAATGGAGGTAGTATGATTTTAATCCCGGACATACTACTCACTCACTCACTAACTAACTCACTTATCCAGTGACCACCTGCCCACCAGCTCACTCGTCCACCAACTGACTGACTCACTGCCAGACCGAACGACCGACCGATCAACTGAATGATCGACCGTCCATTTGATTGACCGGACGATTGACCAGCTGGCCGAACGAATGAAAGAACGAATGAATGAACAAACGAACGAATGAATGAACGAACAAATGAATGAACAAACAAACGAACGAATGAACGAACATACAAACGGACGAACGAACGAATGCACAAATGAATGAATAACCGACCGACTGACTGACCCACCCACCACCAACATTCTGACTCACAGTCTCTCTGACTCCGATTGATCGACCGATTGACCAGCCGGCCAAATGAATGAATGAATGAATGAATGAATGAAAGAACTAACTAATGAACGAACGAATGACCCACCCTCAACCAACGTTCTGACTCGCTGTCTCTCTGACTCAATGACTGACTAACCAACTCACAGACTCATTCAGTCACTTTTCCACACCCCACTCACTTACTCACCAGAGACGTAGCCTGCAGAGATCAAGGGGGGTGGGTGGGGGTTCACCCCGTTGAGATTTGTGAAGTGTACTTTTAAAAATACTCATACACCAAGAGAAAATGTCTACATAAAAATCAGGTAGACATAGTAACTAGACATCAAGAATTTTTCTGGGACGGGGGGGGGGGGGGGGGGGCGGGCCTCGGCCTCGAGCCTTGACCCTTGACCCTTTGCCCTCGCTAGGCCACGCTATGCCTCTGCTCACTCGACCACTCACACACTCACTCACTCACCCACCCACCCACCCACCCACCTATCCACCCACTCACTCTACCACGCACCCGCCCGCACGTGCGCTCACTCACTCAGCTAATTCACTCACTGTTTGCTCGCTCTCCAACCCATCCACTCACTGACTCACGCACGCACGCACGCACGCACGCACGCACGCACGCACGCACGCACGCACGCACGCACCCACCCACCCACCCACCCACTCAATGTTATTTGTGGCATTGATGAATCTGAGAATGTTGCGTTTATCCACTACACGATAGTTAGATACAATGTAATGCTCGTTTTTTAACACACACACACACGCACGCACGCACGCACGCACGCACGCACACACACACCGATCGGTCTGGAAGGCGAAACAAGTAGGGTTATTGCTTTGGTGGGTGAGTTTTAAGTAGGAGCCGGTTTTCATGTGTTTTGTCTAAGATAATACGCTTTCTTAGGGTGTCTGTAGGCAAATTCCATACACATTCTTTTCGCATAGGCAGGGCAACTAGTTTGGTATTAGTGATACAGTGATCAGCATGCCCGTCCGTCTGTCCCCTTCACAACTCCTCCAGTTTAGTTGCGACTCTTTTGAAACTTGCTAAGTACCTCGTGAAGATGTACATGTGCCATCTGTATGCATGTACGGCTATCAGTCTGTCGCGAATGTCTGTCCGTCTGTGTGTCCATCCATCCATTTCTGATAATCATTTTTTGTCAACGCAAATCCGCCTATAGTTCCAAATTGAGTTAAGTGAAATCAGTAATATATCAGAAATATTAGTATGATGTACAGATGTGGCCGGGAAATGTTTCATTACAGAATCATCCCCCTTTAAAAATCTTGAAGCTGTTGTATAACTTTAGAATGATTGCATTGCCAATCATTTCTTGTCAACGCAGCTACTTGTAAAGTTCCCAATGGATCAACCTAAAATTCATGAATCCATTTCCTCACTCAACCATATAAAATTCGTCAAAATTGTCTTTTTCGGGACAGATATTCAGGAATTTTGAAGCTATAACCGCAAATATTATTTCACTGTTCCTGTTGCTTCAAGACTCAGTGCTATGATTCTGCTTCGATGAAATTTATTGATATTCTCCAGAGTTATCTACCCTGAAATGCTTAAAATTCATCAAAATTGTCTTGTTCGTGCCAGATCTTGAAGAGTTTTAAACATACGCTCTCCATACCTTTGTCACTGGAAATATTGCTTCAAGAATCCGTGCTATGATTCGGGTTCGAAGAAAGTCATCCTTATTTGCCTGAGTTATCTCCCTTGAAAAGCTTAACATTCACCAAAATGGGGATGGAGGGAATATGACGTCTTCTGATGGCTCTTCTTTAGTTCCAAATAATTGCATTTTCAGCTAGTCTTAAGAAATAGGCATTCGGTCAGTTGTTATACTAACAATATTCCTTGAAATAAATTAACACTGGTCCCTTAGATTTGTCACGGTGGTGTCTATCATTCACTTATGAAGCTGTTAACATCAACATTTCTTTAACAGGCACTGCAGCTTTCATATTTTATCAAAATAAGACGCATTAAATTGGATCAAAATAACATGCAATAAATTTCCAGTGAACCCAGCGAAGCCGTGCCAGATACCTAGACTTAGGACTGCAGAGCCACCACACCTCAGCCAGCGTATTGGTATTTGGGGGGGGGGGGTGCTCAAGCACGTGTGACTTCACTCTAGGGTGAATGTTCGAATGGTTTCTCAGACATCGACAGGGGTCCAGGCACGGGTAGCTTCTGACTCATCACGAGCAGGGGTCCAGGCACGGGTAGCTTCTGAACCGTTACGAGCAGGGGTCCAGGCACGTGTAGCTTCTGAATCATCACGAGCAGGGGTCCAGGCGCGGGTAGCTTCTGAATCATCACGAGCAGGGATCCAGGCGCGGGTAGCTTCTGAATCATCAAGAGCAGGGGTCTAGGCGCGGGAGGTTTCTGAATCGTTACGAGCGGGGGTCCAGGCGTGGGTAGCTTCTGAATCATTACGAGCAGGGGTCCAGGCACGGGTAGCTTCTGAATCGTTACGAGCAGGGGTCCAGACACGGGTAGCTTCTGAATCGCTACGAGCAGGGGTCCAGGCACGGGTAGCTTCTGCGTCATCACGAGTAGGGGGCCAGGCGCGGGTAGCTTCTGAATCACCACGAGCAGGGGTCCAGGTAAAGGTAGCTTCTGAATCATCAGGAGCAGGTGTCCAGGCAAGGGTAGCTTCTGAATCATCACGAGCAGGGGTCCAGGTAAAGGTAGCTATTGTGGTTCTCAGCGCCAGGGAAAGCCTACTTGGTGCACAGCGCTATTAGATTTTTGCGTCCCCATTGTTCAATGGTCGAAAACGAAAGGTGCTAGGCGGGGCATAATAGTGGCAATCTCAATTAGCAACCCCTGCATACAAGGATGGTGACTGCGCACCCAAACACAACTATTTATTGTTTATCTGAAACACACCTCGTGTTACAACTTCAAATGAAATATCAAATTCACCCGTTTCTTGAGAAGATTCGTTAATGGGACTGCAATCCTCAGCGATAAACTAGAATTGTTACGGACACAGCAGTAGTCACCTCCCTTGAGCTGAACACGTTTTGTTACTCAAAGTCGACAATTTGTCATTAGGCATTTGTCAAATCATACTAGCGAAAAGATATTTAACAAAAATGAACTTATTTTTGGTAGATATGTGACGTAACAGTCCACCTAACTGGTTAGCTGCGTCACAAGAATCATGCCTACTTCCAATCCAATTCATAAGTTCATAATAAAGACGGAATGCTAATATTGTCATCCGATCGGCAAACTAGTAGTAGAAGTTTGTATTATTGTCAAGCATTAGTTCTATGAAGCCTGCCTTTAACGACGCACTGGCACTAGGATCTGGCTCATTCATCATCTGGAATATAATTTTACCCTTTTCAACTCGAGTGGGGTTCGAACCTGGCAATTCTATGGCAACTTTCACCTAGCAATTGGAAAGCGAGTGCTCTACCACCTGACCACCATCCAGAGGGCAATAATTCTCTTTCACCGGACTGGCGTTCAACCGCCCGTCTCACAACCACACGAATTACCTGGAATTTTGATGGTGTATATAGCAGATATCTAATTTTTACATTTTTCTGAAATCCATCCTGCTAGATCACTAGGCACTCGCAAGTATGTAGTTTTTATTATTGTCAAGCATTAGTTCTATGAACCCTGTCTTTGACGACGCACTGGCACTAGGATCCAGCTCATTCATCATCTGGAATGTAATTTTACCTTTTTCAATTTTTTCGACCCGAGTGGGGGTTCGAACCTGGCAATTCTATGGCAACTTTCGCCTAGCAGCAGCAGCAGCAGCAGCAGCAGCGGTAGTTGTAGCAATAGTAGTAGCGGTGGTCGTAGCGGGGTTAGTAGCGGACTAGTAGCGGTAGTAGTAGCGGTACTAGTAGCGGTGGTAGTAGCGGGGTTAGTAACGGTACTAGTAGCGGTAGTGGCAGCGGTAATTTCAATGGTCTGTCGGATCTTTTGTAAAAGTTAATCGCGGAGTAATTTTTTCCTGCCAAGAGTAATCACCCAGATGTTAAGCGGCTTTCAACCATTGTGTTGCGTCATGCCACAAGGGAAGCCGAGACGCTACGAGCTGTTTAATGATCATTACCATCTGCTTGGCTAAGCTGAACAGATAGATAGGTAGGTAGTTAGTAATATGGTTAACGCGCTGGCTCAGAATTTTTCAAAAATTAAAATATTTTTTATTTATTTTATTGCCTGAGATTTGTTATTTTTGTTTTATAGAGGCGATATGGCCTTAAAATGTTGGACAACATTAAGATGACGATGTTTGAGCAGTTAATTTCGATTTTACCCAGATGTCACGTAGAGCCAGATCTTTCTTAAATGCTATTACTGGACGCAAGTTGAAAGGTTGTATTAAATTATCCTACAATTTATGATACTCATCTTTCAAAATTTCAGAAATGTCAACATTTTTTCGATTAAGCTTTACACAGGCACTTGTATCAGGGGTTGAGTGCCTTTAAAGCCGCTTCAGGGATAGAGTACCTTTAAAGCCGGTTGAGACACGCCCCCTAACCAGACGCGACACACACCCTTGGCTCAGAGATAGTTATTTATCTCTGAGCCAATGGGGTGTGTCGCATCTGGTTAGGGGGCGTGTCCCAACCGGCTTTAAAGGTACTCTATCCCTGAAGCGGCTTTAAAGGTACTCAACCCCTGATACAACTGCCTGTGAAACTTTATTGCTTTTTATGCCATTACGATTAATCAGCACAGCGCAGTTTACAGTTATGTTAATCTTAAACTATTCGTAGACAGTATAAGATCATATACCATGTCTTAATGCTGTGAAAATAACGACGCAAATATGTTCACCCAACCTGCTTGGAGGCCGTAGCTGCAAAGAAGCAAGACGGCGCAATCAAACCACAAGGACTCTCATCTAGGTCAACAATCCATATCCCACCACATATACACATGCAATACACAATAATAACTGTATATGACTTGGATGTGCATCTATGATATGATGCAAATTGCCGGATTATATGTCAGTGAATGGAATTGTATCACGCTGATCAGCAAGACATGGGTTCAGATTTATGCCCCTTGACCATTTTGTTTCTAATTGCTTAATCCCAAATGATTATCTAAGTTTCCTTTGTCAATGACAGACTTTTATCACACTCATGACAGACTTAGGCCTACGTCATTTTGATCGTGACGTCATCTAACAAGTCACATATTGGATTATGACGTCAGCTAACAAGTCACATATTGGATTATGACGTCAGATAATTGAGTAACAGATCAGATCCCATCATTGAGCACTCTCTCATCGAGAAAAGAAGCGCGAGATATAATAAAATGAAAATAATCTTCCATCATCCGCCATAATCTATTTAGTCATCGGATGTGGTCAGCTTTCAGCCAAAGGACCACGGCATTTAGGGTCATTCCTAGGATCGATGCCAGAGGACAGATGTTAGTGACGCGTCGAGGATTTTGTCAGCATTCAGAGTGATACAATTTTAGGTAAATAATCTGGACAAATATGTATTTCCCAAAAACTATTCCCCCCCCCCCCCAAATGTGTTCATGTGTGACAGTCGGCCCGTGTTGCACCCCACCTACCCCTCCCCATTAGATATGACACTACCAGTTGTACAATGGGTCTAGGATATTATATTCGCCTCTTACAAAGGAGGTGGGGTGGGGGAGTGTCGTGAGCGGGTCCTCGCCCGGGAAAAATATTGGAAACTTAGATGGTCCGGGATATCCATCTCCAGATGTTTGAGTAATCAATATGAGAATGATGCCTGTCCTTTTTGTAAGAACGTTATAGAAGACCGTATGCATTTCCTAGTTCAGTGTCCAGAATTTACAGATATCAGAAGCATCTATATAGCGGAAATCGAGCATCTAGTGGCGGAAGATAGCTGGGAATTAATAAGCAAGGATGAAAATCTTGTTCTCCAGATGTTACTCGACACAACTCTCTTGTTTGGCCTGATTGGAAAATTGTCGAAAATTTAATCCATCTCCAGGAAACTCTGCTATAAACTTCATATCAGACGTAATCATATCTAAATGAAACGAATTACCTAACAAAGCTTGCATTGTAAAATATCAAGTTAGTATAATTAAAGCCAATTACACATAGAAAAAAAATACGGTGGATGCTTTCTGGACGCTCCTACGTGTATTTCAATAACAATGAACTCATTTACGCGTCTGGTGAACATAAATCTACTCGTCTATGAACTGTGAAAATTTACTCCTCTATATACAGATAGGAAAATCACTTGCGTGTGTACATGCGTGTACATATATATATATATAAGATTTACTGATCGTTTGCGTGTGTGTATATAATATAATATATAATTAATGGAAAACTCCAGTAATTTGCGTGTTCGAGAGATTCCCGGATAATACACCGAAAGGTCATTGGCGGAAACTCCAAGAACAGAACAGAATAGCATGCCTAGTTTATTTTGAATACTGTACTCCTTGTAAGAGTAATTAAAAACGTGTATGCTTCGAAAATATCAATGGGAGCGGCTGCCCTATTGCTATCACCCACCCCAGCAGCCCACATGCCATTCACTGAACCGTACGCATACACGTGTAACGGTATTTTTAGGAAACCAACATGATATTACATAAGGAGATTATGTAATAGACTGCCTATCGTGGGAGGTGTGGGACAACTCGTGAAAGATGCCACACATGCGTAATATTATTAACCCTCTCATGGCTAAGGCGGCCAAACCCGACCTCTGTAGTAGTCTTAAGAAATGTACATAATTTCCAGATCAAGACAAGTATATTTTTGAAAATTTACCACTGGAATGACTGGCTCGATTACCGAGCCAGTCATTCCAGTGGTAAACTTTACAAATTAGACTTCTCTTGGCATGCAAATTATGTACATTAAATAAGCAAATATTTTGATATTCTTGACAAATTTAGCCATTAAATGGTTAACTGTTATAGGCCTATTAGTCTAATGATGTCTATGTTGACAGAATGGTCCGATGCGCATGCGCGGCGCATGCGGTATGGAGGATTCTTTATGCAAATAACCACCGATAATGTATAAACAATTGCCACGCATCAATCATTTTAACAGGAATATATGTACTAGTGGCAAAACGAACCCTCCTTTAGGCATGTTAAGCATTTCCGCTTTAATACCATCAAACCACGCTATTTCCGAATTGCAAACCGCATGTAACTTCAAACAGAAAAAATCGCGCGCACATGAACAATATGTTGTCTCATTATTTTGCCTTCTTATTCAAGCGTTTCATGTATTTAAACCTTTTGTCACAATATGGGGTATACTGAGATTTATCAAGTTTACAGAATCGTGAAATACAATCCCTATGTATGAAAAGATAAGATTTCTAACAGGGGTTTGTGCCATCCAGTGCGCACGGCATCGTTAATCACCTTACCACCATGTGCAATCACGCTTTGGATCCCAGTGTCCCAGTATCTCAATTTCAAACAAGCGTAGAGGTAAGCTGTTGAACAAGACTGCTCCGGTCAAATTAGTTTCAAAATATCCAACATGATTCTGATATTTTCTTATAGGCTACTATAAACGAATTTTCGTATTTGTTTTGTCTGGTTCAAAGGATTAAAAATAATGTACCTCTGACATGAGAAGTAGATAACTAACTCTTCACTGGCCGATGCGGGACAATGATATGGCCTGCCCACTGTAAAGATACCGCTGCTGTCCTGCAGGCGCATTCCAAAGCCAACATTGAACCATGCTCTTATTCCAGGTGAATCTACTATGCCTATTAGTAACAACCTATTTGCAGATTAAATGCGGTAACCTGCCTTTAGTAAGCCTACACCGGAAAGCTAAAGTAATCCGCTCGGTCAGGGTATGGGCGATTTATTTGGGCCAATACTAATTAAAGATTAGTTAATGGCAATGATCAATTAGAGCAATTACTAATGCGGATTGTATCATAGCCCAGGTAACGCGGGTTACTTGGCCGGTATAGGACCAATGCGGCCCGGTATTGGGTCAGTACCGGCCCAGTAACCTGCGTTGTCATGGACAGTTGTAAGAGGATTAGGCGTGAATATCATAGGATTAAGTGATTAACGCAATTACCGGAGCTTATGCCTAGACGCTCGCGATTAGACTATTACATAATTTTCGGATTTGTTTTTCTAATGTATCAAGGATGGAGCGGGTGGTGTCGATTTCTAGCTATGCCTCGCCCATTTCTAGATAAGCTCCGCAATCTTTTCACTCATGCTTGGGTCGATTTCAAACTTTGAAACGTGAATTCCCAAAATCTAAATTTCAAGGTAACTATGCAGGTAAGGTGTTGAATATTTATTAAATTGTAAGTTCGCCAATGACATGCAATTCGTAGGCCTACATTTCGTGACGGACTTCGATTTTCGTGAAGTAGCTGTAAGCGGTAGCGGATTATAATAGAGGCAGCTGGAGCATCACAAATCCTGACACCACCCCCCCCCCCCACCCCACCCCCACCCCACCCCAAGGATTTGAGGGAACAATATGTTTTACGCAGTTTCTTTTTTAATTCCTGATATTGTGGGAGTCAGATGGTTCCCAGATAACGCAGCTTACTGGGCCGATACCGTGCCCAACATCGGCCCAGTAAGTCGCGTTATCATCTGGTTCATGGTTGTATTACAGTTTACTATAATTTATCATCTACTAGACGCTCTCAGATAGCATCTCCTGCATTTCCAGAGGTAAATATGGACCATCACGTGACTGGTATGCCGACATTGTGCTATTTTTAGCCATTTAATTTAATTTTTTGCTCACTTAATTTGTTTAAATGGTCACGTTTTGACAAATTACCGGCTCAAAAAATTGAGTGAAGAAAAGATAAAACTATAAATGGCTAATAGAAATAGAATAACAGCCAACTGATGGTCCATATTTATCTCTGGAAATGCAGTAGATGCCATCTGAGAGCATCTAAATGTCTGGCTTCTGCTTTCCCAAAGCCCGAAAATATTCGTCATCCTACACGTCACTTAGTTGGTTACGACGTCATGATTGATGGATAAGCTGAAAAGGTCTATTGGTTATGACGTCAGATACATGAGTGACAGATCGGACCAATCCCTTCTGTCGGCGCTATCTTTATTCTACAGAACGTATCGTGTTATGCTAGGAGATGTTCAATTTCTCGAAATGCCGTTGTTCAAAGATTATATATGATGTATAATAATTAACCTACTAGGTCACGTTAGAATCGGCACAGTAGGTCTTCCACCCTCACACAACACCAACTACCACCATACCACAATCAAACACCCCCGCCACAACCCCCCCCCCCCCACATCCCCGTCAGTACACTGTGTCACATCTGTCCATTCTTACTCAACAGTGTCCCCTGTGTTCAGTTCTTATTCAACAACAATCACTCCCTATAGACATAATTAACCGCATGCAATTAAACATCTGGACACAATTTGTCACCAGTAATTAAAGCCAGCTAATTAGCGATCCTCGTGAAACACACTTGAATAGACGCATTGTTCCGGTGACACTTACGTCGCCCTAGAGAGAGGGGGGGGGGTGGGGGGGGGAGGCAGGTGGCGCTGTCTGTAATTGCAAATAGACTATCCTGACCTCCGTCCAGACTGTCCAGTTGAACAGTGGACGCAAAAGTGTTATTCGGCAAAAGCGTTTTTAAAATGGTCACTGATTGCTGATCAAATCTGACAAATCTAGTGTTTACTTTTATGATAGTATATATAGTCACGTGGTAGGAATCACCACCGGAAAGGGGTGGCAGTCTATATAGTCCCGTGGTAGAGACCATTTCGTGTGTGGATTACAAATCTGAAATGTGGGCAGCCAGGTTCTGGGGGCGTTTCCAAGATATCGGCGTGGGGTGGGTGAATGGGTTGGGGATGGGTGGGATGGGGTGGGGGAGGCGTGTCAAAAGTAAAATGTGGCCAATTGTAATCATTTACTATGTAACTAAGTCTGAAAGCTAAACTGCAGTGGTTTTATAACTCTTGTATGCTTTCAGGCGTGTAATCTTTATAAACAATTAAGTACGAACAATATTAATGATGGACGCTAACCACACAATCAGATCGAGTCTTAGATATCATCCAGCGAATAAGAAAAAAAATCCAATATGGCTACCAAACCAAAAATTGTGATTAAATATTGATTCATCTGACTATACTTGTTTGAAACATTAGGAGTGTTCCATACAAACGCATCACAATTTTGAGCAAGATGACGAAGTTTTTAAGCATATTGAATCAGTTTTGCAGCGATTGGTATTTGTTGACATTTGAGTTAAGATCAGCCCCTGAAATGGTTTATATTTAGTTTTAATAAAGATTAATATAAATTATAACCGGCATGGTTATAATTTGTATTAATCTTTATGCTTATGCTATCCTGGTGCACATAGTACCCATCCAGATCTCATGTTACTATAATAGTGGCTACATAGACCCATGTCACTGTTAATGGTTAATTTTTACTAATTTACTTCTATAATCTGTGAAATTTATTTTGTTCTTTAAAATGAACAGATGGGGAGAGCCACATGTCCCATGTCTCCCCACACATGTCCCACCTCTCTCCCCTAATGTATTTCATAATTATAACATTAAAGAAAGTATTTCTTCATGTTAATTTTATATGCCAAGCAAATACATACAAACGACAGATCGTGGTTTATTCGACCATGAGTCAGTACTAGTTGCAGTGAAGGAAGTGGTCGTAGACCATAAATCAGTCAGGACAGTAGCAAAAGAAAAGGAGATTCCAAAATACACCCTCCTCTGAAAAGTAGAACAGCATGGGAACAATAAAAATGTGGATATTAGTGCTGATTTCCCCAAAAGACAGGTGTTCACAATGCGGCAGGGAGATGCACGAGCACATTATCTATCAAAGTATCAACATCTTCAAAGATGTCCGTCCCATGGACTAACACCCAAAACAATTTGGCATATGAGTTAGCAGTCACAAATAAAATAGGTGCTCAAACCATGGGATGAAAATGAGATGGCTGGTGCTGATTGGATGTCCGCTTTCCTCAAAAGACATACACAATTAGCCATCAGAAGCTCTGAAGGAACATCCATGGCAAGAATAACAGCCTTCAAAAAACATACTGTGTCAGAATTGTTGATGAAAGTAGTTTACCAGTGCGCAACTGTAATATCCACTAAAGGCATCAGAGAGAGAGAGAGAGAGAGAGAGAGAGAGAGAGAGAGAGAGAGAGAGGAGAGGGAGAGGGAGAGGGAGGGGAGGGAGGAGAGGGAGGGAGGGAGGGAGGGAGGGAGAGAGAGAGAGAGAGAGAGAGGGAGAGGGAGGGAGGGAGGGGGAGAGAGAGAGAGAGAGAGGAGAGAACGAGAGAGAGAGAGAGAGAGCGCGAGCGAGAGGGAGGGCGGGCGGGGGAGTGAGGGGTGGGAAGGAGGGAGAGTGAGAGAGGGTGGGGAGGGTAGGGAGGGAGGAAGAGGGGAGTGAAGGAGAGAGAGAGAGAGAGAGAGAGAGAGAGGAGGAGGGTAGGGAGGGAGAGAGAGAGAGAGGAGGGTAGGGAGGGAGAGGGGAGCGAGGGAGGGAAGGAGGGGGAGAGAGAGATGGTGAGGAGGGGAGGGGAGGGAGAGAGGGAGAGAGGAAGAGGCGGAGAGAGGGAGGAAGGGATGGAAGGGGAGGGAGAGCGGGCGAGGGAGTGAGTGAGGAGATGGGAGGGGTGGAAGGGAGGGTGAGGAGGGAGAGGGGAGGGAGGGCGGGAAGGAGAAAGATAGAGAGAGGTGGTGTGGTGTGGTGTGTTGAACTTGTAACAGTCTGCATCTGTGTGCCAGCATCAGGCACAGTATTACCGCCTATGTTCATATTTCCTTTTGTACATTTCAAGGAGGTGATGCTACATGGAGCACCAGAAGGATCTCTTGGGTTAGCACACAATTTATTTTGGATGGGCGTGTGAACTTGCTGAAAGGGATGCAGCATGTAGTAAACAACACGGATGCTTCGCTAGACAGTCCAATGGTATTGACTATGGACTGAAGGAAATTGAAATTTCCCTTTCTCCGAGATCTAACAATATTTACCATTACATTACTTATTGATGACAACCAACTTGTTGATTGTGGCCTAAGAATGTTCTGATTTGACAGGCTCTAGCCGGTTCCTGGAACAAGGTACCCGCCCCAACAACCGGACACCCATAGCCATGAACCAGCCACTGGTTTGCATAGCCTAATTACGAACGAGACCAACACATGGCTTGCCTCCGTGGGACTGGGAGGTAGGATCCGTAATGTAATGGTAAGTATTGTTAGATCTCGGAGAAAGGGAAATTGAAATTTCCTTCATTCTTCTTCGATCAATACTTACCATTACATTACTTATTGATAAAACCAGATTTGATCAGTAACCTGGTGGGAAGGGGCAAGTCATGCAAAACTTCAATGCCTGTAGAGAAAGACCGACATTAAACTAGACGCAAGGACTTCTCCAAGAGAACAGTCAAGGTAAGACCGACTCACATTCACATAACCGCCCCCTACCCCCCCCCCCCCCCCCCCCCCCCCCCATCCCCTTTCTCCAGCAAGGGAAGAGAACTAACAAACATCTATCTCGCCTGAAACAAAAGTATGCCAAGAGGGTTAACAGCTCTTGACACACAATAGCCTGGGAATGAGCATATATAAGATGAATGAACATGATATATAAACATTATACAAAAAACCGATTAAACTTGGATTACCTTATGAATTTTGGATTCCAGACACGATGCCGCACCCTGTCACACCATGGCACATCATGACTTTACTGGTTGGTATCCTCTCGCTGACCATGTCTGTCTATCTCTAAAATTAGCACTTTGCTACTATGAAGAACGATCAGTGTGGTCCATTATCTAGCATTCAAAACTGCTAAGGCGAGTGGATTGGCTGATCCTGAGATATCCCTCATATAGTAGTCTGTGTGTGAGGACTCACAGTGCCATTGTGCAATGGCCATGGTGTCCTCTAACGAGACACCATTGTAAAGGGTGGTCGAGGCGGGTATTCCTCTGACATCATGAGCCCAGGCACATTGCACCTGGTGACCAGTCGCAATTTCGCGGGTGGTTTGAATACACTCAATTACCCAATGAGATATAGTATCCGCGGATGCTGCGCAATAAGGCTTTTTATGGCAGATCCACAGATGTCTATCATCTGACAGTAAAAAAATCAGTTTGCCGGGATATCTCAAAGATTGGTTCTGTGACATGAATTCTGCTCTTGGAAGCAGTCGCAGACCTTCTCCAGAGACAATAAATCGGTCCTTCTTTGCTGAAAGGGCGTGGATCTCACTGCGCCTTTTGTCTGACGAAGCTGCCAATAGAAAGCCCACATTTAGAGCCAAATGCGTTAGACTAACCGAACCCATGGGTTCGAAAGGGTGCTTGGTTAGTACATTAAGCACCAAAGATAGATTCCAGGCTGGAATAACTACGGGTTGTCCCGGTCAGAGATTGCTCATTCCTTTCACCATCACATTTAACTGGACCACTTCTGGACTATCCGTGTTGGCTAGACAAGGGATAACTGATGTCAGAGCTGACTTGTATCCAGCAATAGTGTCAGGAGCTAATCCTGTAAAGAATAGCTCACAGAGAAAGTCTGCTATTTGCTCACTAGTGGATTGAAAGCGATCGATATCCTTTCCTTTACACCATTCTGCAAATTTGTTAACCTTGTTGTTATATGACTTCAAGGTTGACCCCCTTCTCACGGCTGTGATGAAACTTGCCACTCATGTTGGAAGTGGCCTTTGACCTGGGAGATTATGTTCGGAATCTCGGGCAGCTGCACTGGATTGCCCACCAACAGATCCAGAAGATCTGTGAACCACGCCCTGCTGGGCCAAAATGATGCTATCAGCAGGACCAAGCATGATTCCTCTCGAATCTTCGCCAACACCTTTGGTAAAATGATGGTGGGTGGATATGCATATGCGTGCATCCCTCTCCAGCTTATCACCAGTGCGTCTGCATTGATGGCATTTGGATCTGGAATCGCTGAGACATACGTCGTGATTTGAGCATTTTCCTTTGTGGCGAACAAGTCCACGTTCCTTCAAGTTCCACACTTTCATACAGTGTGGGTGACCTGGTTCCGCCTTGGCGATTTATGTATGATACTACTGTCGAATTGTCCGACCGTATCAACATCACCTTGCCCCTGACTTCTGGAAGAAATCTCTCCAGTGCCAGTTCCACTGCTATCATTTCTAACAGATTGATGTGCCCGAGACCTTGTGTTCTCCCACGCAGGCCCCCGTCCCTCCAGCGATGCATCCGTGTATATGGACAGCTGGGGTGGGTGGGTGACGCGAAACTCCTACTAGGAGATTCTGATGCTCCGTGATTTTCATTATCAAAGATGTGAAGTGGAAATCAATAGAGGACTGTCGTCAGAAGACAAGTCTGACCATGGTTTACAAAGTTGTGAACAATATTGTGCACGTGACATTGCCCATTGAAGTACCAATAAGCTATAGATGCCTGCAAGTACAGACCTTGTAGCAGCCAAAACAGCATGCGTTTCACCCTTTATCAACCCAGCGTGCATGCGTACAAATACAAGTTTTTTTATTAAGCGGTATAGGCCTACAGGCTTTTTTGTTGCGTGTGGTAGTGATGTGAAAATTTCTTTTTTTGTTATCGATTTTGTAGTATTTTGCATTATTTTGAAATCTTAAATGTCTTGTGGTTCAATATAACTAGGAAATAAATTTTTTAAACTCCCGCCGCTACTGAAGATGAGAATTATGCGAGTTACTCAAATAAGGTCGTCCATCCATCCATGTGTCTAATTTGATTGTGAAATCGATAGTCCGACAGCCCAATAAGATTTTTCTTACAGGTGCCATTGAGCCGTTTGAGAAATCCAAAATGACATCCATGATGGGCGCTATTTCATGATTTAGACTATAGCTTCCTTCACATTAAACCTATGGTAAAGATTTTGGTGTGTAGATATATGTTCTAAGGATCAAGGAGTCAATTGAAACAATGTATAAGGGAGTTCAGGGATTACATCAGGTAATAGCCAATATTGCCGCAAATAATGGCCA
Source organism: Chaetoderma sp. LZ-2023a (assembly GCA_034401795.1). Classification (NCBI taxonomy): domain Eukaryota; kingdom Metazoa; phylum Mollusca; class Caudofoveata; order Chaetodermatida; family Chaetodermatidae; genus Chaetoderma; species Chaetoderma sp. LZ-2023a. Next base: position 120,227,302 of record CM067367.1, read on the forward strand.
TTGTTTCCTGATTTGGGCTCTAACAATTTGCTTCATATTAATGCTAATTTTAGTGTCTAAATATAGGTTATACGGGTCAAGAAATCCGTGAAACCATTCAGAATGTACTTCCGAAAATACCTCATAGGAAGACCAATATGGCAGCCAATAATGGTTGCCGTTTGATGATGGCTGTCATTTGTGCAATAAGCTATGGTGACATTGGTATCCATAGCAATGGATTGCTGTGGTCCGAAACCCTAACTCTTTAATAACCACTGACTGGAGACAGATTTCCTCAGAACACTCGAGCATTATATATGCTTATTTATGACGACTTGCTCATGCCAAAAGCAGATTTGATAACGGTTCTAGAAGAACTAGCCAAAAGGAGCAAGAATGTCACGCTGTGGGTGGACGTGTTAATCAAACCTATTTTCATAATCATAATGTTAGTGAGGGAGGAATGAGAGGGTGATTTGCTTCTGCATCTAGAACTTTTTTTTTTAAATGATTGTATAATACCTAAGCTACGTCTTTGCAACTCGTCATGTGCACTATGCGAGATATGGTATGTGTTACCTACAGTCCATGGATTCACTCGTAAAAAGAGGTTCTTGCTCGCTTCATGAAGGGAGAGCGTGTTATGAGCCACCATGTGGCTTGTGGACTGGAATTTAGAGTGAGTCCGTGCTCCTGGTGGGATAATTCACCTTTTCAGAGTATCCATCTATCATCTGACTTCATCTGGCGTCATGATCAGCTAAGCACCTATTGGCCAGTGGATCGCACATTTGAGGACTATTCAACAAACATGAAATATGTCATTGCAAAGCGATTGAAAATGGGGAGACAACCTAGTATTTGATCGATAGGCTACTCTGATTAAAGTACAAAGATCACCACGAGAAAGGCAACATCTACTGGAGCAAGTCCACCCGTTACCATTGAACAGCAAGTTACCACCATGGAAAATAGTATATCGTGTCTGAAAATAAGAAGCAACTAATTGGCCCTGTCGCCAAGCTGCCCCAGTCAAGATCGTCAATAGGGTGTGGTAGCAACAATGGTGTGTGCCCGAACCAATGAGTGAAGTGAGATAACTCGGATGACAAGGATGATTTCTTTGTAATTATTTTGCATTACTACCAATGGCACTGGAATGAAATTTTGGTTGATGGTGGTGTGGGGTGGAGGAGACATTGGGGTGGGGCCGGGAGGGGTGTACCACCTTCTTGCGAGTGTAATTTTGTAGACCAAGAGAAGACTACTTATTAATTTACACAACTGGAATGACCGGCGCTGTTATCGAGGAAGACTAAATATGGGTGGGGTGGGGTGGGGGTGAGCGGCACATGAGTATAGGCACCCCCTCAAGGTTATGATTGGAGTGGGGGAGGTGGGTTTGTAGGTTATGTCCCCCTGCCGCCCCCAACTCCCCGCTTCCCGGCGCCTATGATTACTACAACAAAGCAAATATGAATCAACCAAATGGATGGTCGATCATTCAGTCGGTCGGTCAGTGAGTCAGTTGGTGGCCGAGTGAACTGGTGGGTGGGTGGTCACTGAATAAGTGAGTTCGTGAGTAGTATGTCCGGGATTAAAATCATACCACCTCCATTTGGATGCCATGGTTCAGCTAACCATAGCTGCCACCACCATTTCTGTACAGGAGGACAGAGGGCGATATGACTTGCGGTACAGAATTGACTGCAATCCGGTAGAGTTATGGGTGCTCTGACAAACAAGTAGTCGTGGTCAGTGTTGCATTAACATGATGGGACCACCCATATATCCATCCAGGTGCCCTGGTAATGCTCACCTGGTAGAATGCTGGCAAACTTGATCATGTTCACGTGTTAGACAGAGGACCTCATATCAGGCGGGTGTCTCCTGCAGATAACCCCTCCCAATGCACTGCACCCCATAGTAGTAGCAGACAGAATTGATGTCTTCACGGATGTGAAAGTGGTTATAGCTCATTTTGCAGATGATTGCAGTGGGGATTGTACTGGAGTGCATCGCGGAAGTGTTCCCATTTGGCATCCAATTTCATGTCTTAGGATGTTGTTGTGGATTAGGCTTGTTCATCCCGTCTGTCCACCTCTTCATTTTCCTCTGACTTATACGATGGATGCACGTGCAGTAAAGTTGTACTTAATTTCCTGATCTTGCCAGAATCAATCCAGTCTTACCTCAAATTTAAACACTGAATCGATGTTTACTAATACATTGGGTAGGCTGTTCCATACATTGTTGACTCGGCTTGTAAATGAGTGTTTCCGTAAATCTAGTTTGCCCCTTTCCTTTCGTACTCTCAGGCTATGGCCTCTTGTGTATCTGCTCTCTATTACCTCAAACAAGTTGTCTGTCACCTCCTTGTCATACACTCCATTCAGGATTTTGTAAACTTCAATCATGTCACCCCTCAGTCGTATATATTTGAGCGTTGGCAGGCCAAGCTTCCGTAGTCTGGCTGGGTAATCTAACACTTTCAGCATGGGGGCACGCTTTGTTGCTCGCTTCTGTACATTTTCGACCACCAGGGTTTCCGTCTTACTCTGTGGTCCCCACACACTGACTGCGTATTCAAGATGTAGCCTCACCAATGCTTTGAATAGGTAAGTGAATATCTCCTCATCAAGATATGTAAACGTTCTTCTTATTAACCCCATAATGCTGTTTGCTTTGTTTACTTGCACTTGCCTATGTGCCTTAAATGATAGGTTGTTGTCGATGACCACACCAATATCTTTTTCTTTATCCACAATCTCAAGTGTCACACGTTCCCCATTTTGTTTATATAAATGATAATTTCCTTATGTCTTCCTTGTGTTTTGGCTCTGTATTGTCATTACTTTACATTTGTCTGGATGAAACCTCAATAGCCATTTATCTGTCCTGTTCTGAAGAGCATCTAAATCTTTTTGCATATCCTTCTCATCATCCGCACCCTTTATTTCTTTGTATATCTTGGTATCATCTGCAAAGAGATATGTTGCTGCCTTCACTATATCTGGTAAATCGTTTATGTAAAGGACGAACAATACTGGGCCCAATACACTACCCTGGGGGAATGCCACTTGACACAAGCCTGCTTTCAGAAGAAACTCCACTGACGGCAACCTTTTTTTGTGTGTTTGACAAGAAGTTTTCAATCCACGAAATTAGCTGTTGACTTATACCATAACCTCTTAGCTTTCCTAGTAAACGTTGGTGTGGAACAGTGTCAAAGGCTTTCATGAAGTCCATGTACACTGTATCTATCTTTCCGCCTTTATCCATAATACAGGTCCAGTCCTCCATGACCTTCAATAATTGTAAGGTAGTTGATCTTCCAGGCAGGAATGAAAATTGGGGTTTACTAAACAGTTTATTTCTGGTCATGTGGTCCATAATCTGCGCTCTAACTTACTTCACCATCAGCTTACATAAAACACTAGTCAAGCTAACCGGTCTGTAATTCCCAGGTTCTGATTTATTTCCCTTTATGAAAAGTGCCATTACATTAGCTGTTTTCCATGTTTCTGGTACAACTCCCTCTACCAGCGATTTGTTGAAGATCAGTGTCAGAGGTTTACAGAGCACCTCACTCAGCTCCTTGATTACATTTGAATGGACTCCATCTAGGCCTGGAAGTATGTGACGTGGAGAACACCACCACCACCCCCCCCCCCCCACCACCACAGATGTGAGCAGTGTCATGAGTAGAACTAACATTGCGTGAGTCTATATATGAAGGGTTACACTAAACAGGATGAACCCGTCGAGGTATATTTTTGTCAGATCAACACCCCTTGTCCTATTATTGACGTTGATCATAACATCGGGGGTGGGAATCAGTTCCTTCATCCTACCACCAGCAAGACCCCACTGCCCTGTCACGAGTGGTTTGCGTGCTAGTTAGTCCGACTCCCTCAAGTAACTTTACAGATGTCTTACCCGTAGATCCATGCGACTTCCCCCCCCCCCCCCACCCAACCACCATCACCACCCACACCACCCCCTTTATCTGCAAGATGCTCTCGTGGATGTTAATTGCTTGTCCTGGACCATCAAAGGGATGACGGTGCAGCAGTGGCGTCCATCCACTGATACGAAACGTTATGACCCACACCAACTAAGACTCTTGGGTCTGCCCTGTGCACGTTATGACAGACGATCCATGATTGAGAGGCGTCCGGACCTTCTCATCCTTCCTCACAACACTTGTGAGTTTTGCGACATTAAGCTCAATGATGGTGGGTGGACTATATAGCAGGATCCGAGGCTGTTATCACCAGGACTGCCACGATATGACACTCTTCTCGAAGATTATCTGTAGATGTTCCATGAGGGTCAACAGCACACCATCATGTGACATCATGAAAGATGAGGTCGGCATATTAGGTGTTGTCATCTTCCACCGTACCCTCTGTTACTTCAATTAGTGGGTCGAGGATAGGCTACTTCTTTAGGAGGTCGTGACAGAATACAATATTCTGGTCATTATTGCCTCGAGCCAGGCGCTCCTTATTAACATCCACCAGATCTGTGCGTATTTCCACACGATTCCCACCAATGGGGTGGGAGGCGAGGGAGGATGTCTTCGACTATGACCCAATCTGCAGTGCCAACTACTTGTCGTTCTCACTCACTTTAATGACATCAACCTCATTTACATCTACCAGATTAGCGAGACCTGTTGATTGAGCAAATATCAACTCCATTTGTATACAGAGAAGTTTACAATCGTATGACTGCTACTCCACAGCTGTGAGAACTTGATCACACCATCTCTAGCGGGTAGACATGTTGTGCCACATCGGGTAGAAAGGGCCCTCATCAAGGTGGCTTAGCATTCCACAACATGCATATATGCCAATTATTACATTCTCCTCCAGGCAGTTCTCATCACAACCCACTGCCGGATGTCGGTTTGGATGTGATAGCGTATCTACCTGTGGCAAGAGTGAACAGCAATCTGTGGAAAGTTTTAGGTCCCATTCTGTTCACCTCCGCAAGACACCTGTTTTGACGACGCCACCATTAACCCATATGCCAGTACAGATGATTTGATTGATGCTTCTACTCATTGACCTATCAGCATAATATCATACCAGGCATCCCTGCACTTCGGCGATATGGGGGCGTGATCGAGGATTGCTCCCAAAGAAATAAAAGTGCTAAAGGATGAGAGAATCCTACCGTAAAAGAGTTGCCAACATGAAGCTGAGCAACTGCAACGGTGGGCTTGTATCAGCAAGGTCCCAGCATAACAAGGAGATGATGAGATGATAAAAGTGGGAATGAATTGGAAATTCGTGCAGGGGAGTATGGGGACTACAATAGAGCCGTATGGTAAACCCGGCCAGATTATATTGAGATGTCGTTAGTCTTGCTGGATCAGACAGACAGATGGGTATTTATTGAGATGCAGTTCGTCTTGCTCGATCACACAAACATACATGACCGGTTGAACGGACTAGACTGAGTTCAGGACACGCACACATTCGTATCTCGCGAGATCTCTATCAGAAAAGTATGTCATATGTATTGAACATTTGTATCTCGCAAGATCTCCATCGATACGAGATCAAGAAAAGAATCTCGTATGTATTGAGTAGCCATTGGCGTAGTCATTTCCAGCAGCATATGGTGGTAGAGATAAGTGAAACTTAAGACGACACAAGCGCTACTCTCTTCATACCAGACAGTATTATTTCACGTAAAACGAGATGTTTCGAGTACACATATTGATGCAAGGCATCAATGGCAAATAGCGTGGCCGGAGATTATTATAATTCAAGTTGAGTTTCAAATTCATTTTTATATATAATATACAATTTGCATTAGCACAACAGGTTGTCCACCAAAAACTGACTATATCTAGACCTTGGACCCCTACATAGAACAGAAAATAAATTATACATGTGAAAATGGCAGTGCACTATATAATATAGGAAGACGTGAGCTTCAAGTTAAGTTCAATGAACTATAAAGATATAGCCATTAGACATGTCATAAATTGACAATATATTTGGAGGGCAGAGGGAAATTTGTTTATCTTGTTATATTTACAGTCAATATTACATAGGTTCTGACTATCATTTACAGTTTCTTAGCTTTCCCATGTAGTGCTGATGGTGGTTACGATTGTAATAATTTTAGTTTCTTGGCAATGTCATATCTTTAAGATGGTTGTAATGGCATCGGCCTTGGATAGGATTAGCTATGGGCTATAGGAAGAAGCAGATTATATTTTGGGTCAGTCCGTCCATCTTTCCGTCCATCTTGTTGACCATTTGCGTAAATTCTGGAGGTTTTTGTTTGATAATTCAGATTCTATATGGAGCTAAATTATAGGCTATATAGAAATATTTTCACATTATTGCAAGAAATATTTGATGATAGAATTGTGCAATATCAAGTGAGTTCAAGATGGTATTATGTTCGAAAGCCTGGTTACAAACCGATTACAGAGATTCTGATACTGAATATATAGTAAATTATTAGTATTTGAAAACTGCAAGTTGTGACTAAATTGCGTATTTTGAAATTACTTCATAGTAGAATTTTTTAAACTCTATACTTTATTAGCGCATTCATATATATCTATGTAAACATATCGGTGGAATTCTGGAGCCAAACCTATTACAAGCAATATGCCAGGACCTATCGACATCTATCCGATTGTGGCTAATGTGAACCAACTATCTTTGAATGGGGGCATATTGTGAATAAGTAACTACATGGACATCCTAGGTAATTATGATATTATTTGATGGTAGAATCGTGCAATATCTCGTACAGTACTAGTACATAATAATGCATATTGAGTTCTGCGTGGCTAAGTGTTCGAAAACTGGTTACAAACAGAGTACATAGATATTGGTATGTAAATTATTGGCATCTGACAGCTTTTGGTCGCTACTAAGTTGTGTATTATAAAATTACTTTACGGTGGAATTGTTTAAAATCAATATTATAGTAGCGTATTTATATATCTACCTGCCATTTTGGAGCCAAACTTATTACAGACAGTGGCCTACCGAAAACCATGGATCTGCCAAAACCTGTGCACATTTTTGCCATGGAATTGTCTGCTACGAAATTACTTCATGGTAGACATTTTTAAGCTTGATACTTTATTAGCGTATGCATATGCCGATCTGACCATATGCATGAATTTTATAACCGAATATGGGCTAAACTTATTGCAGACAGTATGGTACTGAAAATCACTGATCTGCCAAGATTTAAGCCAAGTTTCTGTATGGAATTGCAGACTATGGAATTATTTAATTGTAGAATTTGTTTTAATTATGACTATAGCTAGCAATGATATGATATATATTGTTTACAGCTGAAAGTAATTTAGGCTAAATTATATATTTTAAACTCAAGTTTATGTGGGTGAAAATCTGGGGCCGAGCATAACCTACAGACAATAGGGCAGTGAAGACTGTGAATTGGCTAAAATTTATACACTATCTCGAATGTTCATCCCAGTGTTTTATGCTATAATACATAAGGGAAATGAAACAGACACAGTACCTGGTATTGTCGTCATAATATAGTAAACCTTTACTGTCTAAATTTGGTGAGGAATATTAAAATATTTAGATATTGAATGTCCATTTGCAGACCAAAAGAAGACTGTTTTTGCGGATTTGCCACTGGAATATGGAATGACTGTCTCGAGAGTCATTCCAGTGGTACATTATCAAGAACTGACTCCTCATGGCATGGAATTTGACATGGCTCAAGATCACTGTAGGGGTCGGTTTGACCAGCTATGCATAATAAGAGATGATGATAAGGCCTATGAATATTTTAAAACTAATTTGACTAGATGCTGTCGATGCTTATAGCGGCAGCACAGTTAAATTAGTTTCCAAATATTCAACATAATGTTTATTAAATAGTAAAGACATACAATTCGCACAGCTTACAGACTTTTCAACATTCCGAATAGCCATAGCTACGTCATTCATTACGTATTTTGACTGTGACATCAGCCTACATGTGACATAATTGATTATGACGTCAACACTTGTGTGATAGGTTGGATGACTTATACCTTCTTTCCATAAGAGAATTGGGCTATTGTGATTGGGTCTACATGCGCCTGGCAGGGCAATGCTAACTATCTGATTGCTCTTGCTAAACTATGTGGTCACTTATTACAAGTGGGTGGACCACACATTACTAAGTGGTATTGGCTGTTTAATGATCAAATTTGTTCATGACAATTTCAAAGGTGGGGTCCATTTCTAGCTAAGCTCTGTCCGTTCTTACGGCATGTTGGAATCAATTTATATACTTTAATTTACGACTTCCTAGAATCCCAATTTCAAGGTAACTATACAGGTAAGGTGTTGAATATCCTGAAACTAAGTTGACTGGGTGCTTTTGCTGCCTATGGTCGTAACAGTGCCCGGTCAAAGTGCCTGGTTAAATTAATTTCAAAATATTCAACAGAATGATAATTAAAAAGTAAAGACATAAAATTTGTACACTTGACGGACTATTCAATATTCACGATGGGGCTAGAGACGTCATTCACTAAGCATTTTGTATGACGTCTGTGAAGCTTTTATAGGACGCAATTGATAATGGTAAAAAAAACATACAACGCCCGGGAAAATTAGTTTCAAATTTTCAACAAAATGTTGATTAAATACTAAGGCCATACAATTCGTACAATTCGTATCGTACAAATTAGTATCAACATATTCAACAGAATGTTGAATATTGTCTGTATGTCCACATGTTGGATCTGTCAATAAAGATTGTTTGCTTGCTTAGTTTTTTAACACACTGGCAACGCGATGACTTCAATTTCTGTGCTAACCTCCCCTACGGAGTGCACCCGTTAGTTTACTTTGTTGATCATCATTTCCCCGGTCAGGGATCGAACCGTCATCCCGCATAGCATCAGCAACCCAGACATCTTTCCGCTGGACCACCGCACCAAGACAAGAATCGGATATACTGATATGCTGCCGAATTCATATGAGACTATCTTTTGAATGCACACCGTTTGGTGTATTCTTTGCCCTCACCCATTCACCATCACGACACTGGCAGTAGTTGATTGATTGATTGATTGATTGATTGATTAAATCCTGGGGATTAAATCGTAAAGACATAAAATGTGTACACCTGATGGATTATTCAATGTTCCTGATGACGCTATTTACATCATTCATCACGTATTTTGATTGTGACGTCATCCTACATATGACGTAAATAATTATGACGTCATATGTTTGGGTGATAGATCAGATCCATCCATTATCATAGAGATATCCTATGCCCATTTGCAGACCAAGAGACCGTTGTTTTTGGCACTTTACCATTTCAATGATAGGCTCAGGTATCGAGCCAGTCATTCCAGTGGTAAATTTTCAAAAATGCCTACCTGTTAAATGTAAATGGTAGTTTCTCAAGATTACTACAGAAGCCATTTTGGCCAGTTTGATCGGGACGAGTGTTGAAGTGGAGGTTAAGAGATGTACGTGGGTACAGTGGGACAGATCACAATACTATTTTATTTCTGATGCAAATGTAGTCAGCAATTAGCCCAGGTCACCAGCTAGTACTGCAACTAGCCCCGATAGTGCGGGTATGCGTTTAATGGTGCGTGCGTGCGTGCGTGCGTGTGTGTGTCGCTCTCGTTAGTGTTAGGAGATCTGGCGAGAACGTGAATGACCGCAATCTCTAGTGAAAAATGGCAGCACCGGCAATGGACCTTTCCAGTCTTAGCTATGCTCACCTCTAGCTAAGCTCCACCCACACTTCGCGGTGTTGGGATCAATCGATCCCCGCGAATGCCTTGACTATCAATTTCCTAAAATCTATACAGGTAAGGCGTTGAATATTTTGTAACTAATTTGACTGGGCGTTGTTGCTGTCTATGGCAGCAACAGCACCCAGTCAAATTAGTTTCAAAATATTCAACAGAATATTTATTAAATAGTAGACATGCAATTCTTACAACTCATAGTCCATCTTCAATGGACCTTTCCGATTGTATCCTTCGATTATATGACGCCATATGGCATCATAGCCAACTAAGTGACGTGCATGCTGACATCATAATCATCACGTCATAAATGATTCTATTTGGCCCGTCTTTAACTCTTAAACCTCCAACACGTTGTAAGAATTGTATGTCTGCTATTTATTGAACATGCTGTTTAATATTTTGAAACTAATTTAACTGGGCGCTGTTGCTTCCGTAAGCAGCAACAGCACCCTTACGGCAGCAACAGCACTGGGTCAAATTAGTCACAAAATATTTAACAGCTTACCTGTATAGTTTTCTGGAAATTGATAGTCATGTATTTCATGGATCGATCGATCTCAACACGAGCGAGGTGTGGGTAGAGCTTAGCTAGATGTGTGCGGGGACTAGCTGAAACTGGAAAGGTCCATTATGCGTTCGTGATGGACTTGTCTAAGTCATTCATGACGTCATTGATTATGATGTCATTCTACACGTCATGTAGTTGATTTTGACGTCATGTGATGGATGGATAATGTGGAAAGGTCTATTCTAGACACAACCAAGTGAATGCGTAGTGCTGAGCAGCCACGGAAAGTGATGATAGGCCTACACGCACATCCGTCGTTGTCGTCGTGATTTATATACATACTTTGAACCATGACTTCCCAGAATCGCATTTTCACGGTAACTATGGAGGTGAGCTTTTGAATATTTTGGAGACTAATTTGACTGGGTGCTGCTGCTTATTAAATAGTAAAACTCTTCAATTCGTACAGCTGAAAGACTTTTCAATGTTCCTGTTGGGCATAGCTACGCCAGTCATTACGTATTTTGACTGTGACGTCACCCTACTGAGGAGGGGTTGGTGGGGGTGGGGGGGGGGAGGTGGGGGGGTGGGGGGGGGGGGACTAATTGATTATAACGGCAAGGCTCCACAATATCTGACCGCTCTTGCTAAAATATGTGCTCACTTATTACAAGTGATTCGACTGATTAGGCTACGTTAAGCAGCACATAAATAAGTTAATATACTTACAAAACATAAACATGTCTTGTTTTGCAAACATGTTAATTTATTCTTTAGATGTTCTATACCATCTAGTAGGCGGTTTTACAGTACAGCTCATACATGTAAATAAGGAACTATATTTGCAAAGAAAGACAGAAATTCTACCTTGCTTTGAAAACGTGTTAATTTATTTTTTATGTCTTCTATACCAAACGGTGTCAGGTTTCACAGAAACTGGGAGATAAAAAACCTCTAACCATTATCTTTCTGCTTTCAAACGCTCGGCCTAGTTGTTTCACGGTCAGTACAAGAAAGATTTGTGTAGATTATGTAAACAATAATGCTGAAAATTGTCTACATGTGTGCAGCAACGGTTTACGGCAGCAATTTCCAAAATGAATACAAGTTATCATATAGTTATCATATGTAGATAAATGTTTGTAATTTCAGCGATGTATGCGTTAGGTTTTAACGCATTTCTGCCATTCTTACCGCCCCTATTTATTTTTACCATAGATTTGTAGTTCCGTATTTTGCATGCTATTTCAGCAGAATTTCTATTTCAATTAACTAAAAAACAATTTACTTGAGTTTTGTAGGCTAGATACATATCAGATCGTCTGCGTCAGATGTCAGTCAGTCAGTGAAGATCCAGCGGTCGAGACATCTATCCCATTTCCCCATAGTGAGCGTATGCGTATGAGCGATCACGCCAATATATATCCTAAATCTATGGTTCCAACTAAAACTAGAGGCACGCTCTATCTATCTCTCTAGTTAGCTGTTGGAGACCACAATCCTTTGCGCAAAATGGCCGCGCCTATACGCAATTCTAGACACAACCCGAATATAAGCGGGGGCGTGAGCGGCCACGCAATAAAGCCTATAGCAGTCTGTGTGACAAGTAGTAAAATTCGTAAAATTCAAATCTGTCGCGCACAAAATGAGGTTAAGGATTTGCTACGTTACGTAGATGCTGATATCACACGAACCACAGGATGGATTGAGTCGATTTTAATGTCTGTATCAATACAATGACACAGAGCGTAAGATGATACCAAAATCTACACTAATCTATAGAGATAGACTGGGTCCCGATCTGTCTGGTCTCTGACGTGGAATCTGTGTAACAGGCTAGAGTCGTTGTAATGACGTAATATGATGGTCGGTCATCACATTAGAGCGTCTATTTTTAGATTGGACCCTCACCCTAAAAATTCTCAAATCCAGATTGTCTCCGAGAATCTGAATTTCTGTACGTACTGTTAAACATTGACTTTTCGTTGATTCAGACAGTGTTTGCCGATATAGAACACCTTGTGACACGTAGTTAATAGAAAAATAGTCCCTCTGAACTCGTAAAATTCAAATCTGTCGCACACAAAATGAGGTCAAGGATTGGATTTGCTGACGTTGCGTAGATGCTGATATCACACGAACCGCTGGATGGATTGAGTCGATTCTAATGTCTGTATCAAGATAATAATAATAATAATAATAATAATAATAATAATAATAATAATAATAATATGCAAATGCAAAAGCATCAGTTTCATGAGAGAGTGTGTCAGACATTCAGGGGATCTGCAGTTTTGTACTACTTATGAATCGCTAACCAGAGGCCAAATGAGATGCTCCTTCTACAATGCAAGATGTGGCATTATTGGCTCCAAAACTGGTACCAGATTTGACAGGGGGTTTGTTCTGTGTTTCCACAGAGACATCAGATACACCTGGATAGGTCTTCGCATTAGAGCAGTGTACTGGATCACCTGCTCCATGGAGACCATTATGCCCAGCATCTGAAGAAACCTCCTCGCCTGAATATGGTTTCCCAGTCGAAACCTCTTGAGAATGGCTTTCAGAGACTCCAGTCTGGTCTCTGATGGGTACACCCTGCCTTTCTCTAGATCGAATCGCATCCCCATGATGCCTTGATAAGCCAATCGTCTATGTAGGTGTGAAGTGCCACATTCTCTTTTCTGAGAAACACTGTCACCGCAAGGACCACTCTGGTGAAAACCCTTGGAGCCGTCGACAGGCCGAATGGAAGCACTACAAACTTCCAAACACGATTCTGAAAGGCGAATCGCAGAAACCTGTGACAGCCCCTGTGCTTTGGAATGTGGAAATATGCATCTTTCAGATCGATTGATACACACCACATTCCTTTCCTAAATCCTGCCATTGCCGTCCTCTGTGTTTCCATTTTGAACCGAGGCATATGGATAAATCAATTTAATGGCCTGAGATTGAGTACGGGTCTCCAACATGCTCCCAACCCCCTGTGCTCTTGGGGACAAGGAACATGTTTGAATAGAAGCCCGGAGTGTTCTGGTTTGCTGACTTTATTGCTCCCTTCAGAAGCAAGCCTGACACTTCGTTTTGGATAGCTTCTAACTTTTCTGGCTCCCTTGGTTCGGGAGTCCAGACTGTGCCAAAGACATTTTGTGGAGGGATGTCCCACCACTCTGGCATGAATTCCTGCGATATCCATCCAAAGACCAGACTGTTTGACGTTACACTTCGCCAAGTCTCGACGAAACGCATGAGCCTTCCACCCACTATAGACACATTGATGCCTATGGGAGATGTCTGGTTCACGCTCCACTCCCCCCTCTTGACGAGGGAAAGAGAGAACCATTTTGGTCTTGACTGGTCTGACTGACACCACTGTTCCTGCTGCACAGGTGTGGTCCAGATGAATGCGAAGGGAGCTACCATACCCTCAGGTATGCTCCGCTCAATTCCTTCCGCCATTTGAGCCCTTACCCTTACCCTTACCGCCTCTCGGGAAATCAGGGCCGCCACCAGGGCATGCAGGGGCTTCCTTAGCCTTCTTCATCTTCTTTGCCGGTGGCGACTGCGAAGGCCCAGCAGTCCCACTCGAAGAAAGTGCAGCGTTTGCTTTGCTCTTCTTCTTGTGTTTTCTGGAGGAATGGTGAGTGGCTGACGGTTTAGATGCAGCCTCTTAGTGCATACGCTTTCCGCACTAGCTCCAGCTGCATGTTAACCACCAGCCCACTTTGCAAAATGTTAGCAGAGTCTTCTAAGATGGCCCGTACTTGGCCACCAAAGATGCTCAGTCCGTTCAAGGGGTCCCAAGTGACCGATCCCTGATGGCCACAGCAGGGTGCATATGGTCCAGGACCATCTGCTTCCATGACTTTGTAACACTACCGACAGCACTGAACCATCATTTACGCAGGAAAGCGCTGCAGGTGGTTCATGGTGGCCTGCCCCTACTTCAGTCCACACCGAGTAAAGCAAGTGATAGGAGTGATTAATGGCATTCATTGCTGCCCTCACACCATCATCACATAGGGTCAGAACTTCTTCTGAGTGCGACTGGCTCTTATCCACCAATGCCTGAGCGGGACCACCTGCTCCAGCACTGGGGACACCCAGGACCCAACGGTCATCCTCCGTGATGATTGGAACCACACCGTGCCGCTCATACTCAGCTCTAGGTATGCAGCACCTTGCCGGCACCTCCACGGAGGCCGCAGGGAGTTGGCTCTTCGATGACAACTGCTTCGCATAAATAGCTTCCACCAGGTCTTTGAACTTGGGATCCAGTCCAATGGACTGGATCCTAACCGTAGGAAAGACCCCCGTCCATACGGCCGCAACCGACGGATGGGGTATGCCCTCCTCTGAAGTGGTAGAGACCATGGGTGGATCAATCCTGGCTAGCCAAGCCAGGGCATCACTCCAGTCCATTTCAGAGAATGACACACGTTGCTGTGGCCATGGGTCTACCAACAGCGGCCTCCCAGCTAGGAGCCACTGTTGGATAGCCATAAGCACCAGTACTGTGTGGTTCTGCCGCCGCCCCATGCAGCAAGGCATTCCATGTAGTAGGCCCGCATGGAAACCCGTGCAGACCCATGACGGTTCCAGAACTGGGGCCGTGCATGGGCGCCATCGGCACCCCGTGTCTAGCCGCTGGCTCAGGCGTAATAGGTGAGTACCACACCTAGCCAGCAACACTCGTCACCATGTCGGTTGGTGGCAAACCGAGCATCTTTGCGGCAAACTTGTTCCTGGTTATGGGTGCCCGGTTGTTGGGGCAGGTACCCGGTTCCAGGAACTGGCTAGAGCTTGTCAAATTAGAAGATTCTTAGGCTACAATCAACAAATTGGTTGTTATCAATAAGTAATGTAATGGTAAGTATTGATCGAAGGAGAAAACCATGATAGTCATTAGATGTATTGCAGTGTGCAGAAAAAATATCATGGCATATATTATTATTATTATTATTATTTTTTTTTAAATTATTATTATTATTATTACGCTTCCACCGCACACGAGCCAGAAATCCCAATCGCCTTACAGATGAGTATTTGTACCGACGAAAACATATTTCAATCATACTGCTGATGCATGGATCCTACAACACCAAGGCAAAGTCGTCACAATTTTCAATATAGCAGAACTTGTTGGCATTGAATTTCAGAAAGCCATTACTCTTCCTGGGTTCAAGGCTTTTGGTGTATGGCCCCTTGATGTGGGATGTCTTCCACCAACAACTGTCACTGATCATTCATCACCAGTGCAATGGACATCAACTGAGCCTATGTCAGGAACTTCATAGAGAATGCATGCCAGATACATCATCTGAACTAGCGTCAATGACCTCAGATGTACGTGTTCCACTGACAACAGCTCACCCAGTGCCAGGGACATCGGGTGAGCATGTGACAGGGACATCATCAGAACAAGTGCCAGGGACAACAGTCAAAGTATCTGTCTTAAGAAACGATTAACCACATTTGATAAGAAAATGATTGGTTGTCCCAAGTCCCCCTAATGTGTCCCAAGTCTTCCTCACTTATGTCCCATGGCACCCCGCAAAGTCCCAACTCTCCAAATACAAATCTTTGAAATTTATTCACCTATATCTTGTTACACTTTGAATAATTTTGAAATAATATTGATTTGCTTAAATGTTACTCTTAGGTCGATTCTAACTACCATTTAGGCTACATTAATTGGTATTGCTTGGAAGATGTTCACACAAAACACATTTTTGTAAAAAAAAAAATGTACTAAGTCTCCCCAGTCTGCGATATACCAGGAGGAGCCACATAAAACGTAAAAGTAAAATATCTGGAATACATGTACGCCACCAGCTCCGGTCAGCTCGTGTGGTTGTGCGATGGGTAGTTTAAAGCTAGTCCAGTGAAAGAGGATTTTTGTTGATTGCAAGCATTGGCTGGCTTGCTTTCATCTTCATTTAACCCTTTAACCCCCAAATCTGTCGTGAAAATCTCAAACCTTTCACTGAATATTTCTATTTGTGGGCTGGGAGGGGATTGCTTTTTTTCAGGGATCTACCACTGGAATGACTAGGTTATCAAGCCAGTCATCCCAGTAGTAAATTCTCGGAAATAGTCTCCTTCCTGTCTTCAAATGGACTCAATCCCCGACCAGCTGGTCTTCGATCGACGAGTGTTCGGGGGCTACAGGGATATAACATGAACCTGCTTGTCATATTTACATAATTGCCGTAGCTTAGCCTCAATAGGCTATTTTTTGCTTTGTTCCTTTTGTATGATTATTTTATTTATTTTTATTCTGATAACATTACGCATTATACTTTACATATATTCAGATATTATTGCTCACCGTACTGGTGCGATCCATAGCTTATCTACTACTTGTCTACTATTGCAATTACGCCGTTAAAATCCCACAATCACCACCACTTATCCACCCACAAACTCAGAATTAAGATTCCACCAATGAATCCATTACAGCCATATATACATTTTGTAAATGCCAAGATGAGGAAATTACTTCTGGTAGCTCATTCACCCAATCTTATCCCCACCCTAATAATTTGTCCTCCTGTAGTTTTCCCTTACCATGCCAACCAAATACCACTGCTCATCCTGCATGAAACCTGTTAAAATAATCAAAAAGCTGTATTATGTAATTTGTGTAGCATGTGGGTTCACCTCAGATGTTCTAAACTAACCTCTACCGATTATTCTCAACTTGAGTCAGATGACCAGCCTTGGTGGTGTCTAAACTGCAACAAATCACTATTTCAATATAACCACATTAATGACGACACTGACTACACACTTGCAATCATGAATCCACATGTCGAATTCAACTACAAAGAGCATATACAAGATCTCATCCTAAACCCCTTCAAACTAAGCACAGACACATATAGAGACATCAATCTAAAAGGTGTTATAACTGACCTAAATGTACCTCCACAAACCTGTAACTACTCACTTCTAAGTACATTTAATGATAAAATAATAAATAGCAAGGAAAGCATTACCCTCTCACTCACGCACGCAAACACCCGGTCGATACTGAAGAAGTTAAATAATTGTTTAGACATGAGTGCACATGAGTTTGGGATTATTGGAATTTACGGAGACATGACTAAAACTAAACTCACCTACTACCCTAGTTAACAAGAACAACTATACCTTTATTGAAAAGCAAAGAACTGAAAAAATTAACAAGGACAGTGGTGGTGGTGTAGGTATGTACATAAAAGACAGCATCCAGTTCACCGAACATCAAAATTTTTCTATAATTGAAGAATACATTGAGACCATATTCATTGAAATTCCAATGCAGAAAGGTAAAAACAAAATTATTAGTACAATCTATAGGCCTCCTAACAGTGATAACAAACAATTCATCGAATCGTTAAGCAAAATTCTCGATATTATTCATAGAGAAAACAAGATATCCTACGCGATGGGTGATTTCAACATCTACCTGCAGCAACAAAAATATTGTCATGCAAAAGAGTTTATCAATCTACTAAATACCTACTTCTATTATCCAACAATAATCAAGCCAACCAGAATAACTGAATCTACAGCAATCGTCATTAACAACATATTCTGCAATAGCATTAACCACAATATTAGTAAAAATCAAGTCGGAATTTTTGTAACTGATACCTCAGACCACTTACCTATATTTCTTCTCGAAAAACAACAAACATATAAAAAATTTAAATGCAGAGATTACTGCCAGGTCAACATTGAAAAATTCAAAAGGTCCATGGCAGAGACTTGACTGGAGCTCAATAACAAACACACAGTCTTGTGAGCATGTCTACAACAAATTTCATGACATATGCACATCTATTTTTGATCAAAGCTTCCCAATGAAAGAAAATAGAAGATATAAGCACAAACCAACTAAACCATGGCTTACAAACGGACTAATAGCTGCCTGCTACAAGAAACACAAACTCTACTTAACATTTATTAAGTGTCAAACTAAACACAATGATATCCAATTGAAAATATAGAAACAAATTAGACCAAATCATCAAAACAACCAAGAAAACATAATATCAGAGTAGATTCGAACAATTGTATAAAGGAAACATGGAAAATCATCAAATCGCTTCTAAATAAGACCAACAGGGAACAACAGACACAATTTCTTTGTGACAACAAAGCAATCACGGATAAATTTGAAATTGCCACTGGATTTAATAATTATTTCGTAAATATAGGACCACAACTTTCGAACAAAATCCAAGCAAATTCCAATAAAAAGTGTATTGATTTCCTTGCAGGCAGCTATCAATCACCGTTCTTTTGTAATCCTACTAGTACGGAAGAAATTTTTACTATACTAAACACATTTAACCCATCAAAAAGTGCTGGCATCGATGGCTTTAAGTGGCATATTTACAAATTCTGTGCTGTGGATATTCTCATCCGACTAAGCCACATTTGCAATCTTTCTTTAACACAAGGCAGTTTCCCAGCAAAATTAAAAATTGCATGTGTTACACCCATATACAAAGCCAAGGATTCGACTAATTTCTCAAACTACAGGCCAGTCTCCATACTTCCACTCTTCTCCAACTCCTAGTGCACCTAATGTACAATCAGCTGACAAGTTACCTGGACAAAAAGTCAATTCTATACAGTTCATAATATGGATTTCGCGAAAAACTCAACAATGCATGCAATAATCGAAATGACTGAAAAAATTATTGAATC
This sequence comes from Chaetoderma sp. LZ-2023a, assembly GCA_034401795.1. NCBI lineage: Eukaryota > Metazoa > Mollusca > Caudofoveata > Chaetodermatida > Chaetodermatidae > Chaetoderma > Chaetoderma sp. LZ-2023a. Next base: position 120,246,288 of record CM067367.1, read on the forward strand.
ACTGGAAAAGCAACATCTTTTTGGACCTTTCAAAAGCTTTTGACACCATTAATCACCAAAATCCTATTAGACAAACTTGCCTATTATGGTATAAGAGGTAGTGCCCTCACCTGGTTTCAGAGTTATCTGAGTGAAAGATGTGTACAATATAATGAGGTATGCTCTGAAAACAGGCAATTAATTTGTGGTGTTCCTCAGGGATCTATTCTCGGCCCCCTGCTGTTCCTCTTATATATGAATGGCTTACCCAATATCTGAAAACACATGCCACTGATACTGTTCGTCGATGATACCAATGCCTTTTGCTGTGAGGACAATATAGATACCTTATATAAAAAGGTAAACAAGGAAATGGAAGAAATTACCAACTGGTTTGCAATTAACAAATTATCACTAAATGTTGAATAAATTATATGTTATTTACAAATTTGAAATTAAAGAAAGAGGACACTCCAAAAATCTATATAAATAAAAAAGAAATTGAGGAAGCCCCATTTGCAAAAAATTTGGGAGTCTACTTAGACAACCATCTGACCTGGGCTAAACAAATTGAGATAGTAACAGCAAAAGTAGCAAGGAGCATAAGTGTCATACAAAGACTAAAACCATATATGACACCAAATACTATTAAAACACTATACTGCACCCTTGTTCTCCCACATCTCACCTACTACAATGCTGTCTGGACCAATACGCACAAGAACAATCTAGCAAAGCTTAACAGCCTTAAAAAAAAGGAGTACAATTTTTTTCAAAACCAGCAGGGGTCCAGAATATATTCAAATCTGAAAATTTTTTGAAACTCGCTGACATAGGCAAACTACAGATGTACACCATTCTTAAAGATTATTGCCACAATCCGTTGCCTGCAACTTTACACTCAACACTGATATCCATGAACACAACACTAGGGCCAAACACAATCTACACACTCAATTTATGAGAACAGAAACAGGAAAACGAGGAATCACAATAGCAGCAACAAAACTATGGAACAGCACCAGCACAAAAATACGCGAAAAAATCCTAAATCAGAAATCCTTTAAAAAAATTGTCAGAGAATCTATATTGGACAGGTATTAAACCAATACAAATTTTGCATCTGATTGATATAGATTATCTGTTAATTTATAATATTTAATAGAAACATGAGACAAATCACACTGCAATCACCGCCATTACTACCACTACTACTACTACTACTACTACTACTACTACTACTACTACTACTACTACTACTACTACTACTACTACTACTACCACGGCCACTGCCACTACTACTACTACTACTACTATTACTACTACTACTACTACTACTACCACCACTACTACTACTACTACTACTACTACTACTACTACTGCCACTACTACTACTACTACTACTACTACTACTACTACTACTACTACTACTACTACCGCCGCCGCCGCCGCCGCCGCTACTACTACTACTACTACTACTACTACTACTACTACTACTACTACTACTACTACTGGTACTACTACTACTACTACTACTACTACTACTACTACTACTACTACTACTACTACTACTACTACTATATTCAGACATGTCGGGTGAACCCGCATACACCAATATAACTATCTAACATAATCTGTGACAATTTTTTCATTCAAATTCTCTATCTGCTTTGATGAGCTTTCCCCTTCCCTACCCATCCCACCCTCCGTACCATACCAATAGTAAATCATTTAAAACCAATATAGAATACCACAATGATGTATTAGTATATGCACATGTACATGTATATGCGTGCGTGAGTGTGTATACATGTATGAATGTTTGTACACGTATAAAGTGAACTGTTGTGTATGTATGCATTCGTATATGTTGGTATAGGTGTGCATGTGTGTGTACCTGTGTGTGCATGTGTACCTATGTGCATATTTAAGTATAAAGCATCTAAATAAGGACATTATATACACCTGTGCAAAAGTTAAGCACCACCCTATCTTTACGCACATGCGAGGGTATATTCATGTGCTATGAAGAAAGCAATAGCATAAACATTTATGTACCCATCCATCTTAGTGCAAGAGGTAATAATGCAACTAGAGGAATGCTGATTATGATGGTGGGGAAACACTGTATGTTTTTGTTTGAACTTGAAAACGAGGCCTGAATATGGTTACGTTGACACAACTGACAACTATTGCCCTACAGTTGACACACGTGGCTAGATTGTCATTAATGGTGTCTGAAAACGAAGTTTAACATCTGTGCACGAGTTTGAGACTGTCATTATTAATACCGGGTATATCCACCTTGTGCCTGGATGACGGCCTGGACACGACGTCTCATGCTGGTCACCAACCGACTGATACGCCATTGTGGTATTCGTTGCCATTCAAGATGGAGTGCATCTGTTAATTCCTGTAGGTTCTGCACAGGAGGATCCCTCCTCACCATGTTTCCCAGAATGTCCCAGATATGCTCAATAGGGTTCATGTCAGGGCTCCTTGCTGGCCATGGTAGGGTTTCGATGGCATTCTGGCGGAGGTATTCATGCACAGCTCTAGCACGATGTGGTCGGGCGTTGTCATCCATGAATATAGGGTGGGTTCCAGGTGCATGATTTACAAAATGAGGGACCACAACTCTATCCAGTATGGTATCTTGATATCTTTGTCCATTTAGTGTTCCAGGTACAGTCAACAGATCCAGCTTACAATCAAATGAGATGCACCCCCATATCATAACGGAACCTCCACCAAATGGAACTTCTTCCATGATGTTACGTTGGTCGTACGCCGTGCGTCTGGACCTCCATACACGAGTTCGACCATCTGTGGCATGAAGCAGGAACCGACTTTGATCGGACCAGTGTACCCGTCTCCAGGATCTCATGTTCCAGTGTCTTCTTTCGTTGCACCACCTCAGACGCTCCTCTTTGTGGTGTGCAGTGAGGAGAGGACGTCTGACAGGTCTCCTAGCTTTCATGCCAGCAGCATACAGTCTCCTTTTGACGGTAGACGTTGACACTCTATTGCGCGTTTCCCATTGCTGGCTGAGCACTCTGCTGTTGGTGAATGGAGATCTCCTAACAAGGCGTACTAGGGCTCGATCATCACGGGCAGTAGTCTTCTTCGGTCTTCCAGATCTAGGCCTGTCCTTCACCTCGTTAGTTTGCCCATGTTTTGCAATCAAACGACTGTTTACGGTATGGTTAATGTTCAGCTGTCTGCCAATCTCTCTGCATGACATACCAGTGGTATGCATGCCTATGATTTGCCATTTCACACGATCACTTAACCTTCGTCTTGCCATAGCGGTTCACAATCAAGAGCTAATTCTCTCTGTACAAATAAACCACGGTCATGAACACAAAATTCCTAATCTTGTCGCCTAAATCTGTATGTAATGTTCTACACCTCAAACTGGACTTTTACATAACTGAACACGTGTGCTGTTTCCCGCCACGCACGGACATCAAGCGGCGTAAAGTCATGCATGCATGTGCATTTCGTACTTGGAATTATGTCAGCTAACGCGGGGACAAAAAGTATGGCAGCCTAGTTGTACCATCATGTTTCTACGTTCTATTGTTTTTGCTGGTGCTTAACTTTTGCACAGGTGTATATATGCGTGTATGTATGTGTGTGTGTGTATATATATATATATATATATATATATATATATATATATATATATATATATATATATATATATATATATATATATGTATGTATGTATGTATGTATGTATGTATGTATGTGCGTGCGCGCGCGCGGGCGGGCGGGCGGGCGGGCGGGCGGGCGGGCGTGCGTGCGGGCGGGCGGGCGGGCGGGCGGGCGGGCGGGCGGGCGGGCGGGTGTACATGCAAAAGTATAAGCAACATGCTATATGCTATGTACTACATGTCAAATAATACCAATTGGTCAACACAATTCACTATATCCAGTTAACAAACCGCAAAATTGGGGACGTTTATTATGTTGTTACTAACGTGTTAATGAAGCCATATATACATATCCTGTTTTAATATATTTCTTTCCTTATTTTGTACACGTGGTCTTTATAATTTAAGATTGCTATTCATGAAACTATTTAGATATGATAAATAGTCCGAGGTAATTTTACAAATGTCTTTCTAAAGTAAAGTGGGATGTCAGAATCTACCAAATGGGTCCACGCTCTACCAAAGTGCATACCAATGTGCGATGCCATTGCAAAATTGGCGGGAATTCATGCTCATTTGAGCAGCACACAGACCTGAATAAGGAGAATATTGCCAGAGATATGAGAGATATCGAAAGATGTGTTGTCTGGTTCACAACACACCCTCCATTCCATGCACTGGAAGGATGTATGTTCTGTCTATTGCGATCGGCAAAGTTGTTGGAAGTGACATTAATTGGAAATCAGAACTCGGAGGACATACTGTTGGTAAAAAACATGGCTGGACACAATTTTGCCGATCTGATGTTGCAATGATCGTGTAAAGAAAAAAAATCGGTGCCAGTTCGTGGTAAAGCGGTAGACGTTAATCCTGACGTTCTTATTAGTCGCATATGCGGTGTCCTTGATGGCAGCTCCGAATTGGACACATTCCTCTGCTTTGAACTGTCAAATTTCACGCCGTTTCTTTTCACTGACGGATTAATGAGAAAATCAACTGAACGCGTTTAGGCCCTCTGTTAAAATCGTAAGCTGGCATCAGCTATGTCAACCAGAAGTCGTTTCGTTATGGATAGGGGACAATTTCTTCACGCGCACGCGCACGCACACGCACACGCACACGCACACACACACACACACACACATGACAAGTTAGGACTGATAAAAAAATCCCCATCTGTTACATACAAAGATATCTGTTCAACATATACAGGCTATATGACAAAATATTACAATTGTGCAATAACCGTGTTCGATGGTGGTGCGTTGTCAACTAAAGCAAGCTAACAAAGTAGGCACTCATCAAAAGTGACCTCTGCGGACATTAAAGTTGCGCCAAACAATGACGTCACCGTTTCACAAAAGGGCTTTTTGGGAAATGTGAAGAATGAAAGCAGCTTAAACAACATGTTGGCATCTGAGCTCGAACAATATGACATAGAAGTGAAGAAGGTGGTGGTAGATGCTGATAGACTGATTGTATCAACTGGACATGGCGCATATAATCGAGATCAAACAACACCACTTGTAGTCACTGCAAAGGATATTGACATACTGCTGATGTTGATATCTCTGGCCAAACATGCTGAGAATCTTTGCATGTTGACCTCTCGCAATCCTATAGCACTTTGTAATATAAAACAGATTCAAGATAATTGGGGACATTTGCCACATTATATTTTAGTGCTGCATGCCATGACTGGGTGTGACATGACATCAGCCATCCACGATCAAACAAAAACAAAAGCTTGAAAACTGGGGCACTCAAATAATGAACTATCCTGTGCGTCCCATAATGGACGTCTTCTTGAATGATAGAAGTACTAGTGCGGAGGTGGCCGATGCAGATGAACTGTTTTAATAAAACTGTATGGCGCGATTCCGAATGTGGACACTTTGAACAAATATCGTTTCGTTTTATACAAATGCGGAGTAGCAAAAACATCACTGGCGGGGAAACCTAGCATCCTTACCACCAACATATGCGGCATCTCGTCAGTATGCATATCGAGTATTCCACCAGGTTCAGGCTTGGCGCAGGAATAATTTGGCTCCCTCTGAATGGGGCTGGACAGTAACGAATGAGTTACTAACCCCAATACCATCTGCCCAACATGCAGCCCCAGTGCGGTTGATGAACTGAACGCAATCAGCTGTGGGTGTAAGAAAGGCTGTGCTAAGAACTGTAGTTGCTGACATGTCAACTCGTTCTGCAGTGTCATGTGCAAATATTGCATTTGATCAGACTCTTCAAATACTGAGATTATTGATGATACTGATGATGGACAGTGATGAACTTCGCGATATCTTAACTTGATACATGGATTTAATATATTTCGAAAGTATTAATTAGCTACATAGACAGCTAGTTACTTAGCTATTGGATCTGATCTATCCATATTGCAATTCACCAGTTCAGTTGATGATCTGCTATCAATAGATACCATACACAACATACTTCTGAAAAAATTAATTTTCATGTCGTTTATTACGCCAAAGTTAATAACAATAAATTAGTTAATTAATTAGCTATGAGGGATTTTGATTTTATTCATTATTATTTGGCTCTTTGCATTATTCCCTTTGATTAGATACCATAGTCGACCAATTTATGCAGAATCTGGAATTCTAATGATTTTTGCCAAATATTGTCGAAATAATTGAGCTAATTATCATATTTAATTTATTTCTGGATTTAGCTCAAGGAGGAATCTATAAGGCTTGTCAATAATTTAAAAAAATACTACTACTGCTACTTTTCCTGCTAGTAGTAGAGTTTAACATGAAAATAACGATTTGGTTCTTTTCTGTTTTTCAGCAGACGAGTCACCACTCCTCAATATAGACCAGCCCCATCACCATCATCATCAGCAGCAAGTCCTACATATTTGACATTTTTACCTGAAACTTAAAACTATTTCTAGCTTGCCACAATGACAATGGATGTGCCAAATTTGGCGATTCTACCTTTTCCATTCCCGCGTTATGGTAAAAAAGATGTGTATTGGTATGAATCTAATTACCCATGATCTAGATATTAGACAGACAGACAGACAGATAGACAGACAGGTATGCTCGCCGGGTGGTGTCGGGCCTTTCCGGTGTATCATGTCGAATAGCCGCGCCGCAAGTGTATGACGAATGATGACGCTGGTTAGCATCCAGTCTCGGGGTGACGGACCTTGTAGGAGACTGCCTTGTGGGTAACAAAAACTGGCTCCTAAGGCCGGTGGAACTCAATTGTTCCGGTGGGGCCGTGCGACCATCGTCGCGAACATTAAATACAACAGTCTAATCCCAAGAATTTGTGTCACCAGTATGCCTGTCCATAGCAATTTCATGATCTATGGACTTACAAGATTGATTTTTGTGACCTAAAAATATAAGTCCATACAATGATTTCACCTAAACAATTATAAATATGCTAGATAAAACTAAAATAAGAGCATACGAGAATACGAGACGAGACATAGGTAGATGAACTTTTAAACATGGGGCTCACGGAGGTACCACACAGACTCGTAGGTCCGCAGAGGTATCCCTGCAAGGGAGGCTCTCGCACACAAGACTTAACTAATTAGCTTATTATAAGTTATTATACCTCTAAGATGAAAGGAAGATGATTATCTCGGATGAAAAGTTATGTGCCTCACGCGGGCACTACTCCTAGTGCTAGTTTGGGTGAGGAGTATTGTCCTCGCGTGGACCATCGTCACTGAATCCTTGCGAGAGGCAGGTGCCGCGCGCGGGCCTCCGTCTCAGGAAGGTGTCACCACTGCTTAAAGCGGGAGAAGAGTAGTAGGCAAAAATGGGCCCACTAATATTTCAAGCAAAAATGCTTGAGAAAGAAAAGACCATACCTAGTAAGATTATGACTATAGGGTTGCGTGCTGTTTTACGTGAAGGCGGGACGAGCGATTCCCGATGGATTCCCTCGTCATCGTCTTATGTGATTCTTAGTATGCTGAATTAGTAGTTGCCGCTTTATTTATGCCGGCCTTATGCTTTGCTTAATTAGCTTTTAGTTGTTTTTAAAACAAGAACTATTTTTGGCCGCAAATGGCTGGTATCTACCCAGCTATTAGACACGGCTGTCATTGAGAACAGATGCCCTAAGACACCAATACTGAAGACCGCTCATACATGTTACTTAGTAAGATCTCCGAACTGGATAAGAATCCGGACATCTCGCTTCGTAACCACATAAAACATTACAAGATATAGGTTACTTTTCACGAAAGTATTATTAGACCATTGTTCTATCGTTATGGTGGGGGTGAGAGAGACGAATACCCACCATAAATGTCCTTCCCGTAAGGGCGTGGCAGATCTACATATCATGCCCAGACATCCTTATGGAATTCGGTGGGGATACGTATCGCGCCCGTCACCGGGTCCTATGGAACTAACCGTTTAACCTGTCATTAGGTTTATATACATGTTGCCTTGTTTTGCACTGCGGTGCGGGAGGATTGTTCAGCAAATAAAATAATAATTAATATATGTTTTCGCAGTGCTTTCCTACATTGGCAAAAGTGCTAACTACTAAGTATCCAAAGATATGAGGGGAATGTATCTGATACCACACCCTGGCCATCACCGCTCGGAAACCCCAACAGTTTCCCAGAGTCGGATCAGCCCATGGTGTGGATGGGGACATCCAAACAATTAAGAAGCCATAAGGCTGAGTGGAGCATGAAGAGAGACAAAATCTTGGAGTTATGAGTCTTACCGGAGTGCGGGGCTAGATTATCGCACTGCCGGAAGGGAAGAGTATATTACCGAGTTGGTAATGAAGAAAGTGTCTCTAATCATTTTGAACCTATCCTATCGAGCTGAAAAGAAAAGGTTTAGTCGGTAGCATGCTGGGCTAAACAGAGTTATAGCACGGACAGCGACCTCTGTGAAAAATTGTTGGTGGCGGGAGAAAGTGCTGCGCATATAAGTGTTTCTGTATAGTGTTTCCTACGTGCACTGCAGTCCTATATTTTCTATAAATAAGCAAAACATATGAACTGATGGCCACTGGCCATATATATACATAATCTAACCAGAACAATCAATACGGTATCAAATGATCAGAAGTACACATCTTAATACAGCTTAACGAACCTACTATGGTGCGGTTAGTAAAACACCTTACAGCAAACAAAAATAACTATAAACAAATACAGAAATTATAACTAGCGGTCCTAAGACCGTTACGGTACCTTTTAGTCATCGGGACCGTTCTTACGGATACAATATAATTAAAGAAGTACATATAGCGAAATAATTAAAATGTGAAGTATAGTTACTTGAATACTCGGTAGTCATACTTAAGTTAGGCTACTGTGTTACCGAAATTGATATGTCATTCCGTAGTTGACGTGCGTTGATGCATTCTCAGGAAGCTGGAAAGTTCCCACAGGTTGGTTCCCGCAAGCTGTTTTCCGCAAACAAGATTCCCGCAAGAACAGTCATGGCGGGAATACATCGCTATGCACCATAAGCCTAATAGGATGTCTAACGAGCAGTCAGCAAAAGATACGATAGTACTACTGTTGGTGAAGAAAGTTTCCACACACTGATGGCACGGATGGAAGTTGTAAACAACCAAATCACAAGCGGGGGTTGTAAGATGCGAATGAAGATACAAAACAAAGCTTAACGGTGCTGGGTACGTCAGCCAGCTCTGAAGACGCACCGGGCAGAGTTTACTCGCTGCGATCGAAAGTTAGAAGAACCTACACGATATTAGTGTGGTGACAGTTGAAATACCACTTTTTGCCATGGCCAGCAGATCCGGCGAGTCATCCGTCAAAGAACATCCTGCCTCTACATCTGTAGAATCACATATTCAGGCCGTACAGGCCTCACCGCAAATTTGTGTTCCGAAGTAGATATTGATATTCGTGAACAGTAATCAGAAAGTTCCAAACTGCTCCCGTAAAAAGGGAGTTACAAAATTGTTTTAGTGTGGTGGGTTGGGTAACTGCCAGCTACGGGAGAAAACCCCGACACAAAGTGAAGTAATATGCATATTGTTTGTCGCGCTGATAGTAGCTGGTACAGATCCAACCTGTTCGGCCCCTGGCCGAGGATGCTCTTGATCTCTGGATCGCGTCTCCTTTATACTCCCCCTGATGTCATAGGTGCAGGCTCCAACCAATCATCGTTCGAGAAACAGCCAATCAGCGCATAGATAATAATAGTGCAGTCGAATGTTCTAGAACATTCTAGAAGTTCTGCGCCCACTTGGTTATGACGTCACGGCAATATTTTGAAGATAATCAAGACGGGGTTTCCGTTGATAACTCAGCCATTTCTTAACCGATTTTGAAATGGTTTACAGATTTAAAAAGCCCGTCGAATTCTGGTCTTGATTAATGCCAGATTCAACGGGAACAGGTAATCAAAAAGGATTACAGGGTACCATCTCGGTACACTAAAAGCGACATCATATCGTGGTCGTAAACTACGTGCTCCATCAAAAACAGCATCTAAGCGCGCGCATGCGCACCATGCGCTTTAACGAACTTGGTCTCTCTCATAGGCCCATATACGCTTATGGCTCTACCCGAATCCAGGACAGGCGGCGCGTACCCAGCTTAGCTGGTACGGCCGGTACCCAACCGGTCGATCCGAACCACACCTGCATGCATGCATGCATGCTGGCAGACAGGCAGGCAGGCATGCGGGCATGCAGAGACAGACACTAGCCAAACCAGTGTTTGCAACAAGAGGACAAAGGGATGGAACAGTAGAATTTTAACAAAGGTAGAAAGCTAAATCAAAATTTGCCAACAACTCGGGTTTCTTCCAGCAATGTTTTTAAACATTTCGAAGGCATCTTTTTAAATGATGTATGCTTACTGGAATAAGACGTCAGAAAACATAGAATGATCACCGATCAAACCGACTAATTACGCTTCTTCATAGAAGTTTTGACGTTTTAATGCCATGCTAATGTCATTTCAGCCATTGATAGCCACAGTTGATTGACATCCGCCCAGAGGTTGATCAGGAATAATGTAGGCTAATGAACAATTTTTAGACGAAAGTAATGGCCAATCAAATTTTAGAATATACATTCTACAATCATAGCATCTTTACAACCAAGATTGGTTGAAATCGGACAAGCAGTTAATGAGTAGTCTTTTAGATGATTGCCTGGACAGTTTTGGAAATTAAAATGGCCGCCGGATAAAAGTTCTGGAACCAACCACCCTAGGATCCTTCCAGCCAAGTTTAGTATAAATCGTGATCCATCAGTTAACTAAGATTAGCGTTTTAAAGTGATTTCCTGACCATTTTTTGCAATTAAATCTAGGTATTTAAGTGCTACAACAATAGAGTCTTTCCAGTCAGGTTTGGTTGGAATTATATCCCAAGAGTTAATGATTAGACTGGTAAACAATTTGCTAGGAATCCAAGATAGACATCTCAAAAATTGACCAATCAAAATCTGTATGTTATGAAGCCTACCATACTAGGATCTTTCCAGCCACGTTTGTTTTAAATCGAACAAGTAGTCTTCTTTTAAACAATTTCCTGGAAGTTTTAAGATGATGATAGCATACTGTATTCTGTGGTTGCGATACTGAAAGCATCCTGGAACTGCAATTAGTTTATTACTCAGCCAGAGGCCTGAGCTCTCTCGGCTCCTTCTTGTTCGTCAGTGTCCCCAGTCATGCCTCTTTTAGGTCATTAGGTGGCGCATTTAACACATTTGTGCAATGAAGTCTTCTATAATTTAAGCGTGGTATGAATTGGCGCAGACTAAATTACAGTGATTTTCAAAGCTTTCTGTGCATGAGCACCCAGTGACAATCGTAAAACATGGACAAACATGGACCATCTTTGATAAACCGCATTCGCTGAAAGTGGGACCATATTGCACATAGGGTATCATTGGTGACTATGCGGTCCGGCAAGTGTTTCTCCTACAGGTCGTTGAGCGGCTTATTCTCCTTGGCAATGAAGATTACGTCATCTGCGTACTGCATTTCTAGTGGAAGATAGATACAACGCTGGTTGGTGGTGGTCTTGTGGAATATTTCCTCACAGATGACAAGGCCCCGGCAAGCAACTGTATAAACAACACAGGAGAGACGTCATTCTCCTGTGGATATGTTGAACTTTGCAGGCCTGCATTTTGCTCGTACTCTCAGCGACTCATCTGCCAATAACCGCCTTAGTAGCACATTGCCACTACATCCACCACTGTGTATTATGTGTATGATCTTTGATCGCTTGACGATATCGAATGCATGTCACATGTTAGTGCCAATCTTATGAAAGTCCCAATGTTTGTACATTGCAGAAGCATTCACTCTACCTGTGCTCTATGTCTGCACATATGCGTCCTCGTTTAACACTCCGATGTCAAAATTTTTAATTTTTAAATTAAATTGAAAGATGAACTGGTGTTCAGTTTTCTACAAATTTGGTGGAAGATGGTGCTGTTGTACACAGCAACATCGTCCACCAAAATTGTTGAAAAATGTAGACCAGTTTATCTTCCATTGACACAGTAAAAGATAGAATATTGACATCAGTGTTGTAAGGGTTAAAACAGCTCTGGTAGGCTCCAGTGAAACAACCAATCTTTTCTCAGATGCGGCACAGAGACGCATTAGTCAGTGGAGTAGACAAATGAGGCGTGACCCTAACAGTGAAAGGCTTAATGTTTTGAAAGAAAGAGGCAGCTGGACCCTATTCGCAGATTCCCAGCCAACCACCTGCATGGTATTCATTTAGAGACGGTCCACTAGACAGAGCTATTGACACAAACACTCCCCTAGCATGATGGGTTCTAGCACCCACTAATTGTTTGTTCTCAAGGGAGGATAACTCATGGATAAACCTTATGGTATCAATGACTGATCTGATAATGCTTTTCTGTGTGCATGCTACAAGTCCCGCGCTGTCTGAAAATTCTCCATCAAGGCTGGTACTCGTGACAGCTTCCACACAGTCGGAATAGCTCTGGATTCGGATGAGTGCCTCCCCCACCCCACCCACCCCATCCCTACACTGAGGCAACATGTCGAAGTCAGAGGAAGAAAGCAAGGACGACCTACTAAAACAAACCGGTGGTGTCTTGACAGATGGCCAGCTAAAACGTTCAGCTTCCCTGGAATGTGAGTTGCCATTAGATGACTTCTGAAATGTGCACATCAGAAGTTTCCAGGTATGCAGACACAGGGAGACATGGTGCCACCCCAAACCCAATATGTGTGTTCAAATAGCACACCAGCGTTGAGTTGTCTGACTGAATTGCCACAATTTTGTTTTGCAAAAGTGGAACCCATTCTGACAGAGACTTCTGAACGGCCCACATCTCCACAATATTGATGTGCCGAGACACATCATTTGACCACAATATGGACAACTTTCCTGACTCCCAGACTGCTCCCAATCTCATATGGCACACATTTGCGAATATCAACACAGACGGCATAAGTTTTTTAGGCACTACTGGTAGTTGAGATTTGTGTTAAAAAAACTCAATATTGCATGAACCGCGATCGAATTGGAATTAATGATTCTAGATTAGCCTCTGCCTGCCTCCACAGAGACACGTGAAAGGACATCTCATGAGAATCGACCACAGAACTAGGTGGTCAATCCATATAAGTAACCCTAACACTGACAAATGTCCTTGCCAGAATGTGATAGCCTTCTTGGAAAAGAATCATAGCCTGCGTCAAAGCTTCCAGTACCGAATTTAAAGGGTAAAACTGAGACACACACACACACACACACACACACAGATCGAATTGCACTCCTAAATGGGTAAAATTCTGGGTCTGAGACACACGATAGATACCTTTCTAAATTGATCACCCACCCCAAAGCCTTGGTAATTAGAGATTGATGAGCATTTGACGAGATGATGCCTATAACAGCCAGTCGTCGGTGAATCTGGATTGACAATGGAAAACATTTGCCAGTGTATTGAACAGATCGGCGAAGACGAACGGTGATGTTGTTAGGCCAAAGGCAGCACCGTGAATAACCAAACTCTGCCCTGGCATGCAAAATGTAGGAACTTTCTGAGAGTATCATTTTCAGATGAAAATAGGCATCCTTTAAGTCGACTGATGCTGCAAAAACATGCTGTGGAAGAAGTAGTCGACTGGGTCCTTCTCAAGCCTATTATACTGGAAATTGTTTTCATCTGAATGGGTGAGGAGAAACTTGTTGAAATATGAGGCTTAAAATAGACATCCATCACAACTGTTGCCACCATATGCGTTGTTGACAAAACAAGACCCAGTTGACTACCTCTTCCACGTTAAGTTTTGTTTTACGTGATTGAACCTCTTCTTGCAGACGTCTCAGCTGAACTTGATCATTTGATACTGGAGTACGAGGTACAACGAGGAACAGTAAAGAGGGGCGATCTTTCTTCAACTCCGTGCAGTAACCGAGTTGCACTATTCTGACCAACAGAGGATCTGGAACCAAATCAGTCCAATTGCTGGCGAATAGAGACCATTACCCAACTGGAATTAATGGGTGTAGAAGTCTATTCCAGCTGGACAGACAGGTGGATGAAGAAGGAGAGGGGATGTAATCTTAGGTTGACCGAGTTAAGCAATCTCTGTGCGCATTGATGATCGATCGCTAGATGCTAAGCACTTGAGGGATCCGACCTGTCACTTAATTATCTGACATTATAATCGTCACATGATAGCTGACGTCACAATCAGAATGGTGCAGCTCAGTAACAAACATCAGTATGTTATGAAAGTGTACAAATTGCATGTATTTGATGAATCTACAATTTAACAAACATCCCATTGAATAATTTAATACTAATTTGCATTTATTTCTATGATTGAGTGGGATAATTCATGGAACATATTTCAATAAAATGACAAGGTCAATCAGAGATTGCAGACCCTTGCTCTCCTGTTTTGGAAAATTGTGGGGATTTTCCATATTTTTAGCATCATGACCAATGCTGTGGAATCTGTGTAGGCTCACTCCCCACTCCTTACGTTAATGTGTGGGCCAAATCACACTGATCAGTATGTTCAGAGATATCCATAGATCATGAATTTGATCCGATCTGGATGCAGGTTTTGTATCTGAATCATGACCAAAGTCTGGAAATGTCAGCCATGGTTGTGTTAAAATGAGGTAAATCAGTTCAGTAATTCATGAATCCAGTTTATCTATCAATCATATGGCGTCATACTCAACTACGTGACGTGTGGGACGACACCATAATCAATTACGTCATGAATGAGTCGATTTAGTCTGCATCCACAAGAAACACACGCACGCATAGTGGTGTACAAGAAACATGCGCATGCACATACAGGAAACATGCACGCATGCACAAGAAACATGCGCACGCACACACAAGAAACACACACAAACATGCACAAGAAACAAGTGCACACAAGAAAAACACACTCACACACGAAACACACGCGCACAAGAAACACACAAGAAACACATGCACAAGAAACACGCACAAGAAATATGCACACATGCACATGAAACACACACACATGCACAAGAAACACGCATGCATAAAAAACATGCGCACGAATGCACAAGAAACACGCACGCACACACAAGAAACACGCCCACGCATACACAGGAAACATGCACGCACACACAAGAAACATGCCCACGCACGCACAAGAAACACGCGCGCATGCACAAGAAACACGCACGCACAAGAAATACCCTCCTCTCCTTATGGAGTCTGGGTAATTAAAACAAAACAATTAATCAATAGATCAACAATTAACATTTATTGTCTTTAAGCCTAACACAGCTTTAATGGGAGAGCATGTCTCTGTACTAACAATGCCTCTTCTTAATTACTTCAGACTAATGCCCGGATGTAAGTGTATATGGATAATGGATTGTTCAAGCTAAGAAGCAGCTAGATGGTATACAAGTACAGCCACGTCCACTCTAAGAGTAATATTGATGATAGTAATTACTGAGATAACACTTTAAGCGTTTAATGGCTAAATTTGGTCCAAAAAATTTCAATTATTTGTTTATTTTTTACTATTTTTGGAAAATTTGACACTGGAATGACTGTCTCGATTATCGAGCCCCTCATGAGTTATTCCAGCAATAAATTTTCAAAAATCAGAAGTCTGTTGGCCCGCAAATGGCCGGCTTCGCCATGAAAGAGTTAACAAACACTGCATGATGGTTTCACTTTGTACAAGCTGGATAACTATCACTTATAACTTTTAACCCTTTAATGCTCAACATTGGGAAAGAAAATCTTTCTTTCGTGTGAAAATCTTTTCACTTTGTGAATGCCCATTTACAGGTTAAAAAAAGAACAGTTTTTGAAAATTTACCACTAGAATGACTGGCTCGGTTATCGAGCCAGTCATTCCAGTGGTTAATTTTCAAAAATAGTATTCTATTTGCATGTAAATGGACATTCCTCAAGACCTCTCCACTAAATGGTTAACTAACTTAGCTAGATTTCATACAGGATGGTCAAGAGGGGGGTAGCTTCGTGTCCAATACATGAGCATAGAACATGTTAATCTGCATATAGAGAAGAACTGTGGGTACTGACTACTAATATGTCTGTATCATCTAACCCTTTCTTTAATCATCAAGTTTGCCTAAATCACTTCTGCAGTGTCTGAGAAATCTTCATTTACAAAGCAAGATGACATTATTTTAGAACAATATTTTAGAAATTTTACCGCTGGAACGACTAGCTCTGCTGTTTCAGTGGTGAATTTTCTAAAATAGTTTTCTGTTAGTCAGCAAATGGACATTTGTGAAGATGACGGCAGAAGCTGTTTAGGATGGCTTGGCCATTAACAGATGTTCTGTCTACTTGTGGTCAGTTCTATCATCATGAGCTACCCCACTCAGTTGACGTTCATAAGTGAATGAAAACTAAAACTGATGATGAGTCTTAAAGGTATCATAGGGCATTAAAACCAGCACCGCAATAGTCGCTTTATCATTCTCAAAAGTTGCAGTGTAAGAATTCAGTGTGTAAACAGACAGATATTGATTAGATATTGGTTAGATGGTTAGCTCAACTCCAACTATGATTCTAAATAAATATGCAAGTACAGCTCAGAAATAACTTAACATGTTTCCAAAAATCAGAAACATTAATTCTTAGTAAGAAATGGTCTGCTGAATATGTTGGCCATATTTGCATTGAAAGACAATGCTGCTTTAGGCTGCATTGGCTTCCAATCCAAAGGTCATTTCCAGTTGTAGCTATGCCCGGCCCAAAGCTAGGTAAGCGCCACCCACACCTCGCTCATGTTGGGATCGATCGATCCCTGAACTCCCTGACTATCAATTTCCAGAAAACTATGCAAGTAACCTGTTAAATATTTTGGAACTAATTTGACTGGGTGCTGTTGCTGCCATTGGCAGCAACAGCACCCAGTGAAATTAGTTTCGAAATATTCAACAGCATGTTTATTAAATAGCAGACATACAATTCATACAACCTGACAGAATATTAAGCGTTTAAGACGCGCTAAATCATGTCATTCAATGATTATGAAGTCATCCTATACGTCCGTTAGTTGATTATGACACCATATGATTGACTGAGGAAATGGATTTATGACGTGTGTTAAATTATTTCTAAGCTGTGCATTATGGTCAACATTGTTCCAGAAAAGAATTTCAACTCTAAATAGTAATTTCTCAAGAAAATTGCGTTTACTGTTTTTAGTCCTCTTGACTATTAAATGGAAAATAACAGTGCATACAGAAGATATGTTGAAAATACAGGTCATCTTTCGTGAAAATATCCCTGTTTACACGTGAGCCAATATTGACCGCTAAACTGGTCAGGAATGACCATTTCTGACGCACCAAGATCTTAATGTTTAAGCATGCAATTTTTACATCACCACTGAAGAGCACAATGAACTTGAATACTGCAACAGCGATTATAGTGAATTATGATTACGTTAACTCTTACCACTCTGATGACAAACTTTAAGTTTCAAATTAAATTAAAAGATGAACTGGTGTTCATTTTTCAACAAATTTGGTGAAAGATGGTACTGTTGTAGACAGCAATTTCGTCTACCAAAATTGTTGAAAAATGTACACCAGATTCTTCGCTGTCAACCCAATCAAACTTAGAATTTTGACATCAGAGTGGTAACGGTAATAATTATAATAAATTTTATCAGTAAAATAAAAACAAAACTAGCTACTAACTGTATTTTTATGTACATAAAAGTCTACAAGCAAGAATCCAAAGCACGCTATGTGGTTAAACCAGACAAAACACATGATCAAGCAATAATATACAGAAACAAACTCTTTATTATAATTAAATATGAACAGTCAGCTTTAATTAATATTGAAATATAATTGCGGAAAGCACATAGTCGCCATAGCAACATGCTTAAATTTAATCATTAGACAAACATCAGCGTGTGCTGTGATACAGGTGAACATTAACAATAATGGTATTAACCATTTAGTGGTCAAGATTGGTTATGAAGAGTTAAATTTGTAATTACCGAATTTCCATTTACAGGCCAAGTGAACATTTTTTCAAAATTTACCAGTGGAATTACTGGCTCGATTATTGCGCCAGTCATTCCAGTAGTAAATTTAGTCTTCTCTTTGCCAGCAAATAGACATTTCTCAAGACCATTACATAGGTCAGTTTTGGCCGGCTTGCCCGTTAAGGGCCGGCTTGATCGTTAATGGCCTTCTTGATCATTAATGGGTGTCTTGATCCCTAATGATCGGCTTGACCATTAATGGCTGGCTTCACCGCTAATGGCTGGCTTGACCGTTAATGGCCTCCTTGACCACTAAAGGGTTAATAAACTTGAAGAAATATACTTTTTAAGTTATTTTTTTATGACATTGCAAATGTACAATACATAAGTAGCTTCTAACACACACATGATTTTTCTGTTTTCAAAACAACACAGGAGGAGGAGTAGGAAGTTCATAAATGAGGTAGTTTAGGTATATATAATATACATATTATGTTGTATCACATGTAATTCTGTTTGTTAACCGTCTGCTTGCCAAATTTATGCATTACTACATTTTTCATGGGGTTTAACTTTGGATATGCTGAATATTTTGAAAACCATTTGACTGAAAGTTGTTAGTGGCTTAGCCACCAACAACTTTCAGTCAATTTATTTTCAAAATATTCAGCAGGTCCAGTTATTATCCACTGGAATTATTGTCTGGTGGCTTACAACAGTCAGACAGTTGATTACGTCTAGCGTAATTATCTTATGTTAATTAGGTCTAATGCTAGATCCATAAATGGACCAACCAGCTTGTAGCCAGAGTAATCTTAGATTATAAATGCCTCCTGATAACAGTCAAACCTGTCTATAGAGGCCACTTTAATTATGAACCATTTTACAAGCGGTCACTTCTTAATAAATTTAGCGGTCAAGGAAATCAACATTTGTAAGTCAAGAGAAAGCTATCATTGACAATTTACCACTGGTATGCTTATCGATTGTCAGTCA
Source organism: Chaetoderma sp. LZ-2023a (assembly GCA_034401795.1). Lineage (NCBI taxonomy): Eukaryota > Metazoa > Mollusca > Caudofoveata > Chaetodermatida > Chaetodermatidae > Chaetoderma > Chaetoderma sp. LZ-2023a. The sequence goes on from CM067367.1 coordinate 120,265,407, forward strand.
TTTTGGTGATAGTAAATTGTCAAAAGTAGTTTTCTTGGTCTGCAAATGACCATTTCTCAAGATCCTCGCTGATGTTCATTTTGGCCAACTTGACCATTAATGAGCTGACCATTAATGAGTTAATAAGTCAGTTGCCTCATGACAGACTTTCGGAGTGACCACTTTCTTCTGGCCCCAAAAATCAAGTGTCTACTATCTTGACCAGTAAATAATTAACCCTTGAACTAATTTCCAGTGTCTTAATTTCAAAACAACTATATAGGAAAGCTGTTGAATATTTTGAAACCACTTTGATTGGAAGTTGTTGGTGCCTGGAATTTCAGGCAAATTAGTTTCAAAATATTCAACAGTATGCACCTTACATCATGAATAATTTGTCATTTCTGGTCTGTGAAAGGAAAAGGTTTAATAAACCATGGCCACAATTTAACTGTCTGCCTGCTGAATTTCTGCAGACGACATTTTCCAGGTTTTTTTAAATCTGGATATGCTGAATAGTTTGAAAACAATTTGACTGAAAGTTGTTGGTGGCTTAGCAACCAACAACTTTAAGTCAAATAGTTTTCAAACTATTCAGCACGGCCAGAGTTATTGACTATCGATTGGCATCGAAATTATTGTCTGGTGGCTTGCAGCAGACAGCGAGTTAACTAAGCAGCCTCTATTGAAAGGTTTCACTATAATATTGTCCGCTTTATTTTATTTTAACAAAATGACATAGATAAACAATTAATAATTCATATTTTCAAATGTTAATACATTTTATTTCATCCCTTGGTTCGTTCACACCAAATCATTAATTAATTATATATTTAATCAAAAGATGATAATAATAATAGTAATTAATTAATCTTGATAGTATAATAACTATATAATTATAATAATTAATTATTATAACAAAAATGAGGAGAGAGCGCATAGCGGTATGCATCCTCAAACCCGTTTTCCACACCACCGCTTTAAGCGGGGACTACAAACAGCAATATCATTTAGAATCATGTTGCTTTTAAAAAAAATTTAATATTACGTACACAGGGTCTTTGACCAAAGATTTTCTTTTTCAATATGTGTAGAGAGAACAATACAAAATCACCATCTTATAGTTATTTTTATTAATATTAATAATGAACAATAATAATCATATGATAGTACTACATAATGATTGTGCTTATTTTCAAAAAGACAGATAAGAGAATAGTTTTTGAAAAACACCGGACTTCATTTGTATAAATACACTGTTCAGTCTAGGAAAGGGTCTGGTTTCTAGCTATGCCCCGCCCCTTTCCAGTTAACCTCCCACCCACTGTCTACACAGGATGGAATCACTTTTAACTGTCTGACAGCCGAGTTTTTGCAGACAATATATTCCAAGGGTTATATATTTGAACCTGCTGAATATTTTGAAAATAATTTGACTGAAAGTTGTTGGTGGCCAAGCCACCAACATCTTTCAGTCAAATTGTTTTCAAAATATTCAGCAAATCAGGTGTTTTTGCTCATCGAAATTATTGTCTGCTGGCTTGCAGCAATGAGACAGTTAAACATTAACCATTTTCAAGGCAACCGAACAGGAAATCTGTTGAATATACCTTTGACACCAACTGCTTCCAGTCAAATTATTTCAAAGTATTCAAAAGAATAAGTTTTATATCGTAAAGAATTTACTTTTTGAGGGATTTGTTGGTGAAAGGGTTACAACCTAAATCCCCAAAATCTAAAGTTCAAGCTAACTATATACATAAACTGTTGAATATGTTGAACAGAATGAATATTAAATTGTAAAATGCATCACAGACAAAGACTTCATTCACGTTCATGAGACTTCGATATTCGTGACGGAGATGCGTCATTTTGATTGTGAGCTAACAAGTGACACAAATTGATTATGACGTCAGATACTTGAGTGACAGATTGGATCCATCCATATTCATGTGGCCCTCATACTTGTCTAATGTACCAATATGTGGAAAAGCAGGAGTTATTAACCCTTTAACCATCGAATTTGTTCAAAAAATAATTTCAATTTTCTCAAAGAAAATGTTCATTTGCAGACCATGAGAAGACTATTTTTTAAAGTTTACCACTGTAATGACTGGCTCGTTAAACGAGCCAGGCATTCCAGTGATAAATTTTCAAAGATAGCCTTCCCGTGGTCTGCAAATGGAAATTTTTCAAGACCTTAGCAGAAGCCATTTTGGCTGATGTGAGTGTTTAAAGGGCTCTGCTCCACATATCTAGAACCTCTAATGAACAGTGGAAATCATAATAATAATAGTTAGTAATAACATATTGATAATTAGTACTATAACATAGACTAATGCTAGATATCACAACTGGTATGAATTTAAACTAAATTTGAGCAGATTTAAAGAATTGTAGAATGACAAAATCTAGGAAGTTACATAAAATCAAAATCGACAGAATAACATTACCAATTTTTAAATAGTCACCTTTTAATGCTCAGCATTGGTTAAGCAAAGCATTGCCTAGTAAATGTTAATTTGAAGACAATTTTTGAGAATTTACCACTGGAATGGCTGGCTCGTCATGCCAGTGATAAACTTTCAAAATTTAGCAAATGAACATTTATCAAACTGACTGTAGAAGAAATTTGTGGTCAGCTTATGGTTAGCTTGACCACTAAAAGGTAAACACAGTCATTACAGTAATAAATTTTCAAAAATGACCGCGACCAGCGAATGGACATTTCTCAAGACCATTGCAAAGGCCACTTTCACTGCTTGACCATGAGCATGTTAACTATCTAAGCATATCTTTCGACACAATTAGATGTGGCATTCATTGTTTTATTAAAATTACTGTACCGCCATTGTTGCTAACCGCCATTGTTGCTAGCCGATGATGTATAATAAACTGTGGTTATAATTGTGCTTTTATTCTGTGTGCTGCAATACTTGTAATACACTTACAGCCCATGTTTAACAACCACCAGAGATAGTTTATATAGTCATGTATATAGTTGCACATCATGGATAGAGATTTAGAGGGAATGACAATTATTTAGCAGATATGTTATGCTAATTAATGATCTATCTTTAATAATAAACATGCGCATATAATTCTGCCCATGTTGGAATATAGAATACAGAGCCGTCAATGTGAATATTCAACAGCATATTTCTTCCATCGTACAGAATTAGTTGTATGTGGTCTGTAAGGATGACAGGGTTAATATACAGCTAGTAAGTATGGCAGAGTAATTATGACTGTATATGATGAGGTTACATTGTCATATTGGCTTATTGCTACACTTGTCTATAACATACACGCAAAGACACCCGCTTGGCACAAGAGCATCAGGATCGTATGCCTACATAGGTATACCCGGATCCTCCACCAAATATGGCAAATGGGTTTCTGGCTCAGGGACGTAATGGTCACCAGATGGATAAATATCATGAAATCTAAATGTCGTCTTGCAAATGGCAATCCTATGGGTAACCAATGTACCAAATTTTGGTGAATTTCACCCAAAGGTAGGAGAGGAGATAGCATGACCGACAGATGGACAAAAGGATGGAGGCGATTTTAATATACCAGATGGTTTTATTAAGTGCCGATAATTATTACTTGCCCCTGCAGGCTTTTCCAACTGACTAATTTATTCCATTTATATTGCTCCTTATTTTGACAAGTGTAGCTGTAAACTGTTGCTATATGACAATGCATCAGCTTTTAGCAACAACATAGTCATAATTTCACTGCCATATAAGTATGGCAATTTAAGTGCCTGTAGCAAAATGGGCTAATGGCTGAGACATCAAGTAAGCATGGCAATATAGTGCCTGTAGCGGAATCAGCCTAAACACATAGGGCATCTAGTATATGGCAATAGTGTCTGTAACAGAATTAGCTAGTAGCCAGCATGGCAATATAAAGTCTATAACAGTATCAGCTAGTAGCTATAGGACATCCAGTATGGCAATATAAACTTTGTAGAAGAACTGGCTAGTATCTATAGGGCATCTAGTATGGCAATATAGTGTAAGTAGCGGAATCGGCTAGTCGCTATACCGTAAGACAGCTAGTATGTATGACAAAATATTGTCAGTAGCAGAACAGTACAGCTTATAAATAATTTAGAATGTTTCCAAAACACAAACATGACGATAGTTAGCAAGAAATGTTCTGTTGAATATTTTGAACATAATTGGATTACACTAGAAGACATTATTGCCTTAGGCAGCAGTCTTCCAATCCAATTATTTTCAAAATATTCAAGTGTGTTTTACTTTGTTTTGGAAACATTTTAACTCTCACTGATAAATCCCTGAAAAAGTACATTCTTTACAACACAAAACTTCTTATGTTCAATATTTTGAAATTAATTTGACTGAAAGGTGTTACTGCCTAAGCAACGGCTCCCAGTCAAATTATTTTCAAAATAGTCACCAGTTTTCCTGTATGATGGTGTTGAAAATGAGACACGGAATTAATCGGTGAAAGGGTCGCGGTATCGCTGAGCTGTACTGTAGGTATGGGTGTATGGGTGTGTGTGTGTGTGTGTGTGTGTGTGGTGGTGGTGGTGGTGGGGTGTGTGTGTGTGGAATCTAGTAAGTACGTATAGTTATTAGCATAATTAGCTAGCTGGTACATGTATCTGACATCTAGAAAGTATAATATAAGGCTCTATGGCAGCTTAATACACATGACGACAAATTTAAATCAAACTTCACACAAGTTATACTTGATGTTATTAATTAATACCTATATAACAACAATAACATATGCTTACCGGTGTGTACTTATAGTATATTATTCTTTCTGGTGACCAGAACACCTACATTCGATCACAAGTAAGCGTCTGCCTGCTGAATCTTTACAGACTACATTTTCCACGGAGTTTAACTCCGAATATGCTGAATATTTTGAAAACAATTTGACTGAAGGTTGTTTGTGGCTAAGCCACAAACAGCTTTCAGTCAAGTTGTTTTCAAAATATTCAGCAGGTCCAGAGTTATTGCCCATTGAAATTGTCTGGTGGCTTGTAGCAGTCGGACAGTTAAACGTCCCAGGTTGGCCAGTTCAATAAAAACAAAGAAAAATCTGATAACTACTGGCGTCGTTGCTTGGCAACTGTTGACCGACATAAAACCTCAGAACAGTAACAATGTGAAAAGATCACTTTGTAATATTATAATACAAATTCATTGAATACAGCAAAGCGGGATATAATACATATCTAGCTAGCGTGATAACAGACATGTCGACACCTGAATTTTATTTGAGCTGAAGTAAAACAGATAAACATGATATATTTATAAGAACAGCGTTATAACACAAGCACATTTGGTTGCGTCTAAGATCAATCAGAATTACACAAGTCCAACGCAGTTGATATGCTGTATGTTGTGGCTAACTCGGGTAGGGCTCCAAGAATAACTGCAGTGTACAAGTCAGAATTTTGATGAGTATTCTAATACTATGAGTCTATGATATACACTCCAGCTCAGAATTAACGTCAAAGCTTTCCAAAACAAGATAAAATGTGCTTTAAGTATTTTGAACATAACTGGATTGGAAGACCTTGTTGTCTAATGACGCAATGTTTTCCAATACAATTTATGTTTAAAACATTCAACAGAACATTTCTTACTAACTCAATTGGTTCTGTTTTTGTTTTAGATACATGATAATTTATTTATGAGCTGTAGTGTAGTCTGCTAGTTTTCAATATTGTTTTTGGTTTTTGTCAAAAGCTTTTGCCGACAAATATGCTTTTGTGAAGCACTTTATGTACAAAGGCTACAATCAAAATGCCCACCAGCTTTCCAGACAACTTGCTTACAAATTTAGATCTGGGTTCAAGAATATATCAGTTGGTTGTCCTCAATAAATTATAGACATATATTATAGATCTGGCGATAGCTGGTATTAAATAGAGACTATTATGTAAGAATAGATTATAAATTATATACGAGGTAGATTGACGATTCGAGTCGTCATAACATTTTGCATTTACACCTAGAGGTAATTAGTAATCACTAGAATTTATAAAGCATTTCAAGCTAATAATAATAATAATAATAATAATAATAAATTTCAATTATATTGTATACAATGTCTACATGAGATAAATAGATGGCTAATCCACAAAGCATTATTCTTTTTAATGATCAAAATCGGTCAAGAAGCTCTCAATTTGTTTGTCGAATGTGCAGGATAAGAAGTTTATTTTTAAAAGATATTTAAAACTGGAATGTCTGGTTCTGTTAGTAATCACTAATCAAGCCAGTCACTTCAGTTGTAAATTTCCAAAAATAGTATTCTCTAGTTCAGCAAATGGACATTTCACAAGAGCACACTAGCTGTTTTAGCAGGCTTGACCAGTTAGGATATAAACTAACCAGGGACATGGTTAACCCTTTAATGACTAAATTTTTTCAAAAGATTAAAATATTTACTTATTAAATGTCCATTTGCAGACCAAGAGAAGACTACTTTTGGAAATTTACCATTGGAATGACTGGCGCGGTTATCGAGCCAGTCATTCCAGTGGTAAATTTCCAAAAGTAGTCTTCTCTTTGGCCTGCAAATTGGCATTCCTCAAAACCACTACAGAGGCCGGTTCTGGCCGGCTTCGCCATGAAAGGGTTAATGCAGACAATAGAAAAGCTTTGGCAGAAGACATAAATAGAACTTTCAAAAGACTGAGGTAATTAAATGTGCGAAAATAATGAAAAATTGTCTTTAAAATTCATAATCTTAATTTTATAATTAAACTTTTAAGGTAGTTGTGTCATATATATATATATATATATATATATATATATATATATATATATATATATATATATATTTACGCAGATGTTTTCCGATGATTTAATCATCTTAACATTATTTTTAGAGGTATTATTAGGTAGAAAGATGTAAAATCATAACGTTGAGACGTTTCTATAAGATAATCATCATAATTAACAAGAGAACACCAACACTACAAACAGATATCCTCGTCATCATCGTCATCATCATCATCATCAACAGTCATCATTCATCTCTAATGAGGTATTGTATTTCACTAATTAATCACCTTGCGTTCAACAACATTGTGCAGTACCGGTACATGAGGAAATCAGGTCATTTAAGAAACACGTCGCATTGTAATTTACCCATAATAGTACGCATGCACTAATGCGGAGCTTGCCAGCTCTTCAGATAATGGACCTTTCCAGTTTTAGATATGCCACGCCCATCTCTATCTAGCTAAGCTCCAACCACACCTCGCTCGTGTTGGGATCGATCGATCTCTGAACTCCCTGATTATCAATTTCCAGGAAACTATACAGGTAAGCTGTTGAATATCTTGAAACTAATTTGACTGGATGCTGTTGCTGCCTGCAAATTAGTTAAAAATTATACAACAGTATGTTTATTAAATAGCAAAGACATACAATTCGTACACTGTGTCAGACTATTAAGTGTTTAAGGCGGACTAAATCGAGTCATTCATGCTGTAATTGATTATGACATCATCCTACACATCACGTAGTTGATTATGACGTCATATGATACACTGGAAAAGTCCATTAACTTCACACATAACATCAGAGTGAACAAGACAGATATGAAAACACCAATTTACTGGTCAAACTACATGTAGGAAGAGAATGTTTTTGAATGATTAGCATTAACATGTGTGTCTTGTTTGAATGCATTGGAACATCTTTATGACCTAAACCCTTTACTGGTCAGGTTTGGTCCAAAAAATAAGTTTCTAACAAAAATTGCCCATTTGCGGACCAAGAGAAGATAATAGTTCAAAATTTACCATTGGAATGACTGGCTCGATTATCGAGCCATTCATTCCAGTGGTATATTTTCAAAAATAAGCTTCTCTTGGTCTGCAAATTGGCATATCGTACGACCACTGCTCAGGTCAGTTTGGGCCAGCTTGACCTTTAAAGGGTTAATGACCAGATGCTTAGCCATTTAACCATCAAATTTGTCCAAGATAATTTCACTTGTGTCATAGAAAATATCCATTTGCAGTTCAAGAGATTATTTAAAAAAATTTATATCTGGAATAACTGGCTCAGCTATCAAAGCCATTCATGATTCGGCTATCGAGGCAGTCATTTCAGTGATAAATTTTCAAGAATAGTCTTCTCTCAGTCTGCAAGTGGATATTTATCAAGATCACTGCAAAAGCCGTTTTGGCCCAACTTGAGTGTTGAAGGGTTAAAAAAAACACTCATAGACACGTGAATACTCTAGTTTAATCTAAAATGATCGGCACGGTAGTTCACCACCGAGGAGGAAACCGGATAACCAGTCCAGTCATGACCACTACACCCAGTCATTTAGAGTGGTCCAGAGCCACCATTTTTATACTACCTTCGACTGATGAGTTCCTAATTATTGTATGAATTCCTAATTATTGTATAAATTCCTAATTATCGTATAAATTCCTAATTAATGTATAAATTCCTAGTTATTGTATAGCTCAAATCAGATAGAGGTAGCAGGTGGTGAGCGGTGAGTTGATGAACTTATAAAATACTGATTATTTACCATCAAAATGTCTTGAAATAAATAAGTAAGTAAAGAATACAAGTACATGTTGCTAGCCAATGCGTGGTGTTGCTAACCAATGCGTGGTGTTGCTAACCAATGCGTCGTGTTGCTAACCAATGCGTCGTGTTGCTAACCAATGCGTCGTGTTGCTAGCCAATGCGTGGTGTTGCTAGCCAATGCATGGTGTTGCTAGCCAATGCCTCGTGTTGCTAGCCAATGCCTCGTGTTGCTAACCAATGCGTCGTGTTGCTAACCAATGCGTCATGTTGCTAACCAATGCGTCGTGTTGCTAACCAATGCGTCGTGTTGCTAACCAATGCGTCGTGTTGCTAGCCAATGCGTCGTGTTGCTAGCCAATGCGTCGTGTTGCTAGCCAATGCGTCGTGTTGCTAACAAATGCGTCGTGTTGCTAACAAATGCGTCGTGTTGCTAGCCAATGCGTCGTGTGCGTAACCTGTATATATAAACCTTTAATGGTAAAAATTGGTCTAGAAAATTAAAAAATTTTACAATGTCCACTTACAGGTCAGAAAGACTATTTTTGAAATCTTAACGTTGGAATGACTGGCTCAGTTAGCGAGCCAGTTATTCCATTGTTAAAATTTTAAATAATTATAAAATCTTCTTTTGACCTGTAAACAGACATTATTCATGGTCACTTGCAAAGGTCAGTTTTGTCCGGCTTGACCACTACAGGATTAAGCTGTTAGATCAGCAAACATTCTATAAGATAATTACAATTTACATTTTAGCAAAAAATCTACATTTAATTTGTATTTCTACATAAAATTAATAATCAGAACACGAACAGAAGATATGATTTAGTGAATAAAACAATCTTCAAACTATGTATACATTTGTTGGATCTGTTGGTAATTAGTGAGGTCATCGTCATCAACATGACACATCAGCACAGAGTATGACACAATTTTCACAGGACATGACATTTTGAAAACATGTGTTCCATTTTAACCCATAAACCATCAAATTTGCTCCATAAAAAAATCTCTATTTTCTCGTAGAAAATATCCATTTGCGAGACCAAAACAAGACTTTGTTTGAAAATTTACCACTGGAATGACTGCTTCGATAACCGAGCCAGTCATTCCAGTCATAAATTTTCAATAATAACCTCTTATTCTGCAATTGGATATTTTCTGTGAGAAAATAAGTTTTTAAAACAAATTTGAGGGATACAGGTTTTAAAGTTTACTCTGTACCACTGTGAAGATACTGATGTGGTCAAATGTGGACTTTAATCCATTAACATTCATATCAGCCAAAACCCGCGTCTGAAGTGGTCTTGTGAAATACATCCATTTGCAGAACAAGACTATTTTTGAAAATTTACCCCTGGACTGACTGGCTCGATAACCGAGCCAGTCATTCCAGTGGTAAATTTTCAAAAATCGTCTTCACTTGGTCTGCACGTAACTATTTTCTATAAAATTCAAATTTTCTTGAATAAATTCGAGGGTTAAAGGGTTAATAGCTGACTGCTCACAAATGGCAAGGGAGATAACCCTGGCCACCAGAGAAGGACAAATTCTAGAAAGTCTGTCATACCTACATGTACCTGTGAAAGGTTTTCATGACTACGACTCTCATCTCACTACTGGCTCTTGACTGTATTTATAGATCCTACATGAATTATCTCCCATTGTTCCTGCGGCTCCAGTAGCCTGTTAATCCGTTAACTCTCTGACTGCTGCAGCCACCTGACAATAATTACAATGGGCAATAACTCTGGACCTGCAGAAAATTTTGAAATATTCAGCATATCCAGAGTTATTTCCCTTGGAAAGTTTATTCTGCAGACCTTCAGCGTGCAGCTAGTTAATGGCTAAGATTTGTCACGGACATCTACACGTTTGCTTAGTGAATACTCATCTGCAGACTACGTGATTACATCCACACACCTACTACTACTACTATGGGAATTCTGAATGACAGGCTCAGCCCATCGTCATCAAAATTAGCTGTCTCACGGTCAGCAGATGGACATTTCCCAAGAGCAGTGCAGAGGTCAGTTCTGGCCCGCTTGACCAGAAGAGTTAAACAGCAACGCCATTATAAATAATAAATATTATCATCAAGTTGAAACCAATTAAAAGCGGCATTATTTTTAATCCAGATTAAATATGGGTAAAATTTTAAATTACACAAAAATAGTTTATTGTAAATACATCTGGATTGTGAACTTATTGAACATGAAAAACGACATAAATGACTGTGGCCATCCGGCCAGTCCTGACTGGCGCTCTTCATAGTTCTAACAATAATGAATAGCTATATTATAGCATCGATTAACAAAGCCAACACGGTCTTAGACAAAAGTCCAAAAATGAAACATACGCACTGTTACACAGTCGCGTATTTAAATCTGTTCATAATTATACAATATACAAGCATGATATAACGGAGTGATGCATCGAGTCGCAAGCCGGGAAAATAATGGAGTGGTACATCCTGTCGCAAGCCAGGTAACATATAATAGACACAGTGATTAAATATTGTATGTTTACACACTTTATAAACCAGTTTTCTGGTCTATTCTTCAATTATTATTATTATTATTATTATTATTAAGCTGGTTACACCAGTGTATTATATAATGAGGGTTATACGGTTTTATGAATTAAAGCTGTGTGTGTGTGTGCATGAGTGTGTGTGCGTGCGACTGCGTGAGTGTGTGCGTGCAACTGCGTGAGTGTGTGTGTGTGTGCGTGCATGGTTTAAGAAAACCAAAAATCTTGCACTGTGAATGTCCATTTGCAGACCGAAAAATTACTATTCTTTAAATAATTTCCCATTCAAATCAAGATCCTCTCCTGCAGTAAATTTTTTTTTAAATCATTCTCTCGGCCTGCAAATGTGTATATCTAAAGACCGGTACAAGAAGCTGTATTTGCCCAGCTTCGCTAATAAAAGGTGACTGGTGGTAGCATTAGAAATATCTGTGATGTATATTTACGCAGAAATTCAAAAGCCTGATTATATATTTATTATATTTGAGCATAAAAGTCTGCTTTAATGGTTCAGGCATAGACAAGTTACTATTTCACGGATAAGCATCAAGTTATTGAATTTTTAAATTTTTTTTTGTATTTTTTTTTTTGTCATATATATTTACAGATAACACTGAGCTGAGTATATATGGTATTTGATACGCCACACACACTGTAACATCAGTTCTAGCAAGAACAAAACTTGTATAATATATGTATTATTATAATTACTCTGAACAACACGGACAAGATTGACAACATGACCACGTGACGCGTGGCACGTGTTTTACATTTTAAGCAATGCCTGCTGCATCCCTGAGAGCATATATGCGAGGTTAAAGAAGACAGCAATATTAGCGCTTATAGATAATACAATATAATCATGTTAACTTTCATCAACATCTCTAGCGGACATCGTCAAACGAAACATTCTCTCAAAATGAGATGATGACCATGCTCACGTTTATAAATTATTTAATAATGATAATAATAAGTAATATTATATTTAATATTATTATTAAATATATTATTATTATTAGAAATTAATTTTAATAACAAAGCTATCTACGAATTATTAACGTCGCCTTTGGCTAGCACACATTGTGAAACAATGATTTCAAAACAATTATTATTAATTAATATTATTATTATCTGTGCTAACTATTTGTTACTATTAATATTATTATTATTATTATTACTATTATAATTATTATTATTACTATTATGGTAGAATAATCAATAATAATAATAATAATATTTCTATGAATTCCTGAGATATTAACACCAATCACCTGAGCAGCCAATAATAAAGACATAATGGTTTTTTAAAGGAAAACAAACAAAGAAACAATGCCTAGATGGCATTCAATATAATTAAGTACAATATAAACATTATGAGTGCGGTGTACAGTACAGCTCATAAATAACCTAACATCATGTTTCCAGAACAAAAACAGACACATGTTAGTTAATATTTAGCATGAAATGTTCTGGTGAATATTTTTCACATAATTGGATTGGAAGACATTCATTCCTGTCTTAGTATGTGAATTATGTGCAAAATATTCAACAGTACGTTTTATTTTGTTTTGGAAATATTAAGCTACTTCTGAGCCGTACTGTATGATGAAAAGCCTGGTAAGGACAACACTGTGCAATACAACTACACCTACATGGCTCAGTTAAAAAAATTATATATATATAATATCCTTTAATGGACAAGACGGCCAAAACCCGGCCTCTGCTCATCGTACTAACATACGCCCGCTCATATAGCTATGCTGTTCTAGGCCGTACTTGCAGACCTGTGATTTCTCGCTATATGAAGTAACATTACGCTTGTGGGTTAGAGGTAGCCAATCAGATTTCTGCCTACTTTACGTGATAGGCGAGAGATCATCCGCTGACCTAATTTTTAATCACAAAAACAACAGCGATCGCGACGCTGTTGAGCTGGAAAGAGACTTTTGCAAAAGTTTGTAATAGTTTTTCTCTAAACAAGTTATCTGATAAACAGAAAATGTGTAGATTGGTTTTCGGTAGCAAGAACCACAAGTTTGGTTTAGGCACATGTGTAAATTTGTCTACTTCCTGATTTCTTATCGAGCAATCTCATTGGCGCAAGTTCAATACGAATGAAGCTTCGTGAACTTAGCACAAACATCAAAGGCGCGCAAGCATGGTACTCGATACGGGAACGTAGTGAGAGGGCGAGGATCATGCAAGAGGACGATGGCCTCTCCTATGGTCTTGAGAAATGTTAATTTGTATGCCAAGAGAATAATATTTTTGAAATTTTACCACTGGAGTGACTGGCTCGAAGATCGAGCAAGTCATTCAGGTGGTAAATTTTCAAAAATAGTATTCTCTTGGCCTGCAAATGGCCATTCAATAAATTTTTTTAGATTTTCTTCACCAAAATTGACCATTAAAACGATATAAAAAAATAAATAAATATATATGCCTGCATACACTCACACACCATAAGCATAAAGATAGGATTCCATTACTTAGCAGGTTTGCGTAGACGTCGAATGTTGCTGATCCAAAATCAAGTACATTCAATTTACTGTGTAATTCCATAAATGTTCACAGAAGCATAGGCATACGCAACATTTCTGATCACCTTGCATAGCGAATAGCACTAAAATGTGAAGTAAATGCAGGCAAAGGACTTCAAGCGAGAATTATATGCGCATAAATCAAGGAAAATTTAACACACATAGCGACCAAAATGCATACATGCACGCACGCACACACAAACGGACACAATATGCTAATGGAACCCTAGTAGAACTATGAAATACTCAATGAATTCAAATTCATTTAAATCCCTATCTTAAAAAAAAAAAATTTGAGAATTAACCGGTAAACAATAGTGCTGGTACAGGTGGTGGATGGGGATGAATGCGACATGGTGAGAGATACAAGGCATACATAGGCGGTCTATATCATAATCATATACACAAAATATCACCATAGTGCCACTCACACCTAGTTACAAGGTCTGCTATAACTGGACACTGTCCACCGCTTGAAAACATGCCCGCGTACAGCACTTTATAATGGTTACGATAGGCTAAAATCATGCTCCCTGAATGCCCATTTGCAAGGCAGAAGACATTTTTGACAAATTTGCAACTAGAATAACTGGCTCAGTTATGTCAAGTGGTACATTTTCACAAATGGTCTTCTCTTCGCCTGCAGATGGACATTCGCGCAGAGAATTGCAAAAACTGTGTTGGTCCTTAATCCTTTAATGACTCAATTTCACCAAGAAATTCTACATATTTCCTTATTAAATACTCATTTGCAGGCCAATTGAACTCTTTTTGAAAATTTACCACTGGTATGCCTGACTCGGTTACTGAGCCAGTCATTCCAGTGGTAAAATTTCAAAAATAGTCTTCAATCGGCCGGTAAATTGACCTACTTCAAGACCACTACAGAGGCCGGTTTTGGCCGGCTTTGTCATGTACGGGTTAATGTGTTAGTACAATGCACTGGCTATAAGATGATAAACAGCGTTTGGACACAAAATAATGGTGGCTACGTAAAGCGGGTGGTCTAATATCATATGACCACCGATGTTTAGACCCCTAAACAAGTCTCCACAATAGGCAAATCTGAATGTACGGCGACGCTACAATAAATACTCTATTTGTACAGTAATTATACATCATCATATAATACTAAATTATACTAGAATTACTATAAGTCATTATGACAAGCCAATGCAATGATGCAATGGGTGTACGTGCGCTTTTGATCACACAAGACCCCTGACATGCCTATCCCGCATCCAACAGAGAGGTGGATATAATTACTGACATTTCACACAAAATCTAATAATTTCATTGAATTAATACAAATTTATACACTTTTGGAAAAAATGTTGCCAAGACTGCGTCAGTCATTCCAGCACTTTGTAAACTGTCCAAAAAAAATCTCCAAATTGGTTTTCAAATATAGACACTTTCTTGACCAAAATTAAATTTGACCAATTTGTGTTAAACCTTTTATGCCGAAGCCAGCCAAATCCGGCCGCTACAGTACGCTCGAGGTAACAAATCTATTTTTCAAAATTTACCACTGAAACTGGCTCGATAATCGAGTAAGTCGTTTCAGTGGCAAATTAAAAAAAAAAAATTCCGTTTGGGCCTGCAAATGGAATTCAACAAGCAAATATTTTGATCTTCTTGACAAAATTTATCGATTAAAGGGTTAAATGCACTAGCTATATGGTAAACGACTTTTGGACACAAATGATGGCGGTTACTTAAAGCGGGTGGTCTAATATGACCACCCAGCACCAGCGATAAGTTAGTCTACTGAACTAAACATATTATTTTATCTAGCCATGACCTAGAACATTCTCATCCTTCTCTAGAACTTAGGTGGTGGCTGACCCGAGAAATCTTGTCATGCATTAAATGTGAGATGTATTATCATCAGCTAGTGATTTCATACAATGGCCTCTTTATTGATAATAATATATATAGGTCAGGCCTAGATAGATTATCTATATACTAGATTGATAGTGTAACGCTTTTAACTGTCTTCAAACTTCCATTGCCTCCAATTTTAAGGACTATACATGGAGCTGCTGAATATTTTGATACTAATCTCGATTGTAAGAACATGTTGTTGCCAGTCAAATTAGTTTCAAAATATTCAGCAAAATATTCTTTAGATAAGAAAGAATATCTTGTTTCCTGTCTGTGGGATTTAAAGGTTAAGAAGCGTGTTTGATCATTACAATTAACCCTTTCACCGACATTTCCCTGAAAAGGTACATGCTTTACAATATAGTAGTTATTCTGTTGAATACTTTGAAATTAATTTGACTGGAAGCCAGTCAAATTATTTTCAAAATATTCAATAGTTCTGAATGCGTTAAAAATGAGATTGAAGGAAATTTCAATTTCCCTTTCTCCGAGATCTAACAATACTTACCATTACATTACTCATTTACATTACTCATTGATAATACAGCTACCCTGAAGCTGTGCTCTAGGAATCTAGATTTAGAAAGATTTACCGGCTCCTGGAACCAGGTACCCGGTTCCCAACAACCGGGTACCCGCCTGCCAGAGACACTCATATTATTTGCATAGCTACCAAACAAGAGAATAACCCATAGCTTGCCTCCGCGGGCTGGGAGGCAGACAAGCTTTGGGACCGAATCACATTCATATCACCGCTCTCCCCACCCCACCCCACCCCTTTCTCCCACAAAAGGGAGAGAACTCACGAACATGCATCTCGCCTGAAAACACAAATGTGCATAGGGTTAACAGCTCTTGACACATATAAGCCTGGGAATGAGCATGAATATATACGATGAATAATCATGATATTACAAAAAACAAAAAACTGTCACCCTTCAATTACCTCATGAATAATGGATTCCCTCAACCAACACACCTTCGACAAAACGTGTCCCATACTGTTGAATTCCTCTCGGTTGACCATGTCTGCTCTTACTACTTTTGCTTTACAAAGTTATCAAACGGAGATGAACAGTGTGGCCACTAGACTATCATTTCAAAAGAGCTAAAGCGAGTGGATTGGCGGAGCCTGACATATTCCTCATATAGTAATCCGTGAAAGAGGACTCACAGTGCCATTGTGCATTAGAAGGTCCTCTAACGGGACACCATTGAATAGGGCGGTCGAGAGGGCCATTCCTCTAACATCATGAGCCCTAGCTTTGCCCTGTAGGTTGGGCTTAGAATACACCTTCCGTATCCTCTGCGTGTCGTAAGAGGCGACTAAAGGAGGTAAGGGTGAGGTAACCCTGACAGAGTGCTGAAGACGGAGGTTCCAGGCCGCATGGCGCACTCTAATAAACCATGGATCCACGCACTTAACGCTTATGATCATGTCGATAGTCACTTACAGGACTGGCGGTATGATCAGCGAACGAAAAGAAGAAGAAGATGAGCTCTAGCACATTGCACCTGGTGGCCAGTCGCAATCTCGTGGGTAGTCTCAATGCATTCGATTAGCCAACGAGAGATAGTATCCATGGATGCAGCGCCATATGGCTTCTTATGGCAGATACACAGATGTCTATCATTTGACCATAGAGAGTTCATCCATTTTTTGTACTTGGTCACAGCACGGACTGGACACCAGGCACTGGCATCACGATCAAACCTAGTTAGCTTCGGTATAATGATTGATTTGCCAGGATATTTGAAAGATTTATTCTTTGACATAAATTCTGCTCTTGGCAGCAGTCGCAGACCCTCTCCGGAGACAATAAATCGGTCCCTCTCTGCTGAAAGTGCATGGATCTCACTGCGCCTTCTTGCTGAGGAAGCTGCCAATAGAAAAACCGCCTTTAGAGTCAGATGCTTTAGACTAGCCGAACCCAACGGTTCGAAAGGGTGCTTGGCCAGTACATTAAGCACCAAAGATAGACTCCAGGCTAGAATGACTACCGGTTGTCTCGGTCGGAGATTGCTCATTCCCTTCACCACCACATTCAACTGGGCCACCTCTGGACTAGCCCTGTTGGCTAAACAAGGGATAACCGATGCCAAAGCCGACTTGTATCCAGCAATTGTGACAGGAGCCAGTCCTGTAAAGAACAGCTCACAGAGAAAGTCTGCTATTTGTTGAATAGTGGATTGAAAGGGATCAATACCATTTCCTTCACACCACTCTGCAAATTTGTTATCCTTGTGGTTATATGACTTGATGGTTGACCGCCTCGTAGCTGCGACGAAACTCGCAGCCTGTTGAGAAAAACCTTCCGACACATCTCGGGCCGCTCGTGTAGGAAGCGGCCCTTGGCCTGGGAGATTATGTTCGGAATCTCGGGCAGCTGCACTGGATTGTCCACCAGCAGATCCATGAACCACGCCCTGCTGGACCAAAATGGCGCTATTAGCAGGACCAGGCATGGCTTCTCCATGATCTTCACCAAAATCTTTGACAGAAGAATGGTGGGCGGATACGGGTAAGCGTGCATCCCTCTTCAGCTTATCGCCAGAGCGTCTGTATCGATGGCATTTGGATCTGGAATCGGCGAGACATAAGTCATGATTTGAGCATTTTCCTTTGTGGTGAACAAGTCCACGATTTGTTTGGCCCAATCCTCGAAGATCCTTTATAGAACTGGAGGGTTGAGAGACCAGTCTGTTGGAAGCATTCTCTCATCCGCCAGAATGTTCAATCGCCCAGAAATGTGAGCTGCTTTCAAAACAACTGAGTAATTCCTGCACCATTGAATCAAGTGCCACACCTTTATACAGTGTGGGTGACCTGGTCCCGCCTTGGCGATTTATGTATGATATTACTGTCGAATTCTCGGACCGTATCAATATCACCGTACCCCTGACTTCTGGAAGAAACTTTTCTAATGCCAGTTCCACTGACACCATTTCCAACAGATTGATATGCAGCTGACTCGCTTGGAGAGTCCATTTTCTTGAAACCTGGTTTTCTCCCAGGCAGTCGCCACCCACCCCCCCCCCCCCCACCCCTCCAGCGATGCATCCATGTACACAGACACCTGGGGGCGGGGATAGGTGCAGCGAAACTCCTACTAGGAGATTCTGACACTTCTTCCACAATACAAGATGCAACATTATTGGCTCCAAAACTGGTACCAGCTTTGACAGGGGTTCTGTTCTCCGTTTTCACAGAGACATCAGATACAACTGGATAGGTATCAGAGCAGCGTACGGGATTACCTGCTCCATGGAGACCATCATGCCCAGCATCTGAAGAAACCTCCTCGCCTGATCCCAATCGAAAACTCTTGAGGATGGCTAACAGACACCACTCTGGGCTGACGGGTAAACGCTTCCTTCCTCGAGATCGAATCGCATCCCCAAATAAACGAAGTGTTGAGTAGGTGTCAATCTGGATTTCTCCTTGTTGACTATCCAGCCTAGATCTGAAAGTAACTTCAGAGTCAGAGCAGTATCCACTTCTAACCTGGCTGGTGTGTCCGCCTTGATAAGCCAATCGTCTATGTAGGTGTGAAGCGCCACGTTCTCTCTTCTGAGAAATGCTGTCACTACTAGGACTACTCTGGTGAAAACCCTTGGGGGCTGTCGACAGGCCGAATGGAATATGCATCTTTCAGATCAATTGACACACACCACATTCCTTTCCTCAATCCTGCCATTACCGATCTCGGAGTTTCCATCTGAAACCGAGGCGTATGGATAAACCAATTCAATGGCCTGAGATTGAGTACGGGTCTCCACCCCCCCTGTGCTCTTGGGAACAAGGAACATGTTTGAATAGAAGCCTGGAGTTTCTGGTTTGCTGGTTTTATTGCTCCCTTCAGAAGCAAACCTGACACTTCGTTTTGAATGGCTTCTAACTTGTCTGGCTCCCTTGGTACGAAAGTCCAGACAGGTGCCAAAGACAGGTTTTGTGGTGGAAAATCCCACCACTCTGAAATTTACCCATGGGATATCTATCCCAGGACCAGCCTGTCTGACGTCACACCTCGCCAAGCCTCGGCGAAACGCATGAGCCTTTCACCCACTATAGACGCCTTATGCAGGTGTCTAGCTCGCGATCTGCTTCCCCCCCCCAATCTCTTAACGAGAGAGAGAACTATTTTGGTCCTGGCTTGACTGGTCTAACTGGAACCGCTGTTCCTGTCGCACAGGCGCAATCCAGGCAGATATGAAGGGAGCTACCATACCCTCAGGTACAATCAGCTCCCTTCTTTTCTTGGAGGACTTACCCTTGCCCTTCCCCTTGCCCTTCCCGCCTCTCGGGCGATCAGGAGCAACACTGGGTGGGTAGGAGCCTCCACAACCCTCCTCGTCTTCTTAGCCGCAGGCGGCTTCGAAGGCCCAGCAATAGCAGAAGCTGGCTTGACTTTCGCCTTGCTCTTGTGCTTCTGTTTCTTGAAGGACGGTTGTACAGCTAACTGTTTAGCCACAGGCCCTAGTGTGTGCGCCTTTCGCACTAGTTCTAACTGTAGATTAACTGCCAACCGATTCTGCGCTATGTTAGCAGTATCCTCTAAGATGGCCCGCGCTTGGCCACCAAAGATGCTAGGGCCGTTTCGTGGCGTTCCAAGCAAACGCTCCCCGATGGCCGTAGCTGGACGCATATGGTCAAGGACCATCTGCCTCCTGGATTTTGTAACTCGTGCTTGTGGTTGTGGAACCGTGGCCATACACAGGCACCAACGGGGGGCCCCTCCCCATGTGTGGCCGCTGGACCAGGCGCAATAGGCGTGTACCAAGCCTGGCCAGCAACACCCGTCACTGTGTCGGTTGGTGGCAAACCAGCACTGGACGGGTGCCCGGTACCGTGTGTGGCCTCAACCAGGGGCTGAGCGACTGACCTGGCTTGCGCCAAGCCAGACAGATGGAGGGCGGTTCAGTCCAGGATGGAATCGACCTCCATGCACTCCACCCGTGGCATCTCAGGCCGCAACAGTCTTTCCTGCTCGGCCTCCTCATCTTCAGACCCCGAAGAGTCGTCACCAGATGAGGAAACATTGGAGCCATCCTGGTGAACGGCTCCCATGCCAGACGGACCGGCCACCGCTACTGGACCACACGGAGGTGGCCGCAGAGAGACAGTACCCATCAGGCCAGAGCCTGACGGGACCGCCAGGGAGCCATACGAGGTGACTCCCTTGGTAGCCAGTCCAGAACTCTATCCAAGGACAGGGTACGTACCGGACACGGGAAGACTGTCCTACAGCCTTAAAAAATCAGGGATGACACCAGCGAGGGCAGGACGCTATGCATAGCTAGCCCGAATCCCCAAACCACGGCGGAGTTGCCATCTCCGAAACCTCCGACTGCAGATGTGGGGCACCCTCAGGGGTCGAAACGGACCCTCCACGATTTCTTTTCATTCCGCCTGACCAACCAACACCTCGATCGGCCACACTGAACAAACATTACACCTATTATCAACATTACAGGAAGAACATCAAAAACAGACATGGTCTTTGTAGGCGACTTTCACAAATTTATGGCATTCGGAACAAGATGGCGGGGTAGGCTGGGCCTAAAAATAAGCACAAAACCTAAAACAAATATTTTCACCATAAATTAAATGTTAACCCTCCAGCACCCAAACCCGCAACGTTACAACAAAGATCGCATAATCTGGCGACAAGAACGATAGCGGTCATTAATACACCCATATACTGATCCTGACGGATGTATCACACGGAACCAGGAACCATATCGAACAGCATTCGCGGTATATTTTAAGAATAAATTTCGAATTATACTCTCAAACGAAGGCCAAAATGATACGTGAAGAAAACAACAAAATGACAAACAAACTGCTGTAGACCACAGTAAAACTGCAGAACACACATCTTAAATCAAGAATTTTAAAACCACCGATCAATGCAAACAGATCGTGATTACCACGCAAAACTTGACATAATTCTAAAGTTTTTTGGTACAAAAAGAACGCAGTACCAAGAATAAGATGCGCGAATTAATGAAACATTTACTTCACCATAAAAATCTGAGAAACAACACGGGTGTGATGTCACCCGCTCGGATAATGACATCAGCAGTTTTTCGTGTTAAAAAACACCGCATAGCCAACATCTAATTTCATATTACTGCCGATCGCCGTTGGGATCAAAAGGAGGCGATCTATCTGGCATATTTCGTTGTCACCACACGTCCCAGATTCGGGGTCAGAAATTAGGACATACGACACAGACAAAATTTAAGAGACCTAAGTTTCCATACAGCTAGAGAATAATGTGAAAGAACACAACCTGAGATCAGAAACTCCTTCCATGGTAAATCCAATATTCTGTGAAGTGAAAACAGCTAAACTAAGGCACAGAAAACACTAAGAAACTCTTAAGATATTTCTAAATGCAAAAAGCATGTCTAGCTCTTGTTGCTATGCAAACAAGAATGAGCCTCACTGGCAGACGGGCACCCGCTTGTTGGGAACCGGGTACCCGGTTCCAGGAGCCTGTAAAGCTTTCTAAATCTATATTCCTAGAGCAGCTAGCTAGCTAGCTTGTATTATCAAAGAGTAACCTAATGGTAAGTATTGATCGAAGGAGAAAGTGTACTTTTAGAAGTCATGATTTCAATAGCTCCCAATGTTATGATTTGTCATTACTGGTGAGCCTCAGATGTCTTTGACTGGTCAATACAGGGGTTGAAATAACAATAAAATGTGGCACACTATAGAAAGAACTTGACATGTTTTGATACTCATTTTAATTCAGGTGAGAAAAGAATCCAGGCGTTACTCAAGGTTGGAGACAAGTCTTTAAACTTGGCTATGGATAAAAACATACACATTGTATAAGGTGGTCTCAGGGTCCTCCTCTGGAAGAATTTTGAAATCTAGATTCTCTCAGATGGCATCTCATGAATTTCAGAATGTAAATAGTAAAATAAGTTATTGGTTTCCCTTGATTGGCCTACATCGAATCCCTAATTTTTAGGTCTATATCTAAGCTGGTTTTATTTCAGTCTAGTATGCCTGTCATTACAGCTAAGTTTTACACTGGCACCCATTTCTACTGCTGGTGCAAAGAGGAAAGAGACTGCCCATGTTTCCATGTATGCATCTAAAGAGAAATGAAATGTAAACATGTACTAAAATTCATCTATTTATACAATTATTTTATTTTCTTTCCCCCAAATTTGGAGTGCCTATTACAGCCACCTAGCCCCCCCCCCCCTCCAACCCCAACACCCCACCTTGTCTCCAGCATTGTGAATGTCCAGGTAATTTGTTCTAGAAAGACACCTGCATAAAGTGGTAATGTAAAGTAAACATGTTGTTGACATTAGCTTTGCAATGTAGGCATTCATTATCTCATCTTATATGGCCTATTTACTCACTTAATGGTCATTAAATAAACCAGCTAAATTTTAGTAAACACATACTAGATATTTTGAAATTTATCCGAGTGAAAGTTACTGCTGCCTTCTTCAGAAGTATCTTTCACTCAAATTATTTTTTGAATATTCATCATTGTTTGATATTTCAAAATTTCTAGCATTCCTTAAAAGTTGCTTTCAGGATAACACTAACTCTCGAATGTTACAAATTTTTTTTATTTTCTCAGAAAATGTCAATTTAGAGGCTGATTGAAGACTATTTTGGAACATTTATCACTGGAATGATTGGCTCGGTTATCGAGCCAGTCATTCCAGTGGTAAATTTTTAAAAATAGTCTTCTTTTGGCCTACAAATGGCCCACTGGGCTCAAGACCACTGCAGAAGGTGTTTTTGGCTGATATGAGGGTTTAATGGTTAAACACAAGTGGTTATATTAGATGAGAGATAGCTGTGTAGTTTATCACCAAGACCTGTACAAGCCCATGTTTGAACACACAATCACCAATAAAAGCAAACATTTGAATATTTACCTGGCTAAAGGATGTTAAATACGGCTACCCTTGGATTCTCAGATTCAATTAAATTATGGAAATAAACTAAATTATTAATTATATATTAATGATACTAAATTAAAACAGGAATTTATAAAACAATTTTTGCAGTATGTTTGTGGCATTTTTTAGAAATTAGACAAACTGTAGTAAAACAAGAATCCTGTATCTTTGAATAATTTACTTGTACCTAAAATTATCAGTAATCGGAGAAGGGTAAGAGATTATGCGGGCACATAATCTTATCCTTATCAGGGTCAAATTGGGGGTATAATGTGCTAATTATTTTATCTAATATTAGATATTGGCCATAGCCCAGGGCAGGTTATCTATCACATTCTGTATTTGAACAGCAGCCGTTTATGTACGGCGCTACCTGTACATGCAAAGTTTTCGAAATAGACACCAAGAGAATCTGTACAACCATGTTGAAGCCATTGGATTGGTTGGCTTATATTAAGTACTTAACCGCCGAGCCACCGTCTAACTCATGAACAGTTGAAACTATTCATTTCAGTCCTTAATTTCTCAGTACTAGTAGGTCCTATTCGGTCCATATCTACGTTGGCAGTTTATTGCACCGTTATGAAGTTATTTGTTTGATTGGTACCTATCGAGTCCCTGATTCTAGGTCCAATTCATGCCACATCTAACATATTACTGTTAACTACCCAGCTTTTACACTGGTACCCATTTATATAAGGAGGAGTGAAGGAGATTACCTATGTTTCCACAGATTGCCAATCAGCCACCTGACAGTCAACCAGGACTTGAACCCCGCCTGGCTCATTACCAGATGGCCACATTAGCACCACGTCCAATCGTCCCCTCTCAATGTACCATTATGGCTAACTTCCCCAACTTTTACACTGCCTACCAATTTATAAATACTCCTGGGTGGAGAGGCCAGAGGGGTAAAGAGTGAAGGATGTCAGACTGCACATCTCTCCAATGAGCTGGATAGTCCGCCACTCAGGTGTCAACCAGCTTCTACGGTTAACACTTTAAACCTCACATTTTTTTTCGAAAAAAAGAATTCAATTTTCTCAGAGAAAACGTCGATTTGCATTCCAGGTATAAATTTTCAAAAATTGTCTTCCTCTGGTCTGCCAAAAGGCTAAAAACTTAACTAATCTGACTAAAGTCTAGGTAGTTGAACAGTTAAACTGCTAATGAGTTCTTGTGAATTGTGAATGATTTGGAACGAATTTCTTTACGCACAGGAACTGGCCATTAGCACTGCCCTCTGCACCGAGAAACATGGCCGTTTGGAAGTCAGGATGAATAACAAGAAGTCGATGATTGACTACAGGGTGCTTCTGCCAGGAGGAGCCAGTCACATTAGTTGGAACATGGAAAATCTATCAAAAATATGTAAATCTTCTAATTAACTAAATCTAATTAGCTAAATGTCACGATTGGTCAAGAAAATCTCAATGTTTGCCTAGTCAGTTAGCGGATGTCCATTTGCAGATCAAGATCCCACTGTTTTTAGAAATTTACAACTGGAATGAATAATGCATTTCGAAGTAAGCCCAGCATTTCAGTGATAAATTTCCAAAAATAGACTTCCCTTGGTCTGCATCTGGACAATCTGCAGAATCCCTTTTTGGTCGACAAGACCTTTTAAGAATTAATACCCTTTGTGGACACAGTCTTATCTGCCTTTAGCCATTAGTGTGCTTGACCAGGCAGTAAATAAATCTCTATAAAATCATGTATACATCATGGTCCACTATAGCCTAATTTCATACAATATATTTAAATTAATGTTGGCCTTAGATGTGAGCAAATAAAACATCATACACAAGTTAGGCAATCCTCTCTCTCTCTCTCTCTCTCAACCATTTAATGGTCAAATTTGGTCAAGAAAATGAACATATTTACTTACTGAATGTCCATTTGCATGCCAAGAGAAGACTATTTTTGAAAATTTACCACTGGAATGACTGGCTCGGTTATCGAGGCAGTCTCTCGTGGTAAATTTTCAAAAATAGCATTCTCTTGGCCTGCAAATGGGTATTCCTCAGGACCACTGCAAAGGCTGAATTTGACTGGCTTGACCATAAAAGGTTTAATCTCCAGATTCACTGCAGACAGAGGGTTAGCAACGTAATTTTAGTAACCCTTAATAATGAGTCTAGATTGGTCAAGAGAATTAAGGTTTCGATTAGAATGTCCATTCATTTATAGGCCAAGAAGACTATTTGTGAAAATTTACCACTGAAATGACTGGCTCACTTATTAAGACAAACAATGGTCATAAATTTGTTTAAATTATCTCTTGGCCTGTAAAATGTCATGGGTTAAAAACCACTTAAAAACCATTGTATGAGCCGGTTTTGGCCGCTTTAACAGAAAAGCTTAAACCATTGTATGAGCCGGTTTTGGCCGGCTTTAACAGAAAAGCTTAAACCATTGTATGAGCCGGTTTTGGTCGCTTTAACAGAAAAGCTTAAACCATTGTATGAGCCGGTTTTGGCCGGCTTTAACAGAAAAGCTTAAACCATTGTATGAGCCGGTTTTGGCCGGCTTTAACAGAAAAGCTTAAACCATTGTATGAGCCGGTTTTGGCCGGCTTTAACAGAAAAGCTTAACCCCTCAATCCCACAAAGCAACTATTACAAGTTATTTTGTGATTTAAAATATATCTGTTGATAACAACAGTTTCCAGTCAATTTAGTTTCGAAATACTTGAGCGCTTAGCAGAATGGTTGCTTTGAAATTAAGATTCTGGGATTCACTAAATCGAATCCTCCATTGGTGTATATGATTGTTCAGTTGAAAAACATACAGAGAAACATGTTATTTCGACTTACTATAGAATAACCATCAAATTAACCCTTTAACACTCATATCAGCCAAAAACGGCTTCTGCAGTGGTTTTGAGAAATGCCCATTTGCAGACCAAGAGACTATTTTTTTAATTTACAACTGAAATGACTGGCTCGATAACCGAGCCAGTCATTCCAGTGGTAAATTTTCAAAAATAGTCTTTTCTTGTCTGCAAATTGACATTTTCTATGAGAAAAGAAAATTGAAATTTTCTTGAACAAATTCGAGGGTTAAAGGATTAACAGTAACTACAACAATTCATCTGGAAAATTGCCAACTGAGCGCTCGCTATATTAACCGCTAAATGGTCGAAACCGGTTAAGAAAATCATGAGTTTCGCTCAATGTGCAATGGAAGGAAAAGAATATTTTTGAAAATTTACCACTGGAATGACTGACTCGGTTATCAAGCCTGCCATTCCAAAGGCAAAATTTCAGAATATAATCTTCTATTGGCGTGCAAATGGACATTCCTCAAGACCACAGCTACAAAGCCAGTATGACATTAACTCACTGGTTAACTCTTTCACCGATGAATTCCCCATATCTCATTTTAACGATACCATACAGGAAAATTGTTAAATATTTTGAATTTAGTTTGACTGGAAGCCGTTGCTGCCTTAGGCATCAACATCTTTCAGTCATATTAATTTCAAGATACTCAACAGAATAAGTTTTATATCTGAAGGATTATACTTTTTCAGGGATTCGTCGATGAAAGGTTTACGAAGCCATATCTTTACCCATATATATTTTGTTTCAGATTCAGTTAAATATTTGAATGTAGAAACAATATTTTTAGGAAACTTAGGGTTAATTAAAGAGGTACTCAAAATCCTATCAAAATACCTGGACACGATTATTTCCAAAGTCGACTACATATATCAAACCACCTGGCGATAGACAGAGACCAGAAGGGCGATCTAACTGCCCAGGACCAGTGCCTGGTGAGCCAAATTTAGCCATGAAATTACCACTTGAGTTGAACACCTGAATGCGATGATTGCGTGAATCTGCTACGATAATGCTGCCCTCAGGGTCGACCACGACTCCCTGTGGACGAAGGAACTGGCCATTAGCACTGCCCTCTGCACCAAGAAACTTGGCCGTTTGGAAGTCAGGATGAATAACAAGAAGTCGATGATTGTTAAAGTCTGTCACCACCATGTAGCCTTCATTTGTAAAGCACACACCTCTCGGAGAATCAAAGTGCTTCCACAAAGCGCCATCAAACCCATACTTGTTGAGGAAAAGTCCTTCTGAAGAAAACAGCTGGATGCGATGGTTCCGTGTATCAGATACTAGAATCTTGCCTTCACTGTTCATAGCCAAGTCCCAAGGATAGTTGAACTGTCCATTCTTGTTACCTTTCTCACCAAATTTCAACAGGAAGATTCCTTCAAAGGAAAATATTTGTATACGATGGTTATCCTTGTCAGCAACTACAATACGTCCCTGTTGGTCAGATGCCACACCTGCTGGCCGGTCAAACTGACCACAACGTGAGCCCGCTGAGCCAAATTTGTGATGAAAACTACCGTCAGGATTGAAGACTTGTATGCGGTTATTGCTGCGATCTGCCACAATAATATATCCATTTTTGTCACAGCACACACCCCAGGGTCGACACAAGTGACCATCAGCCTCGCCTTCATCGCCAATTTGAAACAGTGGTGGTCCTATCGCTGTATAATCACGTCCACTGCGTACATGCACAGTGAAAGGACTGTCTTTGATATGCTGTCCACGCATGGTAACAGAAATAATAT
The DNA here is from genome assembly GCA_034401795.1 of Chaetoderma sp. LZ-2023a. NCBI lineage: Eukaryota > Metazoa > Mollusca > Caudofoveata > Chaetodermatida > Chaetodermatidae > Chaetoderma > Chaetoderma sp. LZ-2023a. The sequence continues at coordinate 120,293,441 of CM067367.1, forward strand.
GCTGTCCTTCATTTTGAGGTCTGTAAGTAACTGTGTATATCCCACTCTGGCCATCTAGGACGTCACTGCGATATATTGTGCCATCAGGATCCTGAATAAACACTTCAACCGGATCACCTCCGACGACTCTAGCTTCACCATGATGGTCACGGGCATGGATTTTAAACATGGCCAGTTTGCCCTTTAACGCCCGCTTCAGTCCATCCCCGCTGACCGTAGATTCTGGAGCGAATGCACTGCTACTAATGAAGCCCATTTTGCTGATTGCATTGTACAGGGCTGTATCTGGTGGTGTGAATAGCACATTGTCCTCTTCGTGTGGCTGAAGATGACCACGTAGATGGCGCATATCCTGGATTTGACCAACAATTCTTTCCCGGCATTTCAGCACATCAAATTCATTTCCTGAGTTTAGCAATGCCTCCACTTGTGCAACGGTGAGCGTTAATGATGTCAGACCGAGGCGCAAGTCGTCCATTTGGACATGAAGTGACTTACGTTTTACCTGACGTATCTTTTCTACACGATGGAGAAGATTACGTTCTCGCTCCTCCAACGCTGACATATGACGATGTACAGTAGCTCTTACTTCACCGGCTACAGCCTGTGCACGTATCTCAACCCTTTCTGCCATGCCCTGAGTTTGCTGTATACTGTCCTCAATTGCTTTTATACCCGTTTTTGCATCTGCTAACAACTTGAGAGTAATGGTTTTTGAGTTTTCTATGGCATCTTGGAGGTAGATAAAATTATGTCCAGAGTGTTCTTTCACTGTACACTCACTACAAATTGGCTTCGAACATGAATCACAGTAAAGTCTGACAACAACCCTATCATGAGTGTTGCAGAAGTTACCAGTCCGCTCTGAGAAAGGTCTCGAGATAACTGGAGGAGAGTGAAGAGCTGTTCCTGGCGACGGCTTGCACATCTCGCTAGTACCATTCCTTGCAATGTAGTTTGTTACATTTGCGATTGTCACTGCCGATGTGGCTGCTGTTGTTATATGATTAAGATTTACCCGTAACTTGTGGATACTATGGTCCTTTGTTAGTCTGACACGCTGATGAGCTCGTACACAGTTATCACATAAGTATTCACTGCAGTTTTTACACACACATGTGGCTTCATTACCTTCATCACAGGAATTGCACAATAATGACTGCGGCTGACTGGTAGTGAGCTGAAGGAAGCAGTCTTTTAGAGGTAGCTGTTCTGCTTGTCGCTGCTGAGGTGGTGGTGGCAATTGTCGGAATGGGTGTGGCTGAGGAGCTGCATGATGGATGTGATTATGCGTCTGTGTAGGTGATGGATGTGGATATGATGTCATTCGCAGTTTCTCCATTTCGCCATTTTCGTATGTATCTTCGTCGTCGTCGTCGTTTGATACTACCACATCGAGAATACCACTGATCAGGTCTGATGGAATATCCTGCACGTCCAATCCGTCCAATGAGCATCTGTGCTGACATGTAGGGCATTTCACTACAGACTCTCCATTTATTTGAATCATAAGCCGGTCTTCCAGACATTTTTTACAGAAGCTATGCAGGCAAGGAAGCAAGAGGGGTTCTTCAAAGCGGCTTAAACAAATCATACAGTTCTGTAACTTATCTCCAGCAGTAGTCCTCGGGAATGCAGCCATGGGCCGAAGCCGTCACGTGCACACATGAGGTAGTTATAAGTTTGAATCGAATCGTACGCGTAAGCCAGCGTTGACGGGTGTATTATGTACGTCGATCACAGTTCTATTTTAATTCCGAATGTTAGGAAAACTGAGAAATTCATAAAAGTTAAGAGATACGCAATTACATAGTCCATTGCAAAAATTATATTTTAACAATAGTAGTCACTCTGACAGTTGATGGGGTGCCGCATGTAACACTCAGATGTATTATGTATTTCCGTGATCTAACGTGCGATGAATGAATGAAAGATGACCCGAGCTGCACAGCTTGTTAAGTTGTTTGAAGTCGCAGTTGTTTGAAATGGTAATAAAACGTCCGTTTATTTTCCTACTTCACTGAGACAAAACCACCCGTGTTTACTGCGAACATACTTAATTACTGAGGTAGATTTACGGTTACGAAATAAACACGTCAAATGAGCCGATAATCACATTGTAGTGTTGTGTGTACAGAATCGACCATGCACTACATATCCGGCCGCCATTTTCCTCAGCTCAGCTGGGAACGAGGCCAAAAATAATCCATTTCAGGTCAGACGTCACTCAGGCATGAATCATCCAATCAAAATGCTCGATACAAGATATCGGTCCGGGGGCGTATCAGGGGTTTGGAGATGACCTGGCAATGTCAATGGTGGGCTAAAATTAGGGCAATGTTGTGGTAATACGTTGATGTTTCACGTTAATGTAAGCTAACATATTTGGTCCATCTGCATGTTGCCATTTGCTTACAAGATATACGTAATTACGTATGCAAATGTTGAAATTGGCTATAATAAGTCCAATGAATTGACCATCGATTGATCATTCGACCGTTTATGGTCAGCGCGTTTGAAAGTGGGCGGGGCTGGAATGTAATCATCAATATTACGTAATGTGTTTACGCGAGAATCTTGCCGTCAAATTGTATTCGCGAGAATCTTGCCGTCAAATTGGATTCATAATTGACACGCGTATTGACGGATGGTGAATAGGGCTGGGGTGGAAGCATTTTAGCAGGCCTTACTTATTATAGCTATTAACCGGTCCCATACGAGAAGACGGTTTTGCGATCTGGTCGATCCTGGTGTGGTGGTGGGTGGACGGGCGGTATAATTCGGAGACGTGGTATATGTGTATACATGTGTGCATATGTATGTATGTACGCACACGTGTATATGTATGCATGCGAGTGCGTGCGTGTGTGCGCTTTAATCAATAGTTATATAGTTATAGTACATTGTTTGTATATAGTTATATAAATGCATGATATATTCGATGTTATTGTCATGATCTACAGTGTTTTTATCTGGGCAAATGTCCACATGTCGGATTTGCCAATAAATTAAGTTTGATTGATTGATTGGTATATATGTGTATGGACTGCGCCCCACGTGTCGAGCCCATTTAGTTTTTCAGCATAGGCCTATCACACATATGTGTAGCTGTGTCGCGGTTTCTTAAAATAGCAGGCCCTATATCCCTTGATAAATCAAATGACTATTGCAAACTCTAACATTCTTTAATTATTGAAAAGAAGATAAATCACACAGAAATAAACTAAGTCCTAACCATGTAAAAGTATGGAAAAATCGTTTTAATTTTGCTGCAAACGGAATGCATGCAATGATGATATATAGAGATCAATTCTGTAAAGTTTTGTTGGGATTGGATTGGACAAATTAAAAGAACATTGAAAAAGTTTTTAAAACATGAACCACGTAAAAATATGGAAACAATTTGACAATCATTTTCATTATGAAGGATGCAATGATGGCATAGGACAAATATATGTTACGGATAAGTCCTTGATGAATGACCTACACGTTTTACGTCCATTGAAAAACTCTAACATCTACCTAATTCTTGCTGCAAAATAAGCTAAATCAAAATCCCATAAAATATGGAAAAAATTAGAAAATTATTTTAATTATTATGTAGACTGAATGCAATGATGGTAATGGTATAGAACAACCCTCTCAAGTTTTATTTAGATCGGAGAAGCTCTCGTTGAATTAAATGTCCATTGAAAAGCAATTCTTGTTGCAAAATTAGCTAAGTCCAAATCCCATAAAAATATAGAACGAAAATTGGAAATCAGATTATGATGTAAATCAGGTGCAGTGATGGTATATAGATCAAGTCGGTAAACTTGTATTAAGATATGATAAGTCATTGATGAATTAAAATGTCAATTGAAAGACTTTAACATTTACCTAATTCTTGTTGCAAAATAGATGGTCCATGTAAACCATGTAAAAATATGGGGACAAATATTTTAACCATTATGTAGACTGGATGTAATGATAGTATAAATAAATCTGTAGTTTTATTGAGATCGGATTGATACCAATTGGTGATAGTTTCTAAATGATCAAAGGTCAAGGCCATTCGCCAATATCAAGGGTAACGTCAGAAATGGCCAAAATATGCTGGAATCTGATCAAATTCGTATATTTACATACAATGCCAATGTAGAAACACATTTGAGATGTCATTTCCTCAGATAATTATGATCTTCATAACTTTGGTGATAGTTTCTAAGTGATCAAAGGTCAAGATTGTGCATCACAGTCAAGGTCAACATCAAGATTTATGAAAACAAGCTGGAATTGGGCCACTTTGCCATGACTTTGTAACGAACTAAGTTTAAAAGACATGTTAAGGTGTCATTACAACAAGATTCACCTTCTTCACAACTAATGTATATAAATTGTAATTATCATAAACTCCCTAGATTACATGGTGATCTGTGTGTAAATAAAGGACGTATAATCACTATCATATTTTTCGGGTGGTTATGGTTATAAGTTCAATGTCATGTTTTGCAATCTTGTATGATCATGGTCAAGATCTAACTCTTCCCCATCATCATCATCATCATCATCATGGCTCTCCAACTGTGGCCCATTCAGACACATGATACCTTTACACTGGCCACATGCTGGTGTGCACTGCAACCCGATCTTCTGGCAGGTGCACGTTTTCCTATTGCAGTTACCACCAATTGCACCTAATTGTCTTGACGTGTTGGTCTGGTGTTGCTGGCTGAGCCATTCTGATAGGGACGAGACCAGCGGAAGACGATATCCAACCACAATCCCCCAGGAGAGACATTATTGCCAAGCCATGCCTGCACCTGATGATAAGTTCGATGGCTATGGAAGGTGGCGGCATCAGTCATTGGTGGAAGCTTCTATGGAGACACATATCCAGCAGAAGTCACTACCTTCAGCTGGAACTTAGCTACCTGTGCGGAGCTGAGGTTTGATGACGTTGTGCGCCCGTATATTACCAACAGGGCCTCCCCACCTGCCTTGTTGATGTCCTCTTTCGAAGATAATGGAGACATGAAGACCGAGGTTGATACTTTCAGTGATGTGTACTTCGTGAGAACGGACACTTTACCAATTCTATATGGCCTTGATGTGGTATCACACCCACTAAAAGCTTGCAGAAAGAGTAGAGCTTCTGAGAGGGCTGGATCTAGATTCTTTTTCAATGTAGTGATACACACCATCTGTTTTGAAGTTACCGTGTAGAGGTTATGACACTTATCTGTGGCAGCAAAATGGTGTATCATCACCTGAAATAGTTAGAATCTTCCGCAACAACCGCTGTTGGTTTTGTAGTCACAGGAAGACATGCGACCATACATATTTTGTAGTCAGCATTTCCTTCTGCATGCTCCACAGTGATGCCTGCTTTGACCATATCATCTGCAAGGAGATTGATGAGGGCCTGCTTGTTTGATGTATTGGCAAGGAAAGCCTTTTCGCTCATTGTTAGATGCATTTCTGCAGAAACTTCGACTGAAGCACCGATGTCGTTCCCTCTCATATGACTATCGGCTTCATCCTTAGTGCTGGAGCCGTGATACCCGTCACACATAACCAATGCACAGCCATAACTGCTGCTTACATGCCGGATGTACATTGCGCAGATGCCAGCATAGTTCGTGTGCTTGGGCCATGATAACTTATGGAGCAATCCTCCCCCATCAACAATAAACTGCAATCCCATGTCGAGCGTGGCTGAGATGATACATGTAGGCACAGGCTTCCGGAGAAGGTGTATGAGCTCCGCTTCGTCTCCAGTCTGCATGCACAAATGATTGTCGAAGAGAGATGGGGGAAAATAGAACAACTCATATTGCAACCGATCAGAAAGAGGGATATCGCCGATGCCTGTAACAAGAAGACGCTGGTATAGACGCGGGGGGGGGGGGGGGGGCTTGTGTGTGTGGGGGGGGGGGGGGGGGGTCCATCTCGATTCGCTCTCCAGAAGGGAATTTGAGATGGCTAGCTGAGGCCAGAGTCCTCACTTGGTTCTTCTGGGAGAATAATCTGATACAGAATGGCCGACCATGGAAGCGAGTATCTGATCACCGACTCTTTGAGCATCATCCACATTAACTGACTCCCCTGCTACTAACCCTGAAGAAAGACTCACACGTTTTTCTGTGTTTTTATTGAATGATCCCCGCTCAACAAACACTTGAAGCAGCTTCTGAATATCAGACATGGCACGTAGGATACAGGATTCTGCCAGGTCACGATGCCCATCTTCTCTATTTGACGACAAACCAGCTATCTTGAAGATGGACTGACTGACCCCAGCACATATTGGTCTGGATAGTGTAGCATGGATCGACCGGTCGGGTACGAGCCGTACCAGCTAAGCTGGGTACGCACCGTCCGTCCTGGATTCGTTCCATAAGCACGTTCCATCGAAAAAGTGAAAAAATTAAAAGAATTCAGCTTAATTCCCCAATTAAAAATGGGGGCATAAATTCAATGAATTTAGAATGTGTGAATGCTTCATTAAAATTAACATGGCTTGCACGAAATTTCTCTCCTTAAGCAAGCCCTTGGAAAATCATACCTTGTATGATTTTTAAGAATGTTGGCGGTTTAGCCTTCTTGCTACAGTGCCAATTTTCAAGTTAAAAATTGCCAGTTTTAATACCATCGTTTTATGAAGAAATCTTAAAAATTTGGTCTGAACTAAATCCTTCAAGTTCTTTTCAAATGGACATTTTTGAACAGATAATTTGGAATAATAAGAAAATTGTAATTAATGATAAATCAGTGTTTATGGAGGGTCTTTTTTAATGCTGGATTGATATACATTATGGGTCTCTTTGAGGGTAATGGCTCTTTTTCACCATATCTAAAGATATATAGAAAATTATATGATAAAACTAATTTTTCTTATGGAATATATGAAAGTTTAAAAAGAGCTTGTCATAGGGCAGTTGGATGTAATTTATTTAATAAAATGTTAGCTAGACCTCACTTAAATTTGTTTCAAGCACCTTTATTAAAGGAATTAATTTACATGATGGTATCTGGCGAAGTAAAATATTTTATAATGAGATAATGGTTAAAAATTTAAGAACACCGGTTTTAAAATATAATTCAGTGTATTCTATACCATTGAAATTCAATATATGGTCGTTTTTTTCATAAACTACCTCTAGAATATAAAATTAAGCAGTTTCAGTTTTAATTGTTACATCATATTTTGGCCTGTAATAAGTTTTCATATAAATTAAAAATCGTTAAAACGCGTAGCGCGCATACGCGCGCTAGTCGCTGTATCGACAGAGCGCGTGTATCACGTCCAAGAGCGAGTGGCGCTTTTGGTGTGCCGAGTAGGCACATCTTAATTCTTAATAATTATTTGTTTCCGTTGAATCTGGTATCAATCAACACCGGAATTCGATGGGCGTCTCAAATCTACAAACCGTTTTAAAATCGGTTCAGAAACAGTTATCGCCGTCTTTCTCCGTTAAATTATTATTCTTATAGGGTCTATGAATTGTTTGAGATTAAGTCTGTATTTTGCCATATTGTTTGTTTGTTTGTTTGGTTGTGTTTTTGTGTTCTTTTCATAAAATTCTGTATACTGTACTGTGCTGATTAGCCGTAATGGCACAAAAAAGCAATAAAGTATGTTATATGTAACGTCATAATCGCATATATATATATATATATATATATATATATATATATATATATATATATATATATATATATATATATATATATATATATATAGCTAAATAATCAGTGATTTGCGTACACGTGACGTACTATGTCATCTACACATCTATATCTATCATAATATTTAGATATATGTGTATACGTCACGGATTTCCAGCACGCTGATTGGCCGGATCAGCTAATTCTCATTGGTTGAAGCAGCCAGGTTCTGACGTTGCAGAGAGTATAAAAGGGGATGATTTCATCAAATCGACGAAGTCGGGCCGACCATTCAGGAGCTGCTCAAGCATGGGATCCTGACTGAATAACTGGAGCACTGAAGACGGAATTCAGTATCATCTCGGTACACCTCAATTTCCAGTTCAGCTCGGACCACAACAGTTTTCGGGCGACCGCACCGTGAATTAGATCATCATAGCGTAATATGTTCCTGTTTAATTAATAACTGTATAGGAGCTATTTAACGGTGGACACTTACGGTCCAGTTATGTAATTCTACATGACGTAGAGCCAGCGATGTTCCTCGGTGGATAACGCACCGGATCTGTCAGCCACGCCGAAAAGTGGACAATCAACCACCACACTGCATGTCGTGTGAGATAGTTCAACGTTTCGACCGCAGCCAAGTAAACTTTGCTCGGTGCACCACAAGAGCTATTTGACGCACCCCGCACCGTTAAGCTTAAATAAGCATATCTTAATTACAACTGTATCAATAACCATCTCGATGGGTTATCTTAATATTACAACCCACCGTTGTTATATCGGGAACATTTATATCTACCGCTTTATTGTGTAGAACTTACTAGTTGTTCAGTAGACTTTACTTATAACTGTGTCTTACTGTCCTGAGATCGTACCGCTTCTGTCCTGGAACATGCTGGAACCGTGTTTTGCAGAGATCTACATGCGGACTCTTATCCAGCTTTCAGTGAACGTGTCGACTCACGTCACGGTTCTAGTGACGTCTCAATTTCAGTAACATAGTAGCCCGCAACTAAGAATAGCTACTGGGTATTCAAGTAACTATGCATAATATCTTTAATTATTCATTAGATACTCGTTTAATTATTCTTTAATTACCGTATTTTCCTCTGTGAAAGGTACCGATGATTAACAGACTATCTTCTCGGCCTTAGGACCGCAATTTATAAGTTCTTTATTATTACTCTTCATATTTATCCTTGTTGACCGTAAGGTGTTTTACTAACCGCGCTGTATTAGGTCTATCAACCTATATTATTACTGTTCTAATCAATTCACATACTGGCACCATTCTATATTTGGTTAGTTAGGTATATGTTGACTAGCCATTTGTTGATATGTTTTGTTTATTTTTAGACAACTTAGGACCGCAGTGCATATAGGAAAATACTATACAGCAACATTTATATATGCATCACTTCTCCCGCCATCGTCATGTTTCCCTGTCCCTGTCCGTGCTATTAACTTTGTTTAGCCCGGCATGCTACCGACTAAACCTTTCTATTCAGCTCGATAGAATAGGTTTAATATGATTAGAGCCAATTTCTTCGTTAGGAGACATAGTATACGCCTCTTTTCCGGTTGTTACAGTAATCTATCCCAGTACACCAGCAAGGTTGTGTTAAATTGGCCAATATACCTATAGGGCCTCATATTCACAAAGCTATTGTCTCTCTTCATGTTTCACTAAGCATTATGGCTTCTTAATTGTTTGGATGTCCCTATCTGCACTGTGGACTGATCCGACCCTGGGGAACTATTGGAGGTTTCCGAGCGGTGATGGCCAAGGTGTGGTGTTACAAACACCTCCCCTGTGTCTTCGGATACTTGCTAGTTAGTGTCATTGCCAATGTAGGAAGCACTGCGAAAACATTATTATTATTATTATTATTATTATTATTATTATTATTATTATTATTTCTCTATGTCTTTTAGGATATATCTCCAGAACTGCACCGCAGTGCATTTTTGGACAACTTGGATATAAACCTAATGTTAGGTCAATAACTTAGCTCCATAAGATGTGGTGACGGACGAGATGCGCATCTCCACTGAATTCTGCACAAATGTCTGGGCAAGATATTGGAATCTGACATGCCCTTGCGGGAAGGACATTTACGGTGGATATTCGTCTCTCTAATCCCCGCCGTAATGACAGGTCAGTTGGAATAATCTGCTTGTGTATAAAGGTAGCCATCGTCCTGTGATGTTTTTTATGCGGTTACGAAGCAAGGCATCTGGATCCTCACCGAGTTCAGATGTCTTGCGACATAACATGTATGCACACTGTTCTTGAGGGTTGATGCCTTGCGGTGTCTGCGCTCACTAGCAGCTGTATCCAAAGATAGATACGATTCCCGCCATTTGCGGCCTAAAATAGTTTGTGTCTTTAAAACCTAAAAGGTAGGTTAAGCATAGAAGAAGGCCCGCATAAATAAAAGCGGCACCTACTAAGTCAGCATATTGGAACAACATAAGACAGTGACTTGGGAATCCTGCGGGAATCGCTCGTCTCGTCTTCACGTAAAACAGCACACAACACTTTTAGTTATAGTTTCACTAGGATGGTCTTTTCTTTACAGCACTTTTGGTTGAATAGTGGCCCTTTCTGGCCCTCTCTGGACCTCCGCTTCTGCGGTGGCAGCATTTGCCTGTGATGGAACCCTGCACGAGGCACTTGCCTCTCGCAAGGATCCAGTGATGGCAGACCGCGCGAGGCTACTACTTCTCACCCAAAGACACAGCATTAGAAGTAATGCCCGCGCGAGGCACAAAGCCTCTCGCCACGACTAGGAGTTTCTTTTTCCTTTTCAGCATAGAGGTATACTAGCTTATATTAAGTTAATTAGTGATCTCGTATGCGGGAGCCTCCCTTACAGGGGTACCTCTGCGGACCTGCGAGTCTGTGTGGTATCTCCGGTGACTCCACGTTTAAAGGTTCATCAGGCTGTCTCTATGTTATGTATTATTTAAATATCATTGTATCACACAAACGTGTACGGTTTGTTTAGATATATTTAATTACTTTTAGTTACTTTAGGTCACCCTTCAAATCTTGTAAGTCCATAGATCACGAAATTGCTATGGACAGGCATACCGGTGACACAAATTCACCAGAACGATTGAGTTCCACCGGCCTTAGGAGCCGGTCTTTGTTTCACGCTGGTCAGCGTCGTTCGGAATCTGTAACCCCGAGACCAGGAGCTAGCCACCCTCATCGTTCGTCGTGCACAAGTGGCACGGCGTATGCCTCAGAGCGACCCGACGTGACCCGGCGAGCTACAATAGCAAGAATAGCAGGCGAGTGCTCTCATTGAAGCCACGGCCGTGTGTTAGACCTCCCAGTTTGACTTGATGCCAGCCATTAGCACTTTCTTATATGTAAAGATCTGTGAATATGCCCGACCATGCCCCATCACTTCTCCTGACCGAGAAAAGCCCCTTCATTAAAGCTGCATGTATGTCTGGATGAGTACACTCTAGGTCAATCATTTTGGGGATGAACAGCGCAAAAGATTTTGTATAGTTATTGGGCCCAGCTGCTGCAAGATAAGGGCGCATATCACACAGAGATTGTAAATACAGAGTCCTCTTTCCTATCCACACAGAGCGAATGAAGGCTCTCAGAGTTGCAACCATTCATTCTTATGCTTACTCAGATGTTCGCATCGTCTGGTATTTGTGTTTTTGCAACACATATATCATGCATATATTGTTTATTATTTTCGTCAAATGCATGAATAAGGATGGAATTCTCTGGATTGAGTTCATTATGTTTGAGAGTAAACTCATTGATCGACGCAAGACCTTTGCGTCCCAAACAAGCATAGCTCCTTTTGTTGAATGTTATATTCTCCTTATATAGTAAACAAACAACATCTGTTCTGAAGCAAATAAGATTATGGTAAAGATGTAAACAACTATGGAATGTATTTCAATGGTTGCAGTAATGGACTGACCGTGGTCAATAATTGGAAATGATGCGTCAAACTAGTTTCTGTGTCTATATATAATTTTGGTTCAGTATATATATATATATATATATATATATATATATATATATAGACACAGAAACTAGTTTGACGCATCATTTCCAATTATTGACCACGGTCAGTCCATTACTGCAACCATTGAAATACATTCCATAGTTGTTTACATCTTTACCATAATCTTATTTGCTTCAGAACAGATGTTGTTTGTTTACTATATAAGGAGAATATAACATTCAACAAAAGGAGCTATGCTTGTTTGGGAACCAAAATCTTTTAGCAACACTGAGAATATTACTGTATAAATGTTATTTAACAAAAACAATATATTTATTCAAATATATTATTTAATTGATAGGTCATTTTCCAATTTGAACAACAGTCTCTTGTTAGTGTAATGCTAGCATCGCGCCTTTAACACGGCATCATTCAACGGAAGGGGCAAATTTAAATAATGACATTGAGCTGTCAATACCGGTTGTGACCTCCGCGCGCATTAACCACCGCCGTACATCGCTTTCTCATGCTTCGAATTAAGCACCTGATGTCACGAAGAGGACTCGCATCCCATTCCTGGAGCAGTGCAGCTTCCAGCTCCCGCACGTTGTGAAGATGTGGATGGTTCTCACGCACCATATGGCCAAGAATGTCCCACACGTGTTCGATAGGAGACAGGTCCGGTGATCGCGCTGGCCAGTCCAACACCGGAAGGTTGTTAGCCTCAACGAAATCACTGGTGAGCCTAGCTGAATGAGGACGGGCGTTGTCTTGCTGGAACATAAAGTCTGCATGATGCTGCATAAAAGGGATGACAACAGGGGCGACAACTTCTTCACAGTAACGTTGAGCCGTTAAGTTTCCGCGAATCACAATAAGATCTGTTTTGCCATTTTCATGGATTCCAGCCCACACCATGACACTGCCGCCACCGAATCTGTCGCGCTGAATGATGTTGGCTGCATCATACCGTTCTCCTAAACGTCGCCAAACCCGTTGCCTACCATCCGCCACATCCACACAAAACATCGATTCATCACTGAACAAAACGTGGCTCCATTGTTGAGCACGCCATCGCTGATGAGTTCTTGTCCATGCAAACCGATTCTCGATGTGGCGCTCTGTAAGCGGAACAGCAACACGTGGACGACGGGCATGCAGTCCAGCATCATGGAGTCTGTTTCGCACAGTTTGTGCATGCACTGTAGTGCCGATAGCGGTGTGCAAATTACGAGACAGCCGCGGCGCAGTCTCAACCTGTGACGTCGTGATGACGTCACTAATTAGCGGTCTTCACGTGGTGTTGTTGCTCTCGGTCTTCCAGATCGTGGTCGGTCATTAACATGTCCAGTTTCCTGCTCACGTTGGCGGAGACGGGAAATGGTTGAGGCGTGAACATTAAAATGTCAAGCAACAGCGCGAACGCTCTGCCCAGCAGCGAGTCTCCCCATTGCTTCATGGTGCTGATTTTCGGGTAGCCCTGGGCGGCGGCCCATGTTCGGTTGGGTAAACTTTTAAGCGTTTTCTGTTAACGTTCGTTATCTGCTTTTGCAATACGGTGAATTTTTGCCTTCGCTACCCGCCAATGTGGGCCAGTGCATGAAAAATGCATTTTCACATGCAGTAAGCGTGCGGCCGAGAAATGCAAGAAATGATTTGCATTTCTTCATGATCAGCGAGACATTACATTGACGAAACATGCCTGCAAATTTGGTTATAAATGTACGCATAGTTTTAATACAACAAACCAAACTTCACTGTTGCTAAACTTTTTTTATAATATATGCCATTTTTGTCAAATTTAGTGCTGGATTTAAATAATTTGACAGAGCATGACCGTGACCTTTGATCATTTAGAAACTGGCAGCAGAGCAGTGTAGGCATGCGAATTTGGGCAGATTTAGGCTTATTTTGGTCAACTTTTATGTTGACCTTAACATTAATACATGACCTTGAACCGTGACGAGCTCACAGGTACCATCAAATGAATGGGCATCCTAAAGTTATGTGGAAATGAGACTTCAAATTTGTTTCTATGTTACTTATTTCCAAAATTATGGCCATTTAGCAATTCAACCATGCATAATGGCGGCCATCTTGGATTTGGACCGAAAACGAGGTCTTGCTATGGGTCGATTCGGGTGGAGAATTTTTTGTGTTCTAATATACATCGAATGAACCCATTTCAGTCGAGAAAGCTTTGTTAACATTTTTGCCCAACCGCGATTGAAAAAATTCGTTCGTTGCTGGGACTAAGGTTTTTTACCTCCCAAAGTGTAATCCCAGAGCGCCGCCTAGAGGTTTTGGCCCCACCAATAGTTTAACCTTCTCCCCAGGTCAAAATACGTTCTTAGACCCCTGACTAGGATTCCACAACTTTGGGTATGATCCGGAAAAAATCTGAAGAATCTGGGAGTGGGAGGGAAGGAGGGGGAGAGAGGGAGGGAGAGAGAGTGGGAGGGAGGAGGGAGGGAGAGAGGGGGAGAAAGAGAGGGGGGAGGGAGGGAGAACGAATGGGGAGACAGAGGGAGGGAGGGAAGGAGGGGGAGAGAGGGAGGGAGAGGGGGGAGGGAGGGAGAACGAAAGGGGAGACAGAGGGAGGAAGGGAGGGGGAGGCAAGGAGGAGGAGAGGGCGGGGGAGGGAGGGAGGTGTGTGTGAGAGAGGTGGGTGGGGGATGTTGTCGTGCACAGTCAGATGGTTTGCATTTTACAATATTTATGCTTTGCCTTGTGACAGAGAGAAATAGAGACAAACAGCAATGGCATGAAGAAAATGAACCATAATAATATCAACAAATTTTGACGGCAAATAAATAAGTCGTGTATTAACCCTTACCATTCTGATGCCAATATTCTATCTTTTACTGAGTCAATAGCAACGAAAATGGTGTACATTTTTCAACAATTTTGGCGACAGCACCATCTTCCACCAAATTTGTTGAAAAACGAACACCAGTTCATCTTTTTTAATTTAATTTGAAAATTAAAATATTGACATCAGAGTGGTAAGGGTTACTAACAATATCATTTTAAAATCGTATTTTCCAATATGGGAGAAGTCTAGCAGTAAGTTGTCGACAAATGCGCTCCCCATACAAGACAGGCTGGCAGACCTCAAAATCTGGCCGGCTGTCGTATAAAGCTGTGCACCCGTATCGCCGCCAACTCTGCATTTATCTCTTTACTCCCATTTAAAATGGTATCTAGCGCAATACTTGGCTCTAATTGTTGGATATAGTTCACTAATTGATGTCTTTCGTCGGCCCAATTTGGACATTCCAAGAAAAAGTGGCGAGATGTCTCAGGTATGTGGCGATAAAAGCAATTTGGTTGGTCAATAAGATGATAACGATATAAATCAGCATCTAACTGACTGCATTTATTTCTCATTTTACACAGAATAATATTTTCTTTAATTTTTCCCGTTAGTATGGTGGGATCTTTTGTGAGGCGGTGTGATAAGATTTGGTAAGTTTCCTCTTGAAAACAGCAAGGGAAGAGGATATTTTTATTTCATGGGTTCATGGCGCCCTAGGCAAAGGCTGTGGGTCAGAGAGTAGAGTGGTGATCTCCTCCCTCAAAATTGGGTTGCTTGGGGTGCTCCCCAGGAGATTTTGAAATTCAAATGCTCCGAGCTGATCTTTCAAGCATATGTAGAGTGACGTGTGCAGTGTCGGATTGAGGGTTTCGTAGGCCCTAGGCTCTTGATAACCAGAGGGTGACCGAGTGTTATAACCAAACCAAAAAGGGGTTGGGTTGAAGGTCCTGTCCCAGAAAATTATGAAATCTGGATGCTGTCAGACGGCCTCTCGTGCGTTTTCGGAGATAAATATGGGGAAACAAATTTTTCACCGGTTAGGAATTTAATGCTGCTCAAAGCCTGTCACACAAGCAACTGCAACCACCCCACCCACAAACCCACCACCTCGCCATGATATTGAGTGGGCTGACTCGTCGGAGGGAATAAAAAAGAAAACATTAAAATCTAGATGCTCTCCAAGCCAATCTCCTGCGTTTCTAAATGGCCTTATATTGGCCTGCAAATGGGCACAGAAATTGAAATAATTTAAATATTTTGACAAAATCTGGCCATTAAAGAGTTATGAAAATTCGATTTGGAGAGCTATCAAATAAGATGAGTAGGACACGCCCCATGACGGAGCATCGATTGTTAGTTAGCCCGCCCTGGAGGCAAGGAGGATATGGAAAAACAAAGTCATATCCCAGGAGTGTCATATAGTTGTGGGATTTTTCATATTTTCTTAAAATTTCTACGCCCCCCCCCCCCCCCACTAACTGTCGCAGGTCCCTAAAGTTAGTAGGCCGAGTGTGCATAATCATGCCCGAAAGGATGATGCGGCAATGGGCGTATGGCCATTGTCCAAATTTTAATTTCTTTCAAGTTTTCTCTTCAAACTTATATGGAATTATATGGTATTGACCTTAGTTCTATGTGAAACTAGAAGGGCACCCTTATAGTGCATACCTCTGTCACGCAATGTTTTCACACTTTTTTATCTTAATATTTTGCTAAAAATATGATCCGGATCCGTACAGATCCATTGTGCATCAGCGGATCAGCACGAATATGCGCTTCATCGTGTCCCCATACTAGAGGGCTGGCACAGAATATTGGAGCAGAAATCTCTTTATTACCTCACCGTGTTCTAATTTACTATTTAAAAGTGTACTGTATTGAGATTCCTTCTATTAGCAATCGTCGTGTATCAGGGGTATAGGAACGTACTTGGAGCTGGGGTGGGGGCGTGGGTTGGTGAGGGGTGGGGTGTCTGAAGTGTATGTGGGGCCAAAACTTAGTGGGAGGGGGGGGGCGCTATGGAGAGACACTGTGGGAGAGGCATGATCCGGGTGGGGGGGGGGGACCTTTGCATATGTGTATCGCAAACTGAAGTTGATATCTGAAAATCAATGCCACAAGGAAAGCATGCGTTGTAGTGCATATATCAGTTGGCCATGTACCTATGCGGCTATGCCACATAATCCAATGCTTGCAAGTATCACAGCAACACTTTGTATGGATGCCAGTTCCAGTCTCATGCAAGACGGCATCATTTGGAGAGGAAGAGCACTTGTCATAGAATGTAGGAGGTTTATTGTTAAGATTATTCTCTTGGGATCTGTACAGATACACTAGAGGTCACATGACCTAATACGGCAAGGCATATAATTATTGTAAACAAGATGATACAAGTTCAATATTATTTATTTTATGATTATATAATATATACAGTGTCATAGGCAATACATGTGATCAATCCAAGGCATTGCCGTACCGTATTGTTCAAGCTAACAGTTACTTTGTGTGAAATCTTTGCACTGGCGTTGCTGTCTATTTTATGATATACTTTATATGGGACTCCTTGGTTTCGCATGTAAATTCCATTGCATGAAAGAATATAGAGGTTGATCAAAGTTTACATTCAATGTTTAATAAAGCAGTAATAGGCCTACGACTGCATGACACGTTAGAAAATCTTATTCGCTTAGTAATACATGTAATTCGGGTGATGGGATGCGCCCTCACTCCCTTTTTGGCGGCCCCTAAAAATCTGGCGCCCGAGACAGTGCCTCGTTCACCTATGCCTTGAGCCTCCCCCTCCCCAACACTGATGGCTACGACATTGATATGCTGTTAGTAGTAAAGGGTCGAATGCAGGGATAGCCGTGCTTTTTGATTGACATAGAGAAGTCACACTGTTACGAAGGGCGGGGCCTAATTATCCATATATGGAGTGGCCAAATGGGGCGTCATCTGGTCGCTGTCCTTGTACAAACACGCCCCCCCCAGCACACGGCCCTTCTTGCCTCGCCATATACTGGCTATTATGCCCAGCACCCTCGTAATCACGTGACTTCCCTAAGTCAATCAGTAAGTGCATCTATCACACTCGTATCGTTCACTATTGATGGAAATTACGTGACAGAGCTTAGGTAATGGCAAAACAGTAAACATCATCAAAAGGTGATCAAAATGTTTGACAGGTGTCAATCAAGTATGCAACGCCAAATTTATAGAAGGGCCATTTGTTTGACTGAAGTGACAGTGCAATTATTCATTATTGGCGATAGCGATAGATGCACAATCTGATTGGCTGAAGCGATAGATGTATAATTTTTGGTTATTGCCAATAGCGATAGACGAGCATAAATTATAACTAATATTGATTATTTGTGATAGCAATAGACACTCCTAAATTATAGCCAATATTGATCTTTGATGATAGCGATAGACGCACGATCTGATTAGCTGATGTGAAGATGCACGGTTATTGCCAATAGCGATAGCCTATAAATCACTATAATCGTTATAAATTATAACTAATATTGATTATTTGTGATAGCAATTCACACGCGATCTGATTGGCTGATGCGATAGATGCGCATAAATTATAGCCAATATTGATTCTTGACAATAGGGATAGATCATAAATGCACGATCTGATTGTCTGAAGCGATAGATGCACAATTATTGATTATTGTCGATAGCGGTAAATGCTCATAAATTATAGTCAATACTGATTGTTGGCAATAGCGATATATGTGCTATCTGATTGGATGAAGCAATAGAAACAGAATTATCGATTATTCCTGATAGTGATAGATATGCATAAATTATAGCCAATTTTGATTATTGGCAATAAGTGACAGGCATGTGATCTCATTGGCTGAAGCGATAGATGCACAATTATAGAGTATTGCTTATAGCGAGATGCGTATAAATTATAGACAATATTGAAATGTAGAAATATGCTATATTTCAGCTTTAATAACATTGGAATGGCTGCTAGCATCGATAATCTGTTGCAAGATGCACGTTGAGCGCGTGTTAAAGACTATAGCATCAGAGTTGTGTGTTGGTATTACTAAGGGTTAATGAATTATTAATACGATTGCATAGACATTTACACATGGAACTTGTACACATTTCGAGAAAATATCTAGAAATTCACTATGTAGCAGCGCGAATAACTTTACAACTACAGTCTATTGCAACACTTGTGTTCACGGGTTATCAAATACCATGATACCCCAGTTGCACGTTGTTAGTGTCGGAGAAAGGTCACACCATCAATCACACCTGCTCTCGGACATA
This sequence comes from Chaetoderma sp. LZ-2023a, assembly GCA_034401795.1. Classification (NCBI taxonomy): domain Eukaryota; kingdom Metazoa; phylum Mollusca; class Caudofoveata; order Chaetodermatida; family Chaetodermatidae; genus Chaetoderma; species Chaetoderma sp. LZ-2023a. The sequence goes on from CM067367.1 coordinate 120,312,197, forward strand.
CACCCAAGCCCACTGGCTGAGCTATGTTTCATTATTTACCGATAGACATCTTTAAGAGATTGCCTCGGTGGCGTGTTCCTGGATTGTGAGATGCCATGGCTGGTGTGTGACCATGGTGGGATTAATAATTCGCTCATGGCCGATGGCACAACCATGACCGTAATAACGGACCCATGGGCATCAGCTTCTCCGCTTTGCTTCTTTGATTTGGATCAATTGATTACTAAGAAAATTGGAATTAGTATTTGAACTTTTGATCTGAGAATTTAGATGTTCATGGGATTTAAAGAATGTAAACAATGTAAATTTTCGTAAAATTCTTATTTATTCATTCTTGTAATTTTGTTGATGAAATGGTTCCGTGATTTATTCAATAAGTGTATTCGTTTCTAGAGAACTATATAATATCAAGTAGTTACTGATATTCAACTGGCATTATAGAACCTTCAGGTTTTAATATTATTTTAGACCAATATTGTAAGTGATCTGTCAAAACTTTGAAACCAACGTGAAGAAACAAGACCCATAATCTGACGAAGTCAAATATAGATTGGGACAGCCATGACTGGTAGCCAATGACTGGGACCAGGCTTAGTTGATACAAACCTCAACTGTTCAATTAATTTCTTGACCTGATATGGCTTATTTCAATGATTGATGAATAACATAGATTTTGACTCCTGAATCATAAGCGCTGCTTTTTGGTCCAAGGAGCTTATCGGTGGAAAGTCAGATGGTAGAGTTAAATAAGATCCAATATTTGATTTAATCAATAGTGGCCAACGTCGAACATTGAATCATTCGAAACGTGTACAGAATGTTAACCCTGCGAAGGATCAGCACATGTGATTTGAGATGTCAGTAGAAATAATTGAATTAACGATTCTTGTTTCTAAGTTAAATAATTAATAATTAAGATAACATTAAGTTATGTAAATTGGATATAAAACTTGAAAAAATATTAAGTGTGTAGTATTAAAACAGGATTTATATATGGTTTCTTGCACTTTGAAATGTTCTCTGGATGATGATGACCATGATACAAACATTACAAAAATATACGAAACTTGACGACATTGCATTACAAGTGAACGTGTTTCTATGAATACATGACTTCACTGGATTACGTCATCAGATGCAAATGATGATGGATGATTACGACTAAATGGCCAAAAGCCTCAAGATGTTTGCGATGATGGTGTTACTGAGTCTGGCCACAGCCCATCAGGGGCTAGTGATACTGGTGTTACCGGAACCTGGCCACAGGCTACGCTGAGCTAACACTGCTGGAGCTCGACTGACAGTTATACAAAGTCAGGAGCCACGACTCTGGTTCGCTTAGACTACAAACTACCAGGAGTTGGAGACCTGGTTATTGTCTATCTCTATCCGGGAGCTGAAGACCTGGATATCAACTCTAAATGTCACATAATTGATAACCTGACTAAATGCAGATTAATTAAATCTTTGACCTCTGGTTTTAATTTATTAACTGGTTACTCAAACATCAAGAAACGTCCTCACTGGACGATGACTCAATGCTGTACAGTTCTGAGAAACAGATATATTGACAAACTTCAATGAATGTTCTGATGATGAAACTATATCATGCTGTGAATGATTGGTGGTACTGAGACTTAGACATTTACTGCACTGTCCACACCTGTTGTTTCGGATTACATGATGGAAGTTCTGTGTCTAATAGATGCACTGTTTACGGTGCTGGATATGCTGGCTTCATGACAAAATGTCCATTTCATATAGTGGAATTCTGTGGCTAATAGCTGCACTATTTATGATGCTGAATTTGCTGGCTTTATTCAGACTTCATCTATCCAGCCACACCTGTGTAACGGGCCTGCGTGGAAAGATATGTACAGAGAAATAACAGTTGTCTACATCTCTGTATTACGTTAACACATGACTCTTTCTATGAGAGACAACCATTATGCCTGACCAACATGCTTAACAAACCTGTGCTAACGCTTCATGTGGCCCGACTTGATACTGCAGATTTGATACTGCACGAACTCCACTTGATGACAAAGTATTTCATAAATAATTATAACTATGACTTATCTCGGATATGATACCACTAGCGACTCACTTATTGAATTCATGTAATCCATTTCATCGAAACATGAAAAAGCAAATGCTTTGTCCACTATATTGTAGCGAAACATGAGGCTAGCGTTATCAAGGACGACATATGCTAAAGCGCCTGTATTAATGCTTTTATTAACAATTATAATGCCTCATACTGGAATCACAATCATCATCAATCACAATCATCATCATTAAAGATCTTGTGACAGTATAATAGTGATTAGGGAAGACCGGGGCACAGTGGCTCAAGGGGCACAGTGAATCAGTGGCTATATATAGAAACTGACACATGGGAATCCCAAGATGATGTCATCACTTTATGCACACAGACACTCCCAATATAAATAATTGCTTTGTTTAAGAAAAGTTCAAGTTGCAACGGAATAGCAAGGTAAAATATCACTCAAACAATTTCTACATCCCGGAGAGGTAACTTATTTTTCCTTATTATAAAATAACGGTAAAATATGTTTTTCTCCATTAAAAGTTAAATTATAATGCTCTAATGTATTTGTTATGTAGTGTAGACTATACAGGATTCATAACACAAGTATATTTGTTTGTTAACTCTTGAGCCACTGTGCCCCGGAAACTTTCCTGATGCTATCATTCACTGAAATTATTTGGTGTACCCATTTATGGATGAAATTATAGTCCTACAATAATTTCAAACAATTACATATGAAGTCAGTTCCATATTGAAAGGTAATTGGACTGCATGCCACCAGTTCCTAAGAATTGATATCGTCCAGGCTAATTACTTTTGCAACACTTAGCACAAAATTTGTCACAACTTAATGAATTTGTATATTTTGTTAATAATGGGGAGAATTTTTTATTTTTCAGTAGGCTGATAAGAAAATCAAAGAACATACGCGAAAGATTGGGAATACGAGCCAGGAAGTAATGAAAGAGGCTGTTAAAAAGGTGCTCGATGAAGGACACAGTATTAGAAGCATTTGTCAAACATATGATGTTAAGTTTTCAACATTACGTAGATACGTTCAAAAGGCAAAGTGTGTTGAGATTAAAGACTTCTTGTCTTATGTGCCTAATTATAATTGCAGACAGGTATTTTCGAGTGAAGAAGAAAAGCTGTTGGAAGACTATCTTATAAAAGCAGCAAAAATTCAGTATGGTCTTACACGAGCACAAGTTCATCAGCTCGCGTATGAATTCACTGTTCGAAATGATGTCACTCCCTGAATCTTGGACTACATATGGTTGTGCAGGAGAAGACTGGTTTTCAGGGTATATGAGCAATTTCCCAAACCTTTCACTGCGTCGTCCAGAAGCAACCAGTTTATCACGCGCTACCAGCTTTAACAAAAGAATGTTACGGATTTCTTTTACAACTTAGAGATAGTGCTGAAGAAACATCAGTTTGGGCCAAATGATATTTACAACTCGGACGGAACAGGGTGTGCAACAGTCCAGAAAGTCGGAAACACAAAAGTCATTGCATGCAAAAATGAAAGTTTGTAAGATTACTTCTTGAGAAAGAGGAAAACTAGTTACCATGGTGGGGACAATAAATGCTGCAGGGAATTCTGTTGCGCCATTCATGGTATTTCCTCGTGCGCACTTTAAAGATTCAATGTTGCATGGCGCTCCACCAGGCAGTGTTGGAGCTGCACATCAATCAGGATGGATGACTAGGGAGAACTTTATTGTGTATATGCAGCACTTTATTAGGTCAACCAAATGTTCCAAAGAACATCCTGTTTTGCTTATTTTGGACAACCATGATACACATCTTTCTATTGACACAATTGATCTGGCTAAAACTAATGGTGTTATAATGTTAAGCCTCCCACCTCATTGTAGTCACAGGTTACAACACTTAGACATGTCTGTCTATGGTCCTTTCAAGGCGTTCTACAACCAGGCAGCCAAGGCTTTCATGATTAACCAACCTGGTGCACCTATCACTATCCATGATATTGCTCAGATAGTAGGTAATACCTTCCCGCTGGCATTCACTCCCAAGAATATTATAGCTGGCTTTCAAGTTTCAGACATATACCCATTTAACCCCAATGTCTTTAGTGATGACGATTTACTCTGCTCATAGGTGACAGATCGTCAACCTGAGTTAGCAAGAGAAATTCCAGTAGAATCTGTGCAACTAATCAATGATGTTCCAGCATCACATCACCCAGCTCCAGATACTACTCCAATATCTTCACAGCCATTTGAAGCAGCTACTTCGACTTCAGCAAATACAGACAATGGCATTATCACACCAGAAGAAATTAGTCCCTTCCCAAAGGCACAACCACGCAACAACAAAGGCAGGAGAAAGAAGGGTAAAACCCTTGTTCTGACTGATACTCCAATAAAGGACCAAATAAGGGCTGGTGAAGAAGAAAAGAAAAGAAAGAATTATAAACAAGTCAGCCAAAAGACTGAACTAGCTAAAAAGAAGCTTAAGCTGGTTACAGATTATGGTAGCTCAAGTGAGGAAGAGGATGAGAGAACAATTTGTGATGTTGACGATAATGCATCAGATTATGATGAATTATCAGAAAAACAGCTAGATGACATAGAACTGTCCACTCATGATGATCTCAGACCAAATGATTTTGTATTGGTCAAATTTGTTACAAAGAAAACCAAAGTTATGTATGTAGGGCAGATCCAAAACTGCACCATGATGATGAAGCCGCTTTTGAAGTGAGATTTCTGAGACGTGAGAAGCCTAAATCATTCACATTTATCTTTCCAACTGTAGATGACATATCAGATTCCCTTTTGAAGACATTGTAGGGAAGTTACCCAATCCCATTCATCATAGTGGCACAGCTCGTGTGGCACGTCATATGATTTTTTTAGTTGACTTCACTTCATATTCTGATTTGCCATGTTAATATTTGCAAATCATGGCTCAAAACAACGCACTCCTTGTCCAGGCCATGATTATATATCCTAGTAATCTTCCCTTAATCTTGATATATATATATATATATATATATATATATATATATATATATATATATATATATATATATATATATATGTCCACTTCACCAAAGTGGCTTTGGTGAAGTGGCTTCCTCTCGAAGTGAGGTGCTATTGTGTTAATTTACGTTATCCAGTATAAGCAAATCATGCTGCAAAACAGGATACTCTAGATTAATGATAGTGATCATTTGACTTCCTTGTAATCTGCATTATTTAGACTTTAGATATTTTATGATGTACCTGTTGTTTGCTTAATTGAACGAAAACATATCTGAAGACACATTTAGAATTTTTGTTTGGTTCACCATCTTGTACCCTGAATTCCCACAATGCCAGTTCCAACGTTATGATATTGAAACAGTTTAATTTGGCAGCTCTTAGACTATTTAGTCTCAGAATTTTCAACAGAATTCTAAAATTGTAAAATGAGTCTGGTATTTAATTCAAATATCCAAGATTGATTCACTGTGCCCATGTAGTGATTCACCCTGGCCCGATACTGGGGCACAGTGAACCACAAATCTTTTTCAAATGCTATCAGATGACTAGCAATTAATACTGTATTTTAACAGACAACATGTGCCTCCATCATTCCTACAGGAAAATTAATCCATTCTGTCATTAAGCTAAGGGTTATGCCAAAGTAAAACATATCCGATCCACTGTGCCCAGGTCTCCCCTACATGTTACATTCCCATGAAAAAGTATGTGGAGATGTGAGAAATGTTCTATTTGATGCAATTAGAACTTTTAGCTATACTTAAGGACTACTTTATACTATCAAATAGTATATTAAGCCGAAGTTTTAGACAAAATAAACCTCTAAAAGTCTCTGTCTAGAACAGTTGATAATTTACATATTGCTAGTTGAGTATTGCATGTATAATATCTACACTATATAACATGTTCTGAAAAGTAATAAAAGATTAGTATATCGAATTTAATACAATATAAATTAAATAACAATAATATAATTAATTTAAGCATAATCTTCTATGGCTTTATCCATATAGATTAAAGCAATTTGTCGTAGTCAATGGCGACTTCTACATTATTCCTACTACAACCAAAAATATCTTTCGCAAAAGTGAATGATTTACTGATCTTTGCTGATACTATGATGCTAAAAAAAGTAATCAATTTATCCAGGCTTAATCAGTAAGAGCACTATACATTACTGGTTATGGCTCATAAAACCAGCTTGAGGACTAAATTGGTTATCTGCGTCTACACCAAGATCACTAGCATCTATTACTAATTTCACAGGATTATTGTAATTTGGTATGGCTAGAACAGGATTGGATTGCAGGATAGTTCTTATTTCGCCAAATGCTTCCTTGCAGTCAAATGCCCATTTAAAAGGTAGTTTTCTTCAGCAGATAGGTAAGTGATGCTTTATGGTGGAAAATCTTTTACAAAGATTTCCAGAAAAATCCAGCGATGCCCAGAAAGCATATTAATTCTTTCTGTGTTGTTGGGACTGAATGGTTATGGATATCTTCCAGCTTGGCTGATTTAGGGCGAACATTACCTTAGCCTACTTCGTTTCCAGGATAAGTTACAGCAGCTTTTCCCATCACACTTTAGGGTAAGTTATAGTTAGACTACAAGCAGTTATCGGCCTGACACAGTTCATTAGTGCTACTTGTCAGTATCCATTTAAAGGTCGAACTTTGTCACATACCATGCGTTTCCAAATTTTTCTATACAGTCGTCAATGTGCAGGACCCCATAGAAATCACCACATCTGACGTCATTTACACACCAAAAATCTGTAAAGGAAGCAGTAAGTGCTGTCTGGTTTGGGAACCAATACACATCGGCTCCTCCGAGGACACACATATAGGCGATCTCTTTCTCCATGATTTAATTTTTGGTCGGATTTGTCCTATAAGGAGGTATCTTAATAGGCTGTGTAATCCCGACGTCAATACCATTGGTAATGACAGAGGTGCAGCACCTGGCGAATAAGTACACATACGCTTGAACTAACGAAATACTATTAAGTTTTTTATCATGTGTAAGGCAATATAGAGTTTCTGGTAAGTTAGTGTTGTCCATTTTCGTTTCACATATTTTTGCAGATTGTCACGTTTTAGTCATAAAAATTTATGAATATATATTTTATTTGTCTCACATTTAAGTTGACTATTCAGCTTTAGGCTTATTTAAATTCCTAACATGCGATCTGTTTCTTGGCTATTTAACCAATAGTATTATTATAACTGTTCTTTGTTATGTTAATCTCGTTTGTTATGTTAATTCATCTGTGTAGCCCTGTCCTGTTAATTTCCATTGTTATACTAATTCATCTGTGGTGCGCTGTCAGGTTAATCTTATTTGTTATGCAAATTCGTCTGAGGGGTGCTGCCTTGTACATTTCTTTTGTTATGCAAATTCATCTGCCTGAATTGCTAGCTGGTGATTAACTCTTTTACTAGTACTTATTGGGTTGATCTAAATCAATCTGGAATCTGTGTTGCTTGTTTTATTGTATTGTTGCTGAAAGTTGTTGCTGTTGCTCTCTGCAACAGCTTGCTGCAACGCTTGTTTTATATTGATTGATAGTTACCAAATTAGTGAGTTATTATAGTACACTGTGTTGTAGTATTTCAGATCTGTGATATGCTTCATTGATATGCAAATTCCTTTTGTATGCAAATTTTGTTTTGCTGTAGTTCCTTCATGAACAGTTGTTTTTATATTACTGTTTTGTCAAGGTTCGTGTAAATTTACTGCATCTAGTTGTCTATAAGGGCCTTGTAATTTGTACTCTTTACCACAATCGCCACTTGCTGGTCATGCTGTTGTTAGTTTGGAGTCTCTTGTTCTCTTGCTGAGAGGTTTAGTTAATGGGTACTATAATGGTAACTGATAATATGCTTTATTCCTCAGTGTAGTCGTGGTGTTTAACACCTGTATCTTGTCATCGATGAAGTAGCTTCTGTCGTCTCAGTCGGCCATTTTGGTGAATGGTTATTGTTGGTCTTCTTAGACCAGATCACATCCAGCTGGATCAGAACTGCCATGCGTGTCATCACTGGACCATAAATTTAAGCCAGATTCGGACAACCACGTGCACGCGCGTTCACATTCTGGGTACCCGGGAGTCGGATCACTTCGTACAGACTGAGTTTCACATCAGCTGCCTTTATCAGCAGAAGAGAAGACTATTAGCTAAGTGGCATTTAACAAACACACGCACGCACGCGCACACTTATTTATTTATTTAATTACTTATTTATTGATTGCTTTATCTATTTATTTAAAATACATTTCTTTTTTACTCTTTAGTCCCTTGTTTTTGGTATTTGATGATTCACATGACCATTCAATCGTATTAACATTGAGCACGTCTTTCATTCTTGTAATATCCTCCCACTTCCGGTTTTCAAACTGTTAAGAATGGGCATGCTCATTGTTATCACATACACAGCCAATCAGCGAGCTGACTGTGAGGTGTCAAACAGATGTTGAAGAGAGGTGAATTGCATCATCCAAATTAAAGACTTTGGAATTTACTTCTACGATATTTACATCTTTCCAAGTTATGATATCTCTATTGATATATTTGCGAAGCAAATTTATATGGCAGCACTGTGTAGCTTTTCTCTTAACAGTTGTGATCCAATATGGTCCTTCATATTTCACCTGTGTTTACCACTTTTGCGAGGGTTTTTTAACACTTTGTCGCCAAGTTCAAAATGTCTCTTGCAAGACTTTCTGTCAAACCACAATTTCTGATCTTCTTGGCTTGACATTAAATTTTCTGCAGCAAACTGTCTGATATTGTGTAAGGGTGTGCGTAGATCAGTGACATAGTCAAAGCTCATTGGTTGAAAACCCTACTAAGTCATTGACTGTGTTGCTCAAGTAAATCATTAACAAATTGACCCTTCATCCCAATCATGTGTGCTTTCATAACAATAACTTTTGAGCATTGATTTTAAAGTTTAGTGCAGTCATTAAGCAAATGCATTGGATGTAAAATCTGACCCATGGTCAGATTGGATTTCATGTGGTAAGACAACTATCGTGAAAAACCTGATTAAGACTTTCACCACTGATTTCACTGTGATATTTCTCAATGGAAATCTTGTTGATGAATACATAATCGTCAGTAAATACTGATTTTGTGATTTTGTATTATTTAAAGGGCCTATAACGTCTATGATGATTTTGTCAATTGTCATTTTGAATGTCAGAATCGGCATTAATGGCGAAGGAGGAATGGGGGTGATCTGGCTTGCCTACTAATTGACAAGTGTGAGAGCATTTGCAAAATTTCGTCACGTACCCATGGATCCTAGCCCAATAGAAATTGTGAGTGACGATGGTGGTGGTCTTCTTTTGTCCAAGAGGACATTCACAATTGGGAACATTTGCGGGCCTTTTCGAGTATTTTAAACCGATATTTGAGTGGCAAAACTATTTGTTTGACCATTTGTGACACATCATCAGTTTTTGCATTACGCAGGGTGTATTTCCGTCTGGGGATACCGTCCTGCCACCAGTGGCAGGTCCGGTAATTAAGACGATCCTCTCAACACACATGACATTAAGTGTTTAGCATTTGTTGGGTCTTAACGCAGTCCCACAATGACGTCATCTGTCATTTTGTTTCGACTCTGGGTACGTGTCACGACACATAGTGGTGAGCACATGAAGTCCATCTCATCTCTAACATAATCCATTATTGGGATATCATCACAATAGGCAGTACGGCAGGTGTAGCTACGTTACCATTTAATGAGTACATGATACTATTCATATCTGATGTTTTGCTTACGTCAGACTTAACACCAATTTTTGCTAGACCATTGCCTAATATTAGAGATATACTCTTAATTGGTAATTTATCTTTTACCCCTATTATAACGTTGTATTCTAATTTTCCAATGCATATTGTTGTGCTTTGGAGTAGCAATTTTAAGTATTCCAAAGCTATGCCAGGGATTAGAACACGTGTTCCAGTATATGATTCGTTTGAGAATTGGGGGGGGGGATACAATTCAAAATTAGAGATTGATTGGCCCGGTATCTCGTAGTATTGTGACAGTTAGGGGTTCAACGCTCGTTTACAGTTAAGCTCACATATCTTGTCTTCAACAACTTCTGGATAGTCTGACTCACTGACTGTTTTATCATGTCACGCTTGTGTGTTATCAGAATCTGATTCATCTGTGTCATCACAGTTGACAGCCATGGATGACTTGGCCTTTGATTTATTAAATTTTCCCTGTGGTTTAAATCCTTATTCTATTTGTTATAGGCTTTCTTTTGTCCAGCTTTGTGTTATGCTCCGAAGCTCGCCGATTTCTGTGGCTACATCAGATGACATTAATATGCGAGTTCTGATGGCGATAATGCTTTTTTAATTGGTCAAGAAGTATTAATTCCTTGAACTGTTCTAACATCGGCACATTCTCTGACCGTAGTCAGTTATAAAGACATTGCCATAGATGTTTATCGTAACCTCTGAAATTATGAGTTTGTTTTTTCGTTACAAAATTCTTGCAGATAAATTTTGGGAATTTTAGTGTATGCTAATAAAATGCAAGACTTTATTTTCCAATAATCAGACCTATCGCACATTGGTAGTTGGCTTACATTTTTTTTATCCCGGCCTGTAAGTGTCATATGCACTAACGCTGACCAATGGATTCTGTTCCATTGGTTGTCCAGGCGGACAATTTCAAACCTATCAAAGAAAGCATCTGGTTCCTTTTCCCAGAATTTTGTACCTGCTCTCTGTTCCGAAGCTATGCAGAAGTGTTGATCGAAGTCTGTTATCTGGAGTTGGGTCTTGATATAACCCTTGTTTGCTCCTATCTTTGCTGTTTCGTTATCTAAACGCTTTCCATCAAGGCCTATCTGTGCCATTTCATATTGCATTCTGAGTTTGTCATCCTCAGAGATGCCACTGTGATTGACGCATGGAAGTGATGGTTGTTTCTGACCTAAATTGTTTGGATTATACCATGCATACAGCAATGGGTCCAATTGTTAAATTTAGACATCTATACAATCGTATCGAGACACATTGGAAAGCGTCTGTGAACGTGAAACGTGTGGTACTTAGTGAGCTTTTTTATTTTGGCAAGAGAATGCCAAACACCTAAATGATAAAGCTGTGTCAGGCAGTTGAACCTGTGATGAATGCATACAGTGGTGCATCAGCCATGGCTATGGCGGTTTCGACAGTAAGTCTGATGAGACAGGTTTGTGGTCAGTTGACGAACAAACAAAAAGCTCCACATGGCGAGAACTTTAGGCTGTGTTTATATCCAGTTCTGTCCTGGAGTGTGCTGTATATATTCCGTATCCTGGTGCACATGTGGTAGCCTATATGTCTGTTTATGAATTGTGTGGTCAGTTGTGTGTTCTTGTGTGTATTTGTGCGTGTGCTGAACCACTCCCGTCCTCTGTACCATATCGTATCCTAGTAGTTCCGTAATGGTATCATTTGTGTAGTCAACAGAATACGTTTCGTAATTTTATGAAGAGATTTATTGTTCTGGATGGTAATAAAACGGTAAGGAGAGGCAGAGATAAGAATGGAGTGTTTGGTAGAGAATACAATATGTTAGTACAGTTAAATTTTGATCGCTGATCCAGTTGGAGAGATCGAGACAGAGGGCTAAAGAGCCTATGAGCGAGTGGTAATTTTATTGATATGTAGTAATAAGTTATGTTTTGTTATTTCTGCAGGATTGAATTTGAATGATAAGGTAGATTCATTGATTGACACCGAAAATTTTGAGTTGCTTCGATTGTTGGAAAAGCTACCATACTGCTGGGTGTACCATACAGGTTTGAATTTCTAATAAGTTGACATCACACTGAAGTTCATGTATGTTGTAAACTCTACGCTTACTAGAACAACTGGTTGCTAGGTGGGTTAGGCCTCCAAGCGACATGATGTAAATATGTATATATGTGCATCTGTAAGTTGCACATACTTCAACAAGCATGTAGTATGAGCTGCTAAAGTTTAAAAAGTAAAAAAGCAAGAAAAACAAAAAAGGACCATTATCCAGATATAGCGCAACTCATATGTGGAAGTGTGTGAACGTCTAGATCGACAATAGGTCCAGTAGGGCCTCTAACATCGCAACAGATGATGATGATGATGATGATGATAATACAGCGAAACTGGTCTTTCGTCGTTTTTTCAGTGCCTTATTATGCTATAAAATGGGCACAGTTTAACTTGAGAATGCTATCCAACAGCACACCCATTCGTAGTTAATGTGTTAGAGAATGCCAAGAGTAGCTGGAGTAAACCTGTAGTGAAAAAAGATCCATCTCGGGGAATTATGTACTAAACACAAGCATAGCGATGACTTAATTATTGCGCGAGATTTATTGATGATGCTGTTAAGTTAGGATGGATTTTTTTAGATTTAATGAGCTGCATAATATAAAAATGTAGCGATATTATTATACTTAAAGATCATTTGAAGGTTACAGTTATCAAGGGTAAGACAGTCAATATAGAGGCCATCATGTATTAATTTCCAAATTGGTCTCTGTGGCCTGTCCGGTCAATGTTAGAAATATATATATTTCAGTATCAGGCATTGATGTGTTATGTAACAAATTTTTGTTCAGGCCTATAATTAGTTCGAAGGGTAATTGTATTATTTTTAGTAGAAATAAAGGTTTTAAGTTATTCTCGAGTTAGGGAATTTGTTTTAGCTAGGCTGAAAGAAGTAGATTCCGTTTCCAATTTTGGCCTACATTCCTTGGAAGCGCGACAGCTGCCACGAACGCAACTGTCACTGGCCGTTATTGGAAAAGGCATGGTAGATGGAGGAGTGAGACGGCCAAGTACGGGTATGTCGCTGATTCAGTTGAAACGTGATTTGGTGTCGAAAAGCTGGGAATTGTGATTTCTAAGGCCGTGTTCACGCTAGGAAGTTGATCCCGAATAACGCTATACATCCGTAGGCCTATACATGTCAGATAAATGTTGTCGAGATTTTTGATTTGATTGTATCTTGTTATTTACAATTAAGTAGTTTGTCGTACCCATTTCTTTGCTGGCTCCATGGCGGTTTATGTCACATTTGTGCTTGTGGTACTTTTAGCATGAGATAGGGAGAATGGTAGGTCCCTATAATAGTGAGTATAGTGGTACGAGTGGGCTTTGGACCAATAGAATTTGTCCCCGTGTAGTTATGGCAGCAAAAGTGCTTGTAAAGGTCATTCTAGCATCAGTCATCACACATATCCGTTCGTTCAGAAAATGGTAATTTTAAAAGCACGAGATAGGGAGAATGCTAGGGACCTTATAAATGTAGCTGTTGTTGGTGATGATGGGTATTACTGGGGTGGGAGAAACTAGTCATCTTGCCTTGTATCGTTTTAGGTGGTTCAGATATGCCCATTTGCTAGTTCAAGTGAGAGTATGTGACCACCTGAGGATTGCTGCATGTAACTGACCTCTGGAGGCTTGACACATGTAATTGACCTCTGAAGGATTGCTGTATGTAACTGACCTCCTGAGGATTGGCAGATGTAACTGACCTTCTGACGATTGCCACATGTAACTGACCTCTGGAGGATTGCCACATATAACTGACCTCTGGAGGATTGACACATAAAACTGACCTCTGGTGGATTGACACATGTACATGACCTCCTGAGGCTTGCCACATGTAACTGACCTCCCAAGGATTGACACATGTACCCATTATGTACCTGGCTAATATAATTAGTGGCAGGAAGCGTACTCTATATACCTCCTGCCGTGTATTGTGCCATACTGGGCAACCTACAATCTATAATTAACCCTTTAGCCTTTGAAATTCCAGGGTCTCAATTTCAAAATACTTATAGGCCTACAGGAAAGTTGTTGAATAATATGTTGAATCTAATTTGACCGGGAGCCAGAGGCAGCAAACAGCTCCCAGTCAAATTAGATTCAAAATATTCATGAAAATATTAGTTACATCATACAGAATTTCTATTTGTCATTTCGTGTCTTGGGAGGGTTAGTGTTAAACATCCTGGCGTGCATGTGTACTGTAGCTCACTAATCTGTGATGATGTAATTCATAAAAAAGTGGTTAATGTCTTGAGGTGTTTGTGTAGGCGCTAATGTAAGTGAGATGGGTGGGTGGGTGTGTTGTGGGTAGATGGGGGTCAGGGTTCACATCTGGTTTGCCATACTTCCTGCCACAATTCAACAGCACTTAATTACATCACACACATACAAGTGATAGGTATATATTTATTTCACACTAAGCAGAAATCAAATCATGCTAAGGTTAATCTGTATTCAAAATAATAGCCAGGAAGCAACTGCAGCGAATAAGCTTCTATTTCTAATAGCCAAGATGATGAGCCATGAGCCTCAATGTGTTTTGGTGTTTTTTTATTGGTGGGTGGGGTGTGTGTGTGTGTGGGGGGGGGGGGGGGGTTAGGAGGCAGGGCTGTGAGCAGGAATATGTTTTGTGATGAATGGTATCATGGCATATTAATTCAGAACTGCAGGTAATAAACTAGTACCTGTGGACTAAACATTCAACACAGAAACAGTCATTCCAATGGTCAATTATCAAAAATACTCTTCTATTTCATGAACATTATTTAAGGTATTAATATAACATGGGTGTACATTTTGAGAATTGATTAACCTGCTGTATATATTGAGAATTGATGAACCTGCTGTATATATTGAGAATTGATGAACCTGCTGTATATTGAGAATTGATGAACCTGCTGTATATATTGAGAATTTATGAACCTGCTGTATATATTGAGAATTGATGAACCTGCTGTATATATTGAGAATTGATGAACCTGCTGTATATATTGAGAATTGATGACACTGCTGTATATATTGAGAATTGATGACACTGCTGTATATATTGAGAATTGATGAACCTGCTGTATATATTGAGAATTGATGAACCTGCTGTATATATTGAGAATTGATGAACCTGCTGTATATATTGAGAATTGATGAACCTGCTGTATATATTGAGAATTGATGAACCTGCTGTATATATTGAGAATTGATGAACCTGCTGTATATATTGAGAATTGATGAACCTGCTGTATATATTGAGAATTGATGAACCTGCTGTATATATTGAGAATTGATGAACCTGCTGTATATTGAGAATTGATGAACCTGCTGTATATATTGAGAATTGATGAACCTGCTGTATATATTGAGACTTGATGAACCAGCTGTATATATTGAGACTTGATGAACCTGCTGTATATATTGAGACTTGATGAACCTGCTGTATATATTGAGAATTGATGAACCTGCTGTATATATTGAGAATTGATGAACCTGCTGTATATATTGAGAATTGATGAACCTGCTGTATATATTGAGAATTGATGAACCTGCTGTATATATTGAGAATTGATGAACCTGCTGTATATATTGAGAATTGCAGACCCTGCTGTATATATTGAGAATTGATGAACCTGCTGTATATATTGAGAATTGATGAACCTGCTGTATATATTGAGAATTGATGAACCTGCTGTATATATTGAGAATTGATGAACCTGCTGTATATATTGAGAATTGATGAACCTGCTGTATATATTGAGAATTGATGAACCTGCTGTATATATTGAGAATTGATGACACTGCTGTATATATTGAGAATTGATGACACTGCTGTATATATTGAGAATTGATGAACCTGCTGTATATATTGAGAATTGATGACACTGCTGTATATATTGAGAATTGATGACACTGCTGTGTATATTGAGAATTGATGAACCTGCTGTGTATATTGAGAATTGATGAACCTGCTGTGTATATTGAGAATTGATGAACCTGCTGTGTATATTGAGAATTGATGAACCTGCTGTGTATATTGAGAATTGATGAACCTGCTGTGTATATTGAGAATTGATGAACCTGCTGTGTATATTGAGAATTGATGAACCTGCTGTGTATATTGAGAATTGATGAACCTGCTGTGTATATTGAGACTTGATGAACCTGCTGTGTATATTGAGACTTGATGAACCTGCTGTATATATTGAGACTTGATGAACCTGCTGTATATATTGAGACTTGATGAACCTGCTGTATATATTGAGACTTGATGAACCTGCTGTATATATTGAGACTTGATGAACCTGCTGTACATATTGAGACTTGATGAACCTGCTGTACATTTTGAGAATTGATGAACCTGCTGTACATTTTGAGAATTGATGAACCTGCTGTACATTTTGAGAATTGATGAACCTGCTGTACATATTGAGAATTGATGAACCTGCTGTATATATTGAGAATTGATGAACCTGCTGTATATATTGAGAATTGATGAACCTGCTGTATATATTGAGAATTGATGAACCTGCTGTATATATTGAGAATTGATGAACCTGCTGTATATATTGAGAATTGATGAACCTGCTGTATATATTGAGAATTGATGAACCTGCTGTATATATTGAGAATTGATGAACCTGCTGTATATATTGAGAATTGATGAACCTGCTGTATATATTGAGAATTGATGAACCTGCTGTATATATTGAGAATTGATGAACCTGCTGTATATATTGAGAATTGCAGAACCTGCTGTATATATTGAGAATTGCAGAACCTGCTGTATATATTGAGAATTGCAGAACCTGCTGTATATATTGAGAATTGCAGAACCTGCTGTATATATTGAGAATTGCAGAACCTGCTGTATATATTGAGAATTGCAGAACCTGCTGTATATATTGAGAATTGCAGAACCTGCTGTATATATTGAGAATTGCAGAACCTGCTGTATATATTGAGAATTGCAGAACCTGCTGTATATATTGAGAATTGCAGAACCTGCTGTCTATATTGAGAATTGCAGAACCTGCTGTCTATATTGAGAATTGCAGAACCTGCTGTCTATATTGAGAATTGCAGAACCTGCTGTCTATATTGAGAATTGCAGAACCTGCTGTCTATATTGAGAATTGCAGAACCTGCTGTCTATATTGAGAATTGCAGAACCTGCTGTCTATATTGAGAATTGCAGAACCTGCTGTCTATATTGAGAATTGCAGAACCTGCTGTATATATTGAGAATTGATGAACCTGCTGTATATATTGAGAATTGCAGAACCTGCTGTATATATTGAGAATTGCAGAACCTGCTGTATGTTGAGAATTGACGAAACTGAGAAATAGAGCTGAGAATTGACGAAACTGAGAAATAGAGCTGAGAATTGACGAAACTGAGAAATAGAGCTGAGAATTGACGAAACTGAGAAATAGAGCTGAGAATTGACGAAACTGAGAAATAGAGCTGAGAATTGACGAAACTGAGAAATAGAGCTGAGAATTGACGAAACTGAGAAATAGAGCTGAGAATTGACGAAACTGAGAAATAGAGCTGAGAATTGACGAAACAGTGGAAGATTTTGCAAGTTGTTGCCGTCGTAAATATAAACAGTTTGCAGCAAGGTTGTTTTCAAAATGCTCACACAGGTAGGTGAATAGGCAATACTCGTGACTCAGGATGCGTCTCTTTCACATACAGTAAAGATAACAATACATCTTCAATCTGACCTCTGACCTCACCTTCATCTCATGTGACATATACATATGTCCCATATTAAGCATTTAATGATCATACCAGCCAAAATCGGTCTCTGTCATCGTCTTGTGGAATGTTCATTTACAGACTAAGAGAATACCATTTTTGAAAATTTACTACTGGAATGACTGGCTCGATAACTGAGCCAGTCATTCCAGTGATAAATTTTCAAAAATTGTATTCTGTTGGCCTGTAAATGGACATTCAATAGGCAGATTGTTATATTTTCCTGACTGAATTTGACCATTAAAGGGTTAAGCATTTAATGGTCAAGAAAATACAAATTCTTGATCATTGAATGTCCAAGAGAGGACTACCTTTGAAAATTTCCCGCTTTAATGACTGGCTCCGTTTTTGAGCCAGTCAATGTCAGTGGTAAATCTAGATATAGGCAGTCTTACCAGTTGAATGCAGGAACAAGGCTTAAATTGAACTGTTCCAGTCATTAACATGTATGTTAGGAGAATCTTATGAGATCTTATGAGATGCTATGAGTGGTCCCAGGCTGTACTACAATTCGTTCTGTATATGATAGGTGACCCTGCTTACTACATAGCATGCCATGCTGGTTACAGACAAACCTGCACAAAAGACCACCTCTCAATGAAACACCAGCATAGTAAAGTATATGTACAAGCTTGACTGTCCATAGCACGGACACTGACACAATTGCAGATACTTTCCCTTCCATCCTTATCACATTTTTAAAAACAAATTTAAGATTTTTCGGGATTTGCAGAATTCTTTCTATGGATCGAGATCAAATATTAAATTTGGTTCAGATCGGTGCACCAGTTTCTGAGATATCAATAGATCTGGAATTTTATCCAATCGAGATCATTTTTAAATCCATATTTGTTAGCATATTTACCCTGTAAATTTCCAGTTTCAAGACACCTATCTGTACAGGAAAGCGGGTGAATATTTTGAAACTAACTTGATCAGAACCTGTTGCTGCCAACAGATCATAATCAAATTAAAATCAAATTATCCAACAGAATACTCATTACATTACAAAGAATTAAATGTCTTGCCTGTCTCCTCTTTGTCACGTTGACGTTGACCGTGTGACCTCAATGTTATCATGCTAACATTATAGGTAACCATGTATCCAAGTTTAGTTCCAATAGGATTAACCTATCTTGAAATATAAATGATTTGCTAAACGCAAAATCTTAACATTGGAAAAGCAGAGGTCAAATAGCAAGGTCAGAAGAACCTTGACTTTTAACCTCACTACCATTATTCTGGCACTGTATGGTAAAGGCAGCCATGTATTCAAGTTTGGTTCCAATAAGATTAACCAATCCTAAAATATAGGAAAAGATGATTTGCTAAATCTAAAAACTCAACACTGGAAATACAGATATATGAGAGGTCAAATATCTTTCAATTATTGATGTCACTATTAGTATGCAACTTTCTTATGTTATAGGGAACGATGTGTCCAAGCTTAGCTCTGGTAGTATTAAGCAATTCTGAACTATATGTCAGTGATTTGCTAAATGGAAAAACTTAATTGTTCAATATTCAAGAGCTCCGCAAACGACATAATCCCCCCCCCCCCATAACAAATCAACGACCAGTAGCTATCAGAAGATAGCAATTTCTCCCCAGATCAAGTCCTGAGTCATCCTATGAAGATTTAATGTGATCCGATAGATGGTAGCAGAGTTATTGTCTGGAAATCGAGTTATCATTCGCAAAACAATTTTCAGGATGATCACCAGTAACTGGTGGCAATATTGGATTTCCGATAATCGTTGATTTTGATCCGTCTCTTCCTCAGACCAAGTCCAGTCATCCTATGAAGTTTTAATCTGATCCGATAGATGGTAACAGAGTGATTATCCAGAAACTGAGTTATCATCCACAAACCAATTTTCAGGATGGCCACTGGTGGCTATACTGGATTTCGAATCAGGGTCGCTTTCAAGAGATTTTTCCTCCATCAGACCTAGGCCTGTTATGTTATGAAGTTAAAACAATCTGATACACCCTTGCGAAATTATCATACATAAACCAATTTTCAAGATTGTCACCGATTGCGGCCATATTAAAATTCAGATCATCGTCGATTTCGATAGTTTTCTTCCTCGCACCTATTCCAGTCATTCTATGCAATTTCAGTGATTTAATAAATGGTAGTGGAGTCAGCATCCAGAAACCAATCTCCAAGATGGCCGCCGATGACTCGCAGCCATATTGGATTTCAGATCATCATCAATTTTAATAGCTTTCTTCCTCAGACGTAGTCCAGTCATCCTTTGAAATTTCAACGCAATCCGATAAATGGTAGCGCAGAGCTATCATCTGGAATTGGAGACATCATTCGCAAACCAACTTTCACGCAAATTATTGTCAAAGTATATAAAAGCTCTCGGATTTTCTGGAAATTGACACACTTGCGCTGAACAGTATTGAAATACAGGCTCTCAAAGGCACTGCCGTGAATATGCCCTACACGCATGCTTATGCTTCCAGAGCTGGCTAACAAATGACCATTTATACATGCAGATGGGTTCTTTTTGTTTGAGAAATGCTGGCCTGTACAGACAATAGACTACAGACAATAGACTAAACGAACATGGCATCCAATAATTACAATGAATATGGGGTCATTGCATACTGGGTAACATTGCACATTGGTTAGCATTGCATCCTGGGCAAATTGAACAGCAATAAACAGGCATCTCATATCTCGTGCAAAAGTGTCTATTTAATGGGCCATAAGAACCTTTACATTGACGCTGACATCGTCATCATCATCATCATCATCATCGCAAAAGTGCTATGTCTCGCTTTCTGCTTTGCCTGTGATCAAAAGCAATGTTGGTGGTCTACAACAAATGATGATGCCATACATACACAATGAAGGAATCCAGTTTTAGCTATGCCCCACCCATCTTTAGTTAAGCTCCACCCATAATTTGATTCACTCATGTTGGGATCAATCAATCCCTGCACTCTCTACACTTAAAACTACCCAGGTAAGCTGTTGAATATATTGACACTAATTTGACTGGGTGCTGTTGCTGCCAATGGCAGCAACAGCGCCAAGTCAAATTAGTTTCAAAATACTAAACAGAATGTTAATTAAATAATAAAGACATACACTTCATAGAACTTGCAAAATACTCCACTTCCAGTCCCATTACATATGTATCACATTAGACGTAATAAGCCTTAATGTAGATATGCCAGGCTACTGAAGTCTGCTACTATATAATAGATCTGTTGACTATGTATCAAGAGAGTTAGTGGCCAGAAACTGATGGTCGTGGTGGGAGTGGGTGGCGTGGTGGTGTGGGCATGAGTGGGTGGTGGTGTGGGCAGGGGTGGGTGGTGTTGTGTGTAGTGGTACTTGTATCACAAAACATGAGAATAAACTAATTGTATTTAAAGGTCACGTGTATAATTACATGTATACAATTTATTTATTTACATGCGATGAATGGTGGTGACATTTTCACATTCTACATGCTATGTAATAATATTACATCAACACATATTTTAACATGCCATTAAAGTTATCTTGAAGCAATAAAGTAACGGGTACCGTAAGTAATATGCTGTTGTCAGATTTAAAATTCCAATCTGACCTTTAAGCCGTTAACCCTCACAGCCCAGAAACAACACTTCTTTTCCGATATAAGGAATATTTGGAAACTAATTTCACTGGGACATGTTGATGCTATGGCAGCAGCAACAATTTCCAGTCGATTTAGTTTCAAAATGTTCAACAGCTTTCCTATATATTGTTGTTGTATTGAAATTGAAACACTGGAATTTCAAGCGTGAAAGATGCCATTTGGAACCTACAGCCTGGACAAGAATATTCTAGGATATTTCGGTGAACTGTGAAAAGTAGGTCACAGTGACATACTTATGAGATGAGACACACCTTATAATAGCGTACAATACATCACAATACAACCATACACCACATTTGATTACTGTTGTATATATGAACAACTTGAATCTACAGACCAGATAAGAACCTCCTATGATGCTCAGTGAATCGTGACAAGGTCATGCTGACCGATGATTTTATGCATGACATACCTTTAGGCTACGATGTATCCAAACACTAATTTTGGTCACTGTATATGCAAAAATCTTGAACCTATGGTCTGGATAAAAAATTTCTAAGATGTTCAGCGAACCGTGAAGGTCACACTGACTTACCTTTGATATATGAGCCACCATTAGCATACAATGCATGCACACAACAAGTCTGGCTACTGTATATGAAAAACTCCTGAAACTGCAGCCTGGTTAAGGATTTGTACTTCACCAGGATCAGCTGTGATAGTAATGGAGGGATCCAATCTGTTACACAAGTATATGACATGATGATCAGTTACGTCATATGTAGGCTGACATCATAATACATTGTGGCGTACCTATCTCCGTGTCATGAACATTGAGAAGTCCCTCAAGTGTACGAATCGTGTCTTTGATGGATTTAATATTTAATAAACATTCTGCTGAATATTTTTAAGTCTAATTAATTTCAAAATATTCAATAGCTTACATCTATAGTTACCTTGAAATTGCGATTCTGGGTATTTAATGTATATAAATCGATTCCAACACATGTAAAGTGGGTGGAACTTACCTAGAAATGGGTGGGGCATAGCTAGAAATTATTCTATTGTTTCCTTCCCATTTCATCCAAGTCAACTGGTGTGTATGTGCATGTGCGGTATGTGTGTCCAAGCATGCGTGTGTCTATGTATATGCGCCTAGATCAAGGAGCCAGATACTAGTGTGGTGCAGGAAAGTTTCCTAATTGCCAGATGCTGGTGTGGTGCAGAAAGGTTTCCTAATTGCCAGATACTGGTATGATGCAGAAAAGTTTCCTAATTGCCAGATACTGGTATGATGCAGCAGTTTCATATTCCTAATTACCAATATATTGGTATCACGCAGGAAAGAGTCCTAATTCCAAGATACTGGTGCATTGCGCCAAAAGTTTCCTAATTGCCAGATTCTGGTGAGATGCAGGAAAGTTTCCTAACTGCCAGATACTGATGTGATGCAGGAAAGTTTCTTAACTGCCAGATACTGATGTGATGCAGGAAAGTTTCCTAGTTGCCAGATAGTGGTATGATGCAGGAAGGTTTGCTGGTTGCCAGATACTCATGTGGAGCAGGAAAGTTTCCTAGTTGCCAGATACTGGTGTATCGCTCCATGCCGACGGCTTGCTCATAGTGGTCATCTTCTGCTCAACACGATTCAGTGTCGTATGTCCAAAGTGTTCTTTGATAATCACCTGCGCCTCCTTTCGATGGCCTGAAAATACATAAAGAATGGATTATTATATCTCATTAGGCGGCTGCTGTTGTGATTATCCAGAATATCACTCTTAAAGTAAATCTCACTTTGTCTTATACTAACCATACAGGTTATAGGATTTGCCACCCATAATCCATCACTGACATTTTAGCTTCTTATCATGCCGACAACTAAAGCTATTCAGGCTTTAGTAGATAAATGTTGATACATTTATACAGCGTATGATGGCTGTCATGATTGACTTTTCAACCTATCAGAAAAAGCCTAGCATGGCTGCCTCGGTATATATGCTCAGTCTTTAAGAGATGCCAGCTATAGTTTGGCAAGGCAGTATAAAAGCAATCGTACGGGTAAGCTGTTGAATACTTTGAAAACTAATTTAACTGGAAATTGTTCCTGCCATAACAGCTTATCATAGAAAATGTCCATTTCAATTTGTAGACCAAGAGAACATTATTTTTGAAAATTTCCTACTGGAATGATTGGATTGATTATCAGAACAGTCATTCAAGTGGTAAATTTTAAACAAGAGGCCTTGGGCCTCTATGCCTTGCCTGGAACATAGGCATTTCAACCAGAAAGGCCATTGCCTATAATTAGAATCCTACGGTTTTGGCCAGAATTGAAACAAGAACTAAGTCATTTAAGATGGCTGGCTGCCAAGAAAATCGACCCATCAGGTTCTATTGAACAAACTTGGTTCAGCTTTTGCCATAGATGAAGTTTTATGAGATTTTATAAAAATCAGCCAAAATCCAAGATGGCTGCTGGGCAAATGGGCAGATTGGGTTCATTTGAACAAACCCGGCTCTATAACCTTAGGATGCTTCCTGCCAAATATACTTGAAATCGGCAAAGTGGTTCTCAAGAAGACATTTTAATTTTCATATTGTTTTAGTATGGGAGTGTTTTGCAGGAAATAAATTTCACGATGGAAGCCAAACCTTTTATCTGCCATTTTAAAAAAGGCAGGTTTGAAATAAGAATAACCAAAAACCTACATAAAACTAATTTTGCCTTCAAAATCCGTCAAATAATAAAAATCCAATATGGGGGGCAAAAAACACTACATGTTGGCCCACGATGGCCACGTTTTTGGCACTTACTCCATAATCATATCGCCCAAATTTCTGCACAATCAGTTCCGAGGTTCTGGAGAACAAATCATAATGGTAAAACTAGGTCATCCAAGATGGCCACTAAACCATTTGGCCAATGAAGTTCCCTTGAACAAACTTGGTTCAGCTGTTGCCCTAGATGACCTTTCATGATTTTTTAATCGATCCCCAAGCAGATTTGGGAAAAAAGATTTTTAAAGGTGTTTCAAAAAACACGCCAAAATCTAAGATGGCTACTGGGCAAATTGACCGATTGGCTTCATTTGAACAAAACTGTATCTCTATGCACTAATGATGCTTTCTGCCAAATATACTTGAAATCAGCCCAGTGGTTCTCGAGAAGAAAACAAGATCTCCTATTGCTTTAGTATGGGAGCATTTGGCATGAAACAGATCCAAGATGGTTGCCAAACCGTTTATCCGACACTTTTGAAAATGGCAAATTTGAACTCAAAATATGCAAAAACTTAGATATAAAACCAATTTCGGCTTAAAAATCCATCAAATAAAAAATACAATATGGCCACAAAACACGCTACATTTTGATTGGCCCACGGCGGCCAAGTTTTTTGACATATCAACTTACCTTGAACAAACCTTAATGGCACTTAGGCCCTAATCAAATCTCCAAAATTTCAACCCAATCCGTGGAGCCGTTCTGGAGGTTGTTTTCACAAAAACTATGTCATCCAAGATGGCTGCTGAACTGTTTGGCCAATCAACTTCCCTTGAACAAACTTGGTTCAGCTCTTGTCCTACATGATATTTCATGAGTTTTGAATCGATCTCCAAAGCGGTTTCTGAAAAATCGGCCAAAATCCAAGCATTTGAAGAAAATTGAATCTCTGCCCTAAGGATGCTTCTTGCCAAATATAATCGAAATCGGCCCAGTGGTTCTTGAGAAGTCATTTAAAGGAAAAGTTGACGGAAGGACAGACGGACGATGGATGGTCGCCACGGCATAAGGTCACTTGGTCTAAGGGCCAGATGGGCTAAAAATAGGCATCTCCTGTTCTACAAATGGACATTTATTACGACCACTGCAGCTGTTTTTGACAGCTTAGTGTTAAAAGGTTAATAGACATGTATAATGACTGTGATAAGTAACTTAATCCACAAACTCTGAACACAATCAGCATAATTAAACTAGATTTACAGCCTCTTAGTTACCATGACAACCTGAAGCAATCAGACTAACAATTGGACCGTTTCCTATTTCTCTCGGTGAGATAAAGGTATTCAGGCGGAGATCAATATGCAGGTCTCCACAGGCTTATGTAATATATTAGTAATACGAGGAATCTGGGAGGGACGAGGCAAACATCTAACAATGAGTTATAAGATAATCCTGCTTACAACACGATGGCCAACAGCATCATTAGCATCATCCATCTCTACACAACAGCTGCTGGCTCTTTTGAGTAATTAACCCTTTAACCATCGAATTTGTTCAAGAAAACTAAAATTTTCTCATAGAAAATGTCCATTTGCAGACCAAGAGGTTATTTTTGAAAATTTACCACTGAAATGACTGCCTCGGTTATCGAGCCAGTCATTCCAGTAGTAAATTTTCAAAAAATGTCTTTTCTTGGTCTGCAAATGGACATTTCTCAAGACCACTGTAGAATCCGTTTTGGCTGATATGAGTGTTAAAGTGTTAACACATTTATTTCTCAAATTTTTTTCATTAAAATGTTCATTTGCAGATCAAGAGATTATTTGTGAAAATGTACCACTGGTTATCGAGCCAGTCATTCCAGTGCTAAATTTTCAAAAATAATGTTCTCGATCTGGAAATGGAGATTTTTCAAGACCACTGCAGAAGCAGTTTTTGACCAACATGACATGTTTAACCACCCTACTCTCACCATTGTCAAGAGGTTATTTGATGCTCTAATGTAAATTTTAGAAGCATTTTCCAGAAACACGTTGCTGTTTTTGACAACACAAACTGTAATCAGCAGGGTTTTTTTCAAAACAGCTACTGGATTTCCTTCGAGAATCTCAAACACAGTTATCCGTGTGTAGGCAGAAGAATCATCCGCATCATAGAATCAGTGTAGGAGCCTAGGAAGCCGGCAGTCAACCAATCAGAGGACATATATTGCACTGTTATTGCTTTACAGTCGATGTTTATTGATGAGAAACCTCAAACAAACATTGTCTTATGAAAATAAGCAAAGTTATTTCTGATTTCATCGCTATGTATGAACATCATCAGTGAATCATAAGCGCACCACTTTAAGATTACTCGGAACAATAATATCTGCTGCATCTTTAAGAACCATTTAGTGACGTTAAATTGGTTGATTAGTCATCTTATCAATATTATTACAAATATACCATTGCAATGACTGGTTCGATTATCGTGGTTAGCCCATTGATAGTTACGGTCACATAGAAGATATAGCTATGTCTTTAACCATTTGATGGTCATACCGGCCAAAGCTGGCCTCTATTATAGTCTTGTGGAATGTCCATCTACAAGTCAAGAGAATACAATTTTTGAAAATTTACCACTGGAATGACTGGCTCGATAACCGAGCCAGTCATTTCAGTTATAAATTTTCAAACATTGTATTCTCTTGGCCTGTAAATGGACATTCAATAGGTAGATACAAATTTTCTTGACCAAATTTGACCATGGAGGGTTAAAAAATATTTACAAAATTGTGCATTCAAAAAAGGGTTTCGGATCGACTTAATTGGGAAATTTGACAAAATATTTTATTTGATAAACAGAATCTCGAAATCGGTCGGTCCCATTTCATATCACTATTATATTATCAACCTCATCAAGTTATCACATTGCAGTCCCCAAAACTTGTGCAATATGATAATTTCCGATAATAGTGATATGAAATAGGATCCTCTATTATGTACGTGAAGATCTGGAATTTATTTAAACAGTTAACCCTTTAATTGTCAAGAGGGGTCAAGAAATGAAGGAGTTTTGCAGGTGTGATTATGTCACGATGTGATTCTGTCATGGTGTGATTCTGTCACGGTGGGATTCTGCCATGGTGTGGTTCTGTCATGGTGCGATTCTGTCACAGTGTGATTCTGTCATCGTGCGATTCCGACACTGTGGTTATGTCACAGTGTGATTCTGTCACGGTTTGATTCTGTCATGGTGCGATTCTGTCACAGTGTGGTTATGTCATGGTGCGAATCTGTCACGTGGTGATTCTGTCACGTGTGATTCTGTCACAGTGTGGTTTTGTCACGGTGTGGTTCTGTCACGTGTGATTCTGTCATGTGTGATTCTGTCACAGTGTGATTCTGTCACGGTATGATTCTGTCATGGTGCGATTCTGTCAGTGTGGTTATGTCACGGTGCGATTCTGTCACGTGGTGATTCTGTCATGTGTGATTCTGTCACAGTGTGGTTTTGTCACGGTGTGGTTCTGTCACGGTGCGATTCTGTCACGGTGCGATTCTGTCACAGTGTGGTTACGTCATGGTGTGGTTACATCATGGTGTGGTTACATCACGGTGTGATTCTGCCACGGTGTGATTCTGTCACGGTGTGATTCTGTCACAGTGTGGTTTTGTCACAGTGTGGTTCTGTCACGGAGTGATTCTGTCACAGTGTGGTTCTGTCACGGTGTGATTCTGTCACAGTGTGGTTTTTATCTTGTCACGGTGTGATTCTGTCACAGTGTGGATGTGATTGAGTCATGGTGTGTGATTCTGTCACTGTGTGATTCTGTCACAGTGATTCTGTCATGCTGTGATTCTGTCACGGTGTGATTCTATCACTGTGCGATTCTGTCATGGTGTGGTTCTGTCATGGTGCGATTCTGTCAGTGTGATTCTGTCATGGTGCGATTCCGACACTTTGTGGTTATGTCACAGTGTGATTCTGTCATGGTATGATTCTGTCACATTGTAGTCATGTCACGGTGTGATTCTGTCATGTGGCCATTCTGTCACGTGTGATTCTGTCATAGTGTGGTTTTGTCACGGTGTGGTTCTGTCACGGTGCGATTCTATCACTGTGCGATTCCGTCGCTTTGTGAGTTCGTCACTGTGTGGGTCTGTCAGGGTGTGGTTCTGTCATGGTGCGATTCTGTCACAGTGTGATTCTGTCACTGCAATTCCATCACTGTGTGGGTCTGTCAGGGTGTGATTGTCACAGTGTGGGTCTGTCACGGTGTGGGTCTGTTACAATGTGGTTCTGTCAGGGTATGTTTCTGTCCCAGTGTGATTCTGTCATGGCATGATTCTGTCATGGTGTGATTCCGTCACGGTGTGATTCCATCACGGTGTGATTCTGTCAGCGTGATTCTGTCATGGTGTGATTCTGCCACAGCGTGATTCTGCTATGGCATGATTCTGTCATGGTGTGATTCTGTAATGCTGTGGTTCTGTCACAGTGTGATTCTGTCACAGTGTGGGTGTGATTCTGTCACAGTACGGGTGTGGTTGTGTCACAGTGTGATTCTGTCATGGCATAATTCTGTCACGGTCTGATTCTGTCATGCTGTGATTCTGTCATGCTGTGACTCTGTCACAGTGTGATTCTGTCATGCTGTGATTCTGTCACAGTGTGATTCTGTCACAGTGTGGTTCTGTCACAGTGTGATTCTGTCACTGTGTGGATCTGTCAGGGTGTGGTTCTGTCACAGTGTGATTCTGTCACTGTGCAATTCCGTCACTGCGTGGGTCTGTCACGGTGTGGTTCTGTCACAGTGTGATTCTCTGACAGTGTGATTCTGTCATCGTGTGATTCTGTCACTGTGCGATTCCGTCACTGTGTGGATCTGTCACTGTGTGGATCTGTCAGGGTGTGGTTCTGTCAGTGTGATTCTGTCACTGTGCGATTCCGTCACTGTGTGGGTCTGTCAGGGTGTGGTTCTGTCACAGTATGATTCTGTCACGGTGTGAATCTGTCACTGTGTGAGTCTGTCACTGTGTGATTCTGTCACTGCGATTCTGTCACTGTGTGGGTCTGTCAGGGTGTGGTTATGTCACGGTGTCATTGTCACAATGTGGTTCTGTCACGCTGTGGCTCTGTCACGATGTGATTCTGTCGCGATGTCATTCTGTCATGGTGCGATTCTGTCCATTGGGGGAAATGCATTCTCCAATAGGGAAGCCATTATGATCATATGGCCTCAACACTGGATAGTAAAGCCTAACTGCTCAATCAGCCTCATACAAAATTTTTTTCAATGTAAGAAAGGTTCTGTTGAATATTTTGAACATAATTCAAAGATATTGCTGCAAAGTAATCCAATCCAATTCTGCTCAAAATATTCAACAGTACACTTTATTTTAGTTTGGAAACCCTTCCTGTTATTAACCCGTACCACTCTGCTATCAAAACTTTCCTTTTCCAAATTAAATTAAACAATGAACCGGTGCTCATTATTCAACAAATTTGGTGGGAGATGGTGCCGTCGCAGACAGAAACATCTTCCACCAAAATTCTTGAAAAATGTACACCAGTTTCTTTGATATTGACACGGCAAAAGATAGAATATTGACATCAGTGTGGTAAGGGTTAATTGTGCTGTACATCAGATAGAACACTTCTGTAAAGTTTCATTGTCCAAAACCAAGCTAGTAGTGATGCAGATTGTCTTTCCACCCTCTCTCTGTCTCTCCCTCCCTCTCTCCCGCTTCATCTCTCTCTCTCCCTCTATGTACTTCTCTCCCTCCCTCCACTCACACAGGACACTCACCGTTTCCCACATTCTACCTCCTGGTATGTTGTAATACATTCCTGGCATAATGCCAGCTTAATCATTTCTCTTGTCCACTATTTAGCTCCAAGCTATAAACAACCAAGATAATTACATTCCTACTGCTGTTATAGAGGCATATTACATCATCCTTTCTGGTGGTGGGGAAGGAGTGGTCAGGTGTGTGGTCAATCAATACCAGCCAGTGACCTCTGGCTGAACCACATGAGCAGAGTGATATTAGGAAGTTACTACATAGCTTTAGCTTGTAAACATGAGCAGCAGCAGCTTTCCAACACCCTCCAGCTGTGCTCTACTGGACATTTATTACCTCATCTTAACCAGCTACTGGTCAAATTTGGTCACTAAATTCAAAATATTTTCTCCTTGGATGTCCATGTGCAGGCTAAGAGAAGAGTATTTTTGAAAATTTACCACTGGAATGACTGATTCGGTTTTCCAGCCAGGCATTCCTGTGGTAAAATTCAAAAAATTTACTTCTCTTGGCCTGCAAGGGGACATTCCACACGACCAGTTCTGAGGTCAGTTTGACCATTATAGGGTTAACCTTTCCATTGATGATTTCTCCATATCTCATTTTCAACCCTACAATACAGGAAAACTGTGGAATATTTTGCAATTAATTTAACTGGAAGCTATTGCTGCCTTAGGCAGAAACTAGCTCCCAGTCAAATTAATTTTAAGATATTCAACAGAATAAGTTTTATATTGTAAAGAATTTTCAGAGAGTTGTCAGTGAATGTGTTAACAGATTTTGAAGCTAACCTTTTGGCCAATCAAGTTCCCTTGAACAAACTTGGTGCAGCTCTTGCCCTAGATGATATTTCATGCATTTTGAATTGATCCCCCAAGTGGTTTTGGAGAAGATTTTTAAAGACATTTCTAAAAGTCAACCAAAATCCAAGATGGCGCGAGAAGAATACATTTTAAATTTCCCCATTGCTTTAGTATGGGAGCTTTAGGTGGGAAAATGATCCAAGATGGCCGCCAAACTGCTTATCCGACAGTTTTGAAAATTGCAAATTTGAGATCAGAATACCCAAACCAATACAAAACCAATTTCGACCTCAAAATCCATCAAGTAAAAAATCCAACATTGCCGTCGAACACGATATATTTTGATTGGCCCACCACGGCCATGTTTTTTGATGGATCAACTTCTCTTGAACAAAGTTTAATGACCCTTAGGATCACACATTTCGGCCTGATCGCTTCAGCAGTTTTGGGGAAGAACTTGTTTTTGCAAAAACTAAGTCATCCAAGATGGCCACTGAACCATTTGGTCAATCAAGTTCCCTTGAACAAACTTGGTTCAGCTCTTGCCATAGATCATATTTCGTGAGTTCTGAATCGATCCCTCATACGGTTTCGGAGAAGATTTTTAAAGACATTTCTAAAAATCAGCCAAAATTCAAGATGGCTACCGGCAAATTGGCGGATCGGCTTCGTTTGAAGAAACTTGAATCTCTATGCCCTAAGGATGCTTCCTGCCAAATATAATTGAAGGCGACTCAGTTGTTCTCGAGAAGACATTTTAAATTTCCTATTGTTTTAGTATGGGAGCGTTTAACGGGAAAATGATCCAAGATGGCCACCAAACTGTTTATCCGACAGCTTCGAAAATTGTAAATTTGAGATCAGAATACCTAAAAACCTATATAAAACAAATTTCAGCCTCAAAATCCATCAAAATAAAACAAGAGGCCCAAGGGGCCTGTGTCGCTCACCTGGAGCACTATGCATTTTTGTCAAAATTGTTGGTGGGTGGTTTAGGAGTAGTCTTTTAAATGAGTTTGTGGACATTTTTGCAAGTCCAATATGACCGCCAAACATGCTAGATTTTGACTGGTCCACTGCGGCCATGTTTCTGATGTAGCTCCCTCCCCTGAACAAACTTTAATGGCACTCAGTGCCTAATAATATCTCCCAAATTTCGGCCAAATCGACTCAGTGATTCTGGAGTTGTTTTGGCACAAAATAGGTTATTCAAGTTGGCCGTCAAACCATTTGGCCAATCAAGTTCCCATGAACAAACTTGGTGCAGCTCTTGTCCTAGATGATATTTCATGCATTTTGAATTGATCCCCAAGCGATTTTGGAGAAGAGTTTTAAAGACATTTCTAAAAATCGACCAAAATCCAAGATGGCGCGAGAATACATTTTAAATTTCCCATTGCTTTAGAATGGGAGATTTTCGTGGGTAAATGATCCAAGATGGCCGCTAAACCGTTTATCCGACAGTTTCGAAAATGGCAAATTAGAAATCACAATACGCAAAAACAAACATAAAACCAATTTCGGCATCAAAATCCATCAAATAAAAAAATCCAGATGCTTCCTGCAAATATAATTGAAATCGGCCCAGTAGTTCTCGAGAATACATTTTTAATTTCCCATTGCTTTAGTATGGGAGCTTTTGGCCAGAAATGATCCAAGATGGCCGCCAAACCATTTATCCGACTGTTGCGAAAATGCAAATTTGAGATCGGAATACCCAAAAACCTATATAAAACCAATTTCGGCCTCGTAATCCATCAAATAAAAAAATCCAATATGGCCGCCAAACACGTTATATTTTGATTGGCCCATGGCGGCCATGTTTTTGGATATAGCAACTTCTCTTGAACAAACTTTCATGGCACTTAGTCCATAATCATATCTGCCAAATTTCGGCCTGATCCCTTCAGCGGTTCTGGAGAAATCATTTTCACTAAAACTACGTCAACCAAGATGGCTGCCGAACCATTTGACCAATCAAGTTCCCTTGAACAAACTTGGTTCAGCTCTTGCCCTAGATCATATTTCATGATGTTTACTTCAATCCCTCAAGCGGTTTCGGGGATTTTTAAAGACGTTTCTAAAAATCAACCAAACTCCATGATGACCGCCAGCCAAATTGGCTGATCGGCTTCCTTTGAACAAACTTGGATCCCTATGCCCTAAGGATGCTTACTGACAAATATAATTGAAATCAGCCCAGCAGTTCTTGAGAAGTCGTTTAAAGGAAAAGTTGATGGATGGACAGATGGACGATGGATGGACACACAACAGACGGTCACCACGACATACCGAGTGAGCCAAAAATCCAATATGGCCACCAAATACGCTACAATTTGATTGGTCCATGATGGCCATGTTTTTTGATGGATCAACTTCTCTTGAACAAACTTTAATGGCCCTTAGTCCCTAATCATATCTGCCAGATTTCGGCCTGATCCCTTCAGCAGTTCTGGAGAAGTTATTTTCGCTAAAACGCTAAAAGATGGCCGCCAAACCATTTGACCAATCAAGTTCCCTTGAACAAACTTGGTTCAGCTCTTGCCCTATATCATATTTCATGTTTGCTTCAATCCCTCAAGTGGTTTCGGAGATTTTTAGATGTTTCTAAAAATCAGACAAAATCCAAGATGGCTGCCGGCCAAATTGGCCGATTGGCTGCCTTTGAACAAACTTGGATCCCTATGCCCTAAGGATGCTTCCTAACAAATATAATTGAAATCGGCCCAGTGGTTCTTGAGAAGTTGTATAAAGGAAAAGTTGATGGACAGACGGACGATGGATGGACACACAACGGGCAGTCACCACGGCATACCGGTAAGCTCACTTGGCCTTTCAGGCCAGGTGAGCTAAAAGCCTACATAAAAATCAATTTCGGCTTCAAGATCCATCAAATAAAAATAAAACCTAATATGGCAGCCAAACACTCCACATGTTAATTGATTAGTCTCTGGTGGCCATGTTCCTTTTACCTATCAATTTCCATTGAACAAACTTTAATGGCCCTTAGGTGCTAATAATATCTTCCAAATGTCTGCTCGATCCATTCAGCGGTTCTGGAGAGGTTGTTTTAGCGAAAACTAGGTCATCAAAGATGACAGCCCACCCATTTGGCCTTCAAGTTCACTTGAACAAACTTGGTTCAGCCATTGCCCTTTCGGGCCAGGTGAGCTAAAAATATAATTACCTGGAGGTAATAACTCTGTCATGCGGGATCCCCACCAAGCTTGGAGTTTGTTACCGAGCTAGGTGATGGGGCCTACACATTAAAAGCGCTCTTATCCTGCATTGTTGATGCTGCCCTGGCATTCCATACAGTGCAATTGATGGATCCAGTGTAATTATTTGTTCTGTGGTGTCCGCTGCCAGATCTTGTATTGCTGGTTAGCGGCTTTCCAACAAGATCTCGGCCTCTACTGAGTGGATTGAGAGACTCGAGATCAAGGGCATCATGATGACCTGATTCAGACCATGAGACACAAGACAATCTCAACGCAAGGTCGCCTTACTATTCACATTGCTTTGAAGAATGGACCTTTCCAGTTTTAGCTATGCCCCACCCATCTCTAGCTAAGCTCCACCCATACCTCGCTTGTGTTGGGATTGATCAATCCCTGAAGATCCCGGAACTCCCTGACTATCAATTTCCAAAAAACTATAAAGGTAAGCTGTTGAATATTTTGAAACTAACTTGACTGGGTGTTGTTGCTTGCAGCAACAGCGCCCAGTCAAATCATTTTCAAAATATTCGATAGAATCTTTATTAAATAGTAAAGACAAACAATTCGTACAACAATGCTTAGTTCATCACCAATTATGTGATCACGGTTCTGTATGATATGCTGTTTGGACAAATAGAACAAGAGAAAATCAGCTGGAGGCTGACATAAGACACGCTTCGCCCCCCCCACCACCACCACCATGAGTGCTTCTAAATATCATTTATACAACAAAGAGAAATTCAAATCAATCATCTATGACGCTGCATAAACCTTTAGCATATCACTGGGTGGTGTAAAATCATCTTGTCAAGTTTCAAGCAATTTTCTCTCAAACTGTAGCAGTTGCAGCGACAAGATTTTCAGGGTTGGACGGGTGTACGGACGCACCTACAGATGGTTGGGAATGGATCGATATAGTATTTTTAAACATTAGGCATATCATTGGGTGGTGTAAAATCATCTTGTCAAGTTTCAAGCAATTCTCTCTCAAACTGTAGGAGTTGCAGAACTGTTTTGTACCTACGACAGATGCGATGGACAGATCTAGTTTTTTTAAACATTAGGTTTGGGTGATGTACCAGGATGGACGGATGGACACAACTATGGATGGATGGGATCGACAGATGAACATTGTTCTTACATAATGCGCACCTTTGGGTGGGCTACAATCATCCTGTCAAGTTTCAAACAATTCTCTCAAACTGTATGAGTTGCAGTGACATGTACGGGCGGACGAACATACAGATCGACAGGATGGACCGTTTTTACCATGCTGCACATCTTTGGGTGGTGTACCATCATCCCGTCAAATTTCAAACAATCTTCTCTCAAACTGTAGGAGCTGCACATCTTTGGGTGGTGTACCATCATCCTGTCAAATTTCAAACAATCTTCTCTCAAACCGTAGGAGCTGCACATCTTTGGGTGGTGTACCATCATCCTGTCAAGTTTCAAACAATCTTCTCTCAAACTGTAGGAGGTGCACATCTTTGGGTGGTGTACCATCATCCTGTCAAATTTCAAACAATCTTCTCTCAAACTGTAGGAGCTGCACATCTTTGGGTGGTGTACCATCATCCTGTCAAATTTCAAACAATCTTCTCTCAAACTGTAGGAGCTGCACATCTTTGGGTGGTGTACCATCATCCTGTCAAATTTCAAACAATCTTCTCTCAAACCGTAGGAGCTGCACATCTTTGGGTGGTGTACCATCATCCTGTCAAGTTTCAAACAATCTTCTCTCAAACTGTAGGAGGTGCAGCGACAAGATTTTCGGGACATACATACCGTACGGACGGGACAGAAACATAACACCCCGCTACGTGGAGCATGTGGTGTGTGCATGTGTGCGTGCATGTGTACACGCATGTCTATAATTAGAATTAACCATTCCCTGCCTAACTCCCCTCGAATGGTGATATTGAGATTTCAGTGTTGAAGGTGTCACATATTATCAAATCATGTCCTAGAGAATTAGAGAAGCTCACATGACATTTAATGCCAAATTTGACATTATATTTCATTTATTTATTTCTTACTAGTGAAAAAGCACGCAATAAGCCGATAAAAATCCTAAATGCATAATCCCATCACAGCAGGATCAATGACCAGAAACTGCTTATTTCAGATGTTGACAAAATATAATAAAGGCTGACAGAACAATCAATCAATTTGCTGCTGCCGCCAACTGGGCTTGAATAAAAAGCATCAGCATAGCAACACGAGACTGATAAATATGAAGATCATTTCAACCTGGTTACATAATCTCGTACACAGGGAAGGTGCAACGCAGTCCTTTGCCACGTAATTCTTGTAAAAAGAGATATTTACGACAATCTGTGATGCAATTTGGAACATTGAGAAATTATATATTTTTGCAACCCTTTAATACTCACAGACCGGACAAATACGTTATGATGGAAGCTAAATTCTCTTGAATATTTTGAAAACAATTTGACTGGGAGATGTTGCTGCCTATATGGCAGCCCAGTCAAATTAGTTTTAAAAGTATTCAACAACTTCTGTGTATACCTGTCTTGAAATTGTGACGCTGGTATATCAATGGTTGAACAATTTTCCTCATGAATTCCTGGGAATAAAAATCTTTCAGGCGAGAGAAATCATAAAAATACTGAATATTTTGAAAATGGTTTTAGTGAATCGTGTTGCTTCCTAACGGAGCAACAGCTTTCAGCCATATTGTCCTGAAAATATTCCGCAGGATTGCTACTGTATAAGTTATGGTGAATACATGTATATTCTACATCTCCCACATTGGAACCCTAACCCTAACCATCCTAGCACTAACATTCATATAACACATTCTCAAACCTAGCAAGGCATTTGATATTTTGAAACTAATTTGCCTGTAAGCTGTCAAAGTAGAAGGCAGGAAGATCTTCAAGTGAACTTATGCACACAATATGAATTAGTTGTTTAAATCTTAAGTAATTTGTCATTGCGAGGGTGTATTGTTCAAAATGTCACAAAAAGCAAATTATTATATAACATGAAATATTACACTACAGTTCTATATCAATACATGATAAAAGCACAGGGGTGGTGGTGGTGGTGGTGTGTGTGTGTGTGTGTGTGTGTGTCTGTGTGTGTGTGTGTGTGTGTGTGTGTGTGTGGGGGGGGGGTTGTTCCAGTATAAATTTAGATATGGCATTTTCACCAGATTTGGACATAGTCCAAATAGATTCACTTTTATTCAGATTTCTGATTCATTGTGGGGATGGAGGGTGGGGGTAAATCCCACCCATGAAATGATATATGTGTAACATTTAGAGGTTAGTTAGGACAGAATCACCAGCACCCTCCACCATTCATCCCCTACCCCTAATGTTATATAATAATTGAGATTTTTTTTATATATCTAACCTAGTATTAACTTTAATAATGCATAGTGCATTCTGGGTAGAGTAGATGATATTCACTGCATGCTACATTATACAGTTAAATATTTTGAAAATAGGTTGTGATTAAAATGACAGAGGGTGGTAGGGGTGGAGAGGGGGGGGGGCATTAATTTAATGCCTAGGGGCTCCATTTTTTGTGGCTGTTTCAGGGACGACCGAAAGTTCATCCATAAGGCCCCCTGTCACATAGACCTAAATAATATTTTGAAAACTGAAATAAACATAAACAAATTTCCTGGACATCCCCTATTGCACTGTCGCAAGGTGTGTGTGCATGGTGTAGTGTCATTGTTTGGGCTGGGGTATGAAGGGGATGGTGCGGGGGGGGTACCTTTTATTGGGTAAATATATAACTTGGGTTTTGGTCTGGAGGAGGGCAGTCTGTGAAATTAAATCTAGAAGGCAAATTAGGCTAAAATTGAAAGAAATACAAATCACAGGTAATGATCCGTGAACGCATAAATCAAAAGAAATGCTATCAGATCAAAGAGGAATAAATTAAGTTAATGCCATGTGACTAAAAGATCAAGAAGGGGGGGGGGGGGGGAATTAAACTGAACACCTAGTGTATGTAAATGAAATATCCTGAGATTAGAACTTAGAATCATAACCTGTTGCTGTTGAAATAATAAGATGGATGCATGTGTTGCAGTTTATAGATTTAAGGGCCTAGGTGTCGGTGTCATCAGTCAGATGGAGCAAGAAGAGGACAGTATTCAGCTACGTAAAACATATTTCGGCAGAATAAAACAAAGTTCAACATTTTAGGTTAATCTTAAAATAGATAACAGTTCCCTAAAACAGCACTGGAGAGTGGAGACTCAATTTAGTTAGACTGGGGACCCATGAAATCCCGGAAAAACAAAATGGCGGTGATACGAAAACCGGGATTGCCTCGAGTTGTGATCAATTTAAAAGCTAATAACGCTAATTAAATGATTCTCTTGATGAGGGAAGTGGATGACACAAACAAAATACAGTTCAAATGATAAAAATAAAAATAAAACTCATTATTTAAATTAATACGTCCCTTCATATGTGGTCGTCTGCTTCCCGTGGTTTTCTTCCTCCTAATTGGAATGTTTTGTCCTGCATATGGGTCCCTTTTTCAGACCATATCTTGACAATAGTTTGACTGAAAGTCGTTGCTATATAATGCAGTAATAATTTACTCAAAATGTTCCCAAAATATTAAGCTGCCTTCATTAAGCTTATGCGCTTTGAAAAAACGGAGGAGAGATTTCAATGGCCTGTTTGGTGGAATTCAATTAAATTTGCTATGTGAGTTACCCATATGATTGCGGACTGTAAAATGACATTTATGTTAGGCTCCATCCCTATGGTTGAGGGGGGTAGAGTGGAGATGGGGGAAGAAGGTCAGTGTTGGCGGAACTCAACCAATTTTGGTATGTTAGTTACCCATATAATTGCCGATTGCGAGACAATGTTTACATCAGGCTCCACCCCCATGGTGGGGGTGTGGTTGGGTAGGGTTTGGGCACAATGTCAAAGTTGACGAAAGTGGAGGGATTTGCGCTGGCATGCCATTGACTGCCCAGTCTAATATTAAATTTGATGAAGACCAATGGACCTTTCCGATTTGGCTATACCCCGCCCATCTCTAGCTAAGCTCCACCCACACCTCGCTTGTGTCTGGATCAATCAATCCCTGAACTCCCTGACTATAAATTTCTAGAAAACTATGCAGCTATGCTGTTGAATAATGTGAAACTAATTTGACTGGGTGCTATTGCTGCCAAAGTAGTTTCAAAATATTCAACAGCATCTTTATTAAATAGTAAAGACATACAATTCGTACAACAATGCTAAGTCGTTCACCAACTATGCTAATGTGGTCGTGTCACACTTATCTACGTCATTTATGATGGCACTGATTATGACATCATACTACACATCACATAGTTGCTTATGACGCCATGTGATCGATGGATAAACTGGAAAGGGTCATTGCAATGTGTAAGCAGGATAAAGTACAAATGAAAGTTGAATGAGAAAATCAGGCTTCGGAATCCTCTACTGTGAAGTACCGGTAGAAATCAAGGAATCATCCACCAATCTAGCTATGTGCATAAAACTTTATCATTAATCTACCAAATTCATATCGCGGGTATCCTCTGTGAAACAGTACATAGAATTCCTCTTATAAGACCCAATAATAATCATTCAGCCAGTAACCATGTTGGAATTTGTACTTAGTCATCCAAACATCTGACATGAAAACCAGCAAATCTATACACAGGAAGATATCAGGCTTCTTTCAAAATGGCCGTTATAACGTAGCATATTATTACAGTGTAATTCTTTTATATCAATCTTTTTACTTCAGCTGACTTGTCAGTTAGCTGAGCTATATAACAGTCGCCTCACGCCACATATTTAGAGTTAATGACTTAACTTGGTTTTGGGTGGGTGGGTACCTTATGCCGTGTACGAACTAGGCGAGTCTGACCTTGTTTCTGCATAATATAGGTCAATGGTCAATTTTCCCAATGGAATCAATAGTAATTTATTCAGACTGCACAGTTTGTCATCAATCGCATACATTAAACAGACTTGGTGCATGGATGCATTGTATGTGCTGTATAGTCAGGGAATTGGTTCCAGGAAATGGCTATAAAAATGAGTTTGTTCAACTGGAAAGCTGGGTACAGCTTCTATTTATGGTCAATATACTTGTGGGTGTGGGAGCGGACAGTGCTGGGTACAGCTTCTATTTATGGGCAATATAAAGAAGAGAAGTCCTGAAGCCTACCACCATAGGGTCCTCCGAGCCAAATTAGGTTGAAATCCACCAAGCGGTTAATGAGGAGTAGCGTTTTTAAGCAAAAGTTGACGGACGGATGGATGGCAGATGACGATGGACTGACGACAGATGGTCACCATGGCATAAGCTCACTTGGACATTCAGCCAGTAAGCATTCTGGAATATGCATAATGTTAATCAAATATCTGATGTCATAATTAAATATGTCAAACACCAACTGATGTCAAAATCAAAATAACGTAGAGCCTCCATCACAGAACTCAAAACGTCTCTTACGAAGGTGTACAAATTGATTGTCTGTGTTGAATTTACAACTTAATACAAATTATGTTAAATATTTTGAAACTAATTTGTCTGGGAACTGCTATGGCATAGGCAGTAACAGCTCCCAGTAAAATCTGTTTCAAAATATTCAACAGCTCACCTGTATAATCACCTTGAAATTGAGGATTCAAAGTACATGTTTATAAATGGATTACAACAGAAACGCAAAGTGGGCGGAGTTTAGATAGAAATGGGTGGGGCAGATCAAGAAATGGATGTCTTTGCTGTGAAAGGGATCGGTCCGTCATCAGCTGTAATGGATTTCCAAGGTTTTGATTCATTCAGCAACAGTTATAGTGTCCCAAGGAAGCCATAACCCTTTAACCCACGGATTTGTTCAAGAAAATTACAATTTTCTCATAGAAAATCTCCATTTGCAGACCAAGTCAAGAGTGTTTTAGAAAATTAACCACTTGAATGACTGGCTTGATTATCGAGCCAGTCATTCCACTGGTAAATTTTCAAAAATAGTCTTCTCTTGGTCTGCAAATGGACATTTCTCAAGACCACCATAGAAGCTGTTTTTGGCTGGTTGAGTTTTCATAGCTATGCCATGCTCATTTATAGCTAGGCCACACCCACTTTTTTAAATGTGTTGGAATAGATTTGAAACTTTGAAAGATGACTTCCCAGAATCTAATCTACAAGGTAACATTCAGGTAAGCTGTTGAATATTTTGAAACTAATTTGACTGGGTGCGTTTGCTGCCTACTGCCTATGACAGCAACAGCTCCCAGTCAAATTGGTTTCAAAATATGCAACATAGTGTTTACTAAATTGTCAAAGACATACAATCTGTACACTTTCGTGACAGACCTTGATTTTTCTGACAGAGCTATGTCATCTTGATTGTGATGTCGGCTATCATGTGATGTATTTGATTATGATGCTAGATACTTGAGCAACATATTGGATCCCTCTATTGCTTTCCAGTAAGTTTTGTACAAATCAATAATATGGAAATACTTAATAGTTCAATACTGGTTATCATAAGAAAATTAAAGTTTGACCTATTTTCTCTAGAGACCGTGTCTAAAGTACCCAATATCCAAATAGCCACATGCACAATGTCTAGTGCAGATGGAGGATTTCATTATCAATCCGATCCTAGATACTCATGAGTCTCGTCAAAGATGTGACAAAAGTTAACAATACTCGTTAGTATCTTTGATGATACTACTAGAAATACCAGATCTCCATAAAACAAGAGCGTCAAATGCTACAGTACTGCTCATAAATAAGCTAAAATGTTTCCAAAATAAAAACAGAGAAATATGTTAGTTAAAATGAAATGCACTGTTGCATATGTTGAACATGATTGGATTGAAGGCAGCAATGGCGTTTAATACAATTATGTTCAAAATATTCAACATTATGTTTTTTTCCTCATCTATGAAGTCTAATTTCGTCTACGTACTCCATTTCTAGTGGGAAGCCCAGTGTAGATATTGGGGTGTTTGGACTTGTGGAGTGTTCCAGTAAGGATGACAGAGCTGCGGCGAAGTAACATGTAAACAGGATGGAGAGAATGTGACCCTGTGGAGAGCCCATAGTGGTCTTGACAGAGGGATATGCCGAGGTTACATGTAAACAGGATGGACAGGGCGTCGCCCTGTGGAGAGCCCATAGTGGTCTTGACAGAGGGATGTGCCGAGGTAACATGTAAACAGGATGGACAGGGCGTCGCCCTGTGGAGAGCCCATAGTGGTCTTGACAGAGGGATGTGCCGAGGTAACATGTAAACAGGATGGACAGGGCATCGCCCTGTGGAGAGCCCATAGTGGTCTTGAACTATGCAGAGGGCTGCAACGAGGTAACATGTAAACAGGATGGAGAGAATGTGACCCTGTGGAGAGCCCATAGTGGTCTTGAACTCTGCAGAGGGATGCGGCGAGGTAACATGTAAACAGGATGGAGACAATGTGAACCTGTGGAGAGCCCATAGTGGTCTTGAACTCTGCAGATGGCTGCAGCGAGGTAACATGTAAACAGGATGGAGAATGTGAACCTGTGGAGAGCCCATAGTGGTCTTGAACTCTGCAGAGGGCTGCAGCGAGGTAACATGTAAACAGGATGGAGAGAATGTGACCCTGTGGAGAGCCCATAGTGGTCTTGAGCTCTGCAGAGGGCTGCAGCGAGGTAACATGTAAACAGGATGGAGAGAATGTGAACCTGTGGAGAGCCCATA
The DNA here is from genome assembly GCA_034401795.1 of Chaetoderma sp. LZ-2023a. Taxonomy (NCBI): domain Eukaryota; kingdom Metazoa; phylum Mollusca; class Caudofoveata; order Chaetodermatida; family Chaetodermatidae; genus Chaetoderma; species Chaetoderma sp. LZ-2023a. Next base: position 120,354,692 of record CM067367.1, read on the forward strand.
GTGGTCTTGAGCTCTGCAGAGGGCTGCAGCGAGGTAACATGTAAACAGGATGGAGAGAATGTGACCTTGTGGAGAGCCCATAGTGGTCTTGAGCTCTGCAGAGGGCTGCAGCGAGGTAACATGTAAACAGGATGGAGAGAATGTGAACCTGTGGAGAGCCCATAGTGGTCTTGAGCTCTGCAGAGGGCCGCAGCGAGGTAACATGTAAACACGATGGAGAGAATGTGAACCTGTGGAGAGCCCATAGTGGTCTTGAACTCTGCAGAGGGCTGCAGCGAGGTAACATGTAAACAGGATGGACAGGACGTCGCCCTGTGGAGAGCCCATAGTGGTCTTGAGCTCTGCAGAGGGCTGCAACGAGGTAACATGTAAACAGGATGGAGAGAACGTGACTCTGTGGAGAGCCCATAGTGGTCTTGAACTATGCAGAGGGCTGCAACAAGGTAACATGTAAACAGGATGGAGAGAATGTGACCCTGTGGAGAGCCCATAGTGGTCTTGAACTCTGCAGAGGGCTGCAGCGAGGTAACATGTAAACAGGATGGAGAGAATGTGACCCTGTGGAGAACCCATAGTGGGCTTGACAGAGGGATGTGCCGAGGTAACATGTAAACAGGATGGAGAGAATGTGACCCTGTGGAGAGCCCATAGTGGTCTTGAACTCTGCAGAGGGATGTGGCGAGGTAACATGTAAACAGGATGGAGAGAATGTGAACCTGTGGAGAGCCCATAGTGGTCTTGAACTCTGCAGATGGCTGCAGCGAGGTAACATGTAAACAGGATGGAGAATGTGAACCTGTGGAGAGCCTATAGTGGTCTTGAACTCTGCAGAGGGCCGCAGCGAGGTAACATGTAAACAGGATGGAGAGAATGTGACCCTGTGGAGAACCCATAGTGGGCTTGACAGAGGGATGTGCCGAGGTAACATGTAAACAGGATGGACAGGACGTCGCCCTGTGGAGAGCCCATAGTGGTCTTGAACTCTGCAGAGGGCTGCAGCGAGGTAACATGTAAACAGGATGGACAGGACGTCGCCCTGTGGAGAGCCCATAGTGGTCTTGAGCTCTGCAGAGGGCTGCAACGAGGTAACATGTAAACAGGATGGAGAGAACGTGACTCTGTGGAGAGCCCATAGTGGTCTTGAACTATGCAGAGGGCTGCAACAAGGTAACATGTAAACAGGATGGAGAGAATGTGACCCTGTGGAGAGCCCATAGTGGTCTTGAACTCTGCAGAGGGCTGCAGCGAGGTAACATGTAAACAGGATGGAGAGAATGTGACCCTGTGGAGAACCCATAGTGGGCTTGACAGAGGGATGTGCCGAGGTAACATGTAAACAGGATGGAGAGAATGTGACCCTGTGGAGAGCCCATAGTGGTTTTGAACTCTGCAGAGGGATGTGGCGAGGTAACATGTAAACAGGATGGAGAGAATGTGAACCTGTGGAGAGCCCATAGTGGTCTTGAACTCTGCAGATGGCTGCAGCGAGGTAACAGGTAAACAGGATGGAGAATGTGAACCTGTGGAGAGCCTATAGTGGTCTTGAACTCTGCAGAGGGCCGCAGCGAGGTAACATGTAAACAGGATGGAGAGAATGTGACCCTGTGGAGAGCCCATAGTGGTCTTGAGCTCTGCAGAGGGCTGCAGCGAGGTAACATGTAAACAGGATGGAGAGAATGTGACCTTGTGGAGAGCCCATAGTGGTCTTGAGCTCTGCAGAGGGCTGCAGCGAGGTAACATGTAAACAGGATGGAGAGAATGTGAACCTGTGGAGAGCCAATAGTGGTCTTGAGCTCTGCAGAGGGCTGCAGCGAGGTAACATGTAAACAGGATGGAGAGAATGTGAACCTGTGGAGAGCCAATAGTGGTCTTGAGCTCTGCAGAGGGCTGCAGCGAGGTAACATGTAAACAGGATGGAGAGAATGTGAACCTGTGGAGAGCCCATAGTGGTCTTGAACTCTGCAGAGGGCTGCAGCGAGGTAACATGTAAACAGGATGGACAGGACGTCGCCCTGTGGAGAGCCCATAGTGGTCTTGAGCTCTGCAGAGGGCTGCAGCGAGGTAACATGTAAACAGGATGGAGAGAATGTGAACCTGTGGAGAGCCCATAGTGGTCTTGAACTCTGCAGATGGCTGCAGCGAGGTAACATGTAAACAGGATGGAGAATGTGAACCTGTGGAGAGCCCATAGTGGTCTTGAACTCTGCAGAGGGCCGCAGCGAGGTAACATGTAAACAGGATGGAGAGAATGTGACCTTGTGGAGAGCCCATAGTGGTCTTGAGCTCTGCAGAGGGATGTGGCGAGGTAACATGTAAACAGGATGGAGAGAATGTGAACCTGTGGAGAGCCCATAGTGGTCTTGAACTCTGCAGAGGGATGTGGCGAGGTAACATGTAAACAGGATGGAGAGAATGTGAACCTGTGGAGAGCCCATAGTGGTCTTGAACTCTGCAGAGGGATGCGGCGAGGTAACATGTAAACAGGATGGAGAGAATGTGAACCTGTGGAGAGCCCATAGTGGTCTTGAACTCTGCAGAGGGCTGCAGCGAGGTAACATGTAAACAGGATGGAGAGAATGTGAACCTGTGGAGAGCCCATAGTGGTCTTGAGCTCTGCAGAGGGATGTGGCGAGGTAACATGTAAACAGGATGGAGAGAATGTGAACCTGTGGAGAGCCCACAGTGGTCTTGAACTCTGCAGAGGGATGTGGTGAGGTAACATGTAAACAGGATGGAGAGAATGTGAACCTGTGGAGAGCCCATAGTGGTCTTGAACTCTGTAGAGGGCTGCAGCGAGGTAACATGTAAACAGGATGGAGAGAATGTGAACCTGTGGAGAGCCCATAGTGGTCTTGAACTCTGCAGAGGGCTGCAGCGAGGTAACATGTAAACAGGATGGAGAGAATGTGAACCTGTGGAGAGCCCATAGTGGTCTTGAACTCTGCAGAGGGATGTGGCGAGGTAACATGTAAACAGGATGGAGAGGATGTGACCCTGTGGAGAGCCCATAGTGGTCTTGAACTCTGCAGAGGGCTGCAGCGAGGTAACATGTAAACAGGATGGAGAGAATGTGACCCTGTGGAGAGCCCATAGTGGTCTTGAGCTCTGCAGAGGGCTGCAGCGAGGTAACATGTAAACAGGATGGAGAGGATGTGACCCTGTGGAGAGCCCATAGTGGTCTTGAACTCTGCAGAGGGATGCGGCGAGGTAACATGTAAACAGGATGGAGAGAATGTGACCCTGTGGAGAGCCCATAGTGGTCTTGAACTCTGCAGAGGGCTGCAGCGAGGTAACATGTAAACAGGATGGACAGGAAGTCACCCTGTGGAGAGCCCACAGTGGTCTTGGACTCTGCAGAGTGATGCAGTGAGGTAGCAGCAAGCCTGGAAATAAGGTGTATGTCAAGGACATTGGCAGGCACCAAACAATCAAATGTCAGGCACGATCTTGCCGGTTCCTGACATTTTGTCAGGCACAGATTTAAACAGTCCCAGTAGTTGCAGTGTGCAACAAAAGAGTCTGCATACGATTGTTGCCAAAGCCATAAAATATTCATCTACCGAAGGTGTATCACAATCATTATGACATATGTTTAGTTGCTTTTTGACATGTTTCTAATAAGTTCAACTAAAGAACACTGTGAAGTTTAATAATGTTGACAGGCAGCAAATTGTGGCTGTCCGGTACCAATTAGCTGGTGCCTGACAAAGTATTGGACACAGTAGAAAAAGTTATTTCCAGGCCTGAGCATGTAAACAGGATGGAGAGCATGGCACGCTGCGGAAAGCCGATAGTTGTTTCTAACTCTGCAGAATGCACATCTTTCACATTCAGCTTTGTGTCTGCCAATAGCCATAAATCATGATTACATTCAAATTGAGGTACTGGATTTTAGGAATGACCGAGGCATTTAACCATATAATGGTCAAGCTTGGTCAAGATCGTCAAGATTCTTACCCGCATAAAAGTAGACGGTCTTTTTAAATTTACATGTACCACAGAAAATGACTGGTTCAATGGAGGAATCCAGTTTTAGCTATACCCCGTGCATCTCTAAAACTACATTGTGTATACAGGAAAGCTGTTGAATATTTTGAAACTAATTTGACTGGGTGCTGTTGCACGCGATAGGAGCAAAGATGCCCAGTCCAATTAGTATGCAAATATTCAACACTCAACATTATGTTTATTAAATACTAAAAATATACAATTCATACAACAACAATTAGTCCAGCATCAATTCACCTTTGCAGAGTACCCACCCATCGCATGACATCATAATGAACTGTGTGATGTGTACAATGACATCATAATGAATGACGTCAATAAGTACGTCACGAATGCATATTTGAAGATGGTCTATGTGTTGTTGTACAAATTGTTTGCTTTTACTCTTTAATAAATATTCTGTTGAATATTTTGAAACTAATTTGGCTGGGCGCTGTTGATGCCATAGGCAGCGACAGCACCCAGTCAAATTAGTCACAAAAAATTCAACAGCTTCCCTGTATAGGTTTCAGGAAATTGATAGCTAGGGCATTTGGGGATCGATCAATCCCAACATGGCGAGGTGTAGGTGGAGCTTAGCTAGAGATTCGCGGGGCATAGCTAAAAATGGAAAGGTCCATTATGCATTCGCAATGAACTTAGCTACATCATTCATGACATAATTGATTATGACATCAATCTACATAGTACATGTCACGTAGTTAATTATGACGCCATATAATTGACTGAGAAACTGAAATCCTCCATTATTCAAGCGGATTAATTTTCAAAACAGTCTTCTCTTGGTCTGTAAATGGATATTTCTCAAGAGCATTGCAAAGGTGGCTTTTGGTCATCGTAACCATCTAAAGGGTCAAGTTAAATAGGAAGTATCTTATTTTAGGTAAGAGATAGATCTTACTGAAACATACAGCTACGGGAGGTCATCCTAGCCATCTTCCTATAGCCATTTAATGGTCAACACAGCTAAAAAATGCCTTCTGCAGTGGTCTTGAGAAATATTCATTTGCTAAACAAGAGACTATTTTTTTTTAATTTACCACTGGAATGAAATCCGATCCAGTCATCCCAATGGTAAATTGTCAAAAATAAATTATCTTGGCTTGCAAATAGACATTTTCTGCGAGAAAATAAAAAAAATTTCTGAAGAAAGTTAAATCACTAAGAGTTATTATATTCATGCATCAGATATTCACGGATGACCGGACGGATGTCTGCATTTGATGATTTCTGTGATCAATCAACCATTAACCCTATTATGATGAAGCCGACCCAAACTGGCCTCTGCTGTGATCTTAAGAAATGTCCATGGGCAGGCCAAGTGAAGACTATTTTTGAAAATTGACCACTGGAATGACTGGCTCGGCAAGCGAGCCAGCCATTCCAGTGGTCAATTTTCAAAAATAGTCTTCACTTGGCCTGCAAATAGACATTCAAAAGGCAAATATTTTGATTTTTTTAAACCAAACTTTGTCCTTAAAGGGTTAATGGTCAAGCTGGCCACACACAGATTCTGCAGCTATATTTGACAAGAGACAATTCCTTAACTTTCAGGTAAAAAAGACTACTTTTGAAAATTTATTATTTATTATTTATTACAGTGAAAAATCTCAAAAGAAATTTCATTGTGACAAAACATTTATGATTTTCTTAACCAATTTTGTCGAACAAAGGAATAAGAAGACTTACCTTCCATGAGGTTTAAGTAAATCCACAGAATGTAGACTTGAGCAGGTAATGGTGAACCAAGGGCACCCAGTCTCTGTAACAAAATAACACATATTACACAGAGACTGTTACACGGGACTCAGTCTTTCTCTGTAGTCGGACTGTAAACGGACACCATTTTAGTGTTATAAAATTGACACATTGACAGTTGGATGTGGCAAATAGAACGTGATGTCATAGTAATGTTTCGAATTTCAATATTAGTGCGTGACATCATATTGTTATGATAAGGAATTCACTTGTTGTAAAATGTCAACCAATCACAGCTCTGGACACAGCAGGCATAGGTCACATTGCCTTGACAAATAATTCAATGGAGAAATACTGTTTTAGCTATGCCCGCCCCACCCCCCACCACCTCCCCTCCCTCTAACCCTCCACCCCACCCCCACCCACCCCCCCACCCCCATCTCTAGCTAAGCTCCATCCACACTCTGCCAGTGTTGGGATCGATCGATCCGTGAACTCCATGACCATCAATGTCCAGAAAACTACAGGTAAGCTGTTGAATATTTTGAAACTAATTTGACTGGCTGCTGTTGCTACTATTTGAATGCAATATTTTGACACTCGCTGTGCCGCGGTACCATCATCTACCTACCACATGGAAGGATCATATCTGTCGCTCAAGTATCCAACATCTTAATCAACTACGTCACTTGTTAGATGACCACACAATCAAAATGATGTAACTATGTCATGAAAATAGAAATGTCTGTCATGAAATGTTTGATACATTTACACTTAAATAAACATTCTGTTGAGTATTTTGAAACTAAATTGACTGGGAGCTGCTGCTGCCATATAGCTCCCAGTGTTTCAAAATATTCAATGGCTTACCTCAGTTACCTGTATAGTTACCTTGAAAGTTACATTCTTGGAATTAAGTTTTCAAAGTTTATATTGTAAAGATTGGCAGAGCCTAGCTAGAAATGGGAAGAGCCTAGCTAGAAATGGGCAGAGCCTAGCTAGAAATGGGCAGAGAAGAGTTAGAAATGGGCAGAACATAGTTAGAAATGGGTCAAGCCTAGCTAGAAATGGGCATAGCATAGCTAGAAATGGGCAGTGCATAGCTAAAAATGGGTCGAGCATAGCTAGAAATGGGCAGAGCACAGCTAGAAATGGCAAGACCATAGCTAAAAATGGGCAGGGCACAGCTAGAATATGGGTCAAGCATAGCTAGAAATGGGCAGATCCTAGCTAGAAATGGGCAGAGCATAGCTAGAAATAGGCAAAGCATAGCTAGAAATGGCAAGACCATAGCCAAAATTGGCAGTGCATAGCTAGTAGTGGTCAGTGCCTAGCTAGAAATGGGTGAAGCATAGCTAGAAATGGGTGGAGCATAGATAGAAATGGGTGGAGCATAGCTAAAAATGGCCGGCAGAGCCCAGCTAGAAATGGACAGAGAATAGTAGCTAGAAATGGGTGGGTTATAGCCAGAACTGGGTGGGGCATAGGTAGAAATTGGCGTGGCATAGCTAGACATGTATCCTTCTATTGACAACTAATAATCAAATGACTAGTGTAAAATTTGTGTTTAATCCCTATGCTGACATGACTCTGACATGTTTTCATTGTCATGTCCGTGGAAGCGACGTCAGGTGGATAATAAAAGCATGCTTGATTGACAAAAAGGATCCTTATATTTTATTTTTATTATGTATTTTAAGTATATTGATATGAGCTATCTCCTTATCAACTGTGAACAAGAGACACAAGGGGCCTGTATCCCTCACCTGGAATTATTGCCCACTGACACAAACGAGTGAAACGAGATGACCACTGGAATAATTCACATATATAATTTCTGTGAAGAAAGTTTAGCCAAGTTTTATTAAAATTTGCTGTGGTTAATAAGTTGTCTTTTTTATGATTTTTTAATACAAGATGTCCGCCAAAAACAGAAAATTTTGATCAATTCATGGCGGACACGTTTTCTTTGGTCAACGTATCCATGGACAAACTCTAATGGCATTTAGGCTCTAATCATGTCTCCCAAATTTCGGCTCAATCCGTTCAATGGTTCTGGAGAAGTCATTTTCGCGAATACTAGCTCATCCAAGATGGCTGATGAAGCATTTGGAAAATCAGGTTCCCCCGAACAAATTTGGTTCAGCAGTTGTTCCAGATGATGTTTCATGAGCTTTGAATCAATCTCCCATGCGGTTTCGGAGAAGAGTTTTAAAGACATTAAAAAAAATTGGCCAAAATCCAAAATGGATCCATTCTGGCCAGCTGAGCTAATAATGAAACACTCAGCAGAGAGGAATTACTCTCCGTTGTCACCTATCTACAATAAAATATTCAGTACATAAGAATTATCTCCCTTGTCACCTATCTAGAATAAAACATGCAGCAGATTAATTATCTCCCTTGTCACCTATTAACAATGAAACATTATCTCCTCTATGTCTCCAATATGTCTGCCAAACACGATTGGCCCACGGCGGTCATGTTTTTTGATGGAGAACCTTCCCTTGAACAAACTTTAATGGCCCTTAGTCCCTAATCATATCTCCCAAATTTTGGCCTGATCCATTCAGCGGTTCTGTAAAAGTTGTTTTCGGGAAAACTAGGTCATCCAAGATGGCTGCAGAACCATTCGGTCAATCAAGTTGTCTTGAACAACCTTGGCTTACCTCTTTGCCTAGATGAGGTTTCATAAGTTTTGAATCGATTCCCCAAGCCATTTCGGAGAACGAGATTTTTAAAGACATTTCTAAAAATCGGCCGAAATCCAAGATGGCCACCGGCCAAATTGGCCGATCGGCTTCGTTTGAACAAAATGAAATCTCTATGCCATAAGGATACTTCCTGCCAAATATAATTCAAATCAGCCCAGTAGTTCTCGAGAAGACATTTTAAATTTCCCATTTCTTTAGTATGGGAGCTTTTGGCCAGAAAATGATCCAAGATGGCTGCTAAACCGTTTATCCGACAGTTTCGAAAATTGCAAATTTGAGATCAGAATACCCAAAAACCTATATAAAACGAATTTTGGCCTCAAAATCCAACAAATAAAAAAATCCAATATGGCTGCCAAACACACTATATTTTTAATGGTCCACCGCAGCCATGTTTTTTGACGAATCAACTTCGCTTGAACAAACCTTAATCGCCCTTAGTTGCTAATTATATATCACAAATTTCGCTGAACCATTTGGTCAATCAAGTTCCCTTGAACAAAGTTGATTCAGCGCTTACCCTAGATCAAATTTCGTGAGTTTTGAATCAATCCTTCAAATGGTTTGGGAGATTTTTAAAGCCATTTCTAAAAATTGGCTGAAATCCAAGATAGTCGCCAGCCAAATTGGCCGATCGGGTTCGTTTGAACAAACTTGAATCTCTATACCTTAAGGATGCTTCATGCCAAATATAATTCAAATCGGTCCAGTAGTTCGGCCTCAAAATCCATCAAATAAAAAAATCCAATATGGCCCCCAAACATGCTATATTTTGATTGGCTCACAGCGGCCATGTTTTTTGACGAATCAAC